>OZ038326.1:6755975-6775315 GCA_964035795.1 Pterobdella sp. o SKG-2022 | reverse complement strand
ATATATATATATATATATATATATATATATATATATATATTGATGGCTTGACATATGTTTTTCCAGGAGTTGGTTGGTACGTCAAAACAGTTTTTTTCAAACTGATAGTCAATCCCAACGCAGTGCACGCAGCTTCAAAAGAATCCATCAGATGCTGCATTTCGATCTCGGTGAGAGTCAGCAAAGCACAGTCGTCTGCATAAAGCAATTCACGTATCACGCTCATCATTGTTTTGGCTCTGGCAGTGAAGCATTTGATGTTAAAAAGCTTACCAGTGGTTCGATAGTAAATTTAGACAACTTCGCTACTGTCCTTGAAAGCTAATTGAAACACCATAGAAAAATAAAGCGCAAATAGTGTTGGAGCTAGTGTATCTCCCTGCTTGACACCGTTTCCTACAGTGAAAGGTTCTGCAAGTTTGCCCCCGATATTCAGCGTAGTTTTCATGTCGTAGTGGAAAAGTATAAAGATAGAAATCAACTTTTCTGGACAGCCTAACTTTCCAAGAATCAACCAAAGAGCTTCACGGTTTATTGTGTCAAAGGCCTTAGTGAGGTCAATAAACACTTGAAAAAGATCTCTGCAATGTTTCTGACATTTTTTTGCAATTGTCTGATTGTGAATATCATATCAACCGTTCCTCGACCTTTTTCTAAACCCACACTGGGATTCTGGCAAAACATCATCGGCAATGTGAAGGTTAATTCTTTTGAAAATAATGCGACTAAGAATTTTACCCACAACTGATAAAAGTGAGATTCCTCGGTAGTTGCTGCAATCGTTTTTAGAACCCTTTCCTTTATAAAGCACAACTAACAAAGAATTTCTCCAATCCTCGAGAATAGTCTCAGTTCTCCAAGCTGTTTGTGATAGAGTAGTCAGACGCCTCATCAACACTGGACCAGCACAATGAAAGAATTCTGCGAGAAGGCCGTTCATATCAGGGGATTTACCAGAGTTCAGTTTTTGAACTACCTCTTTCACTTCCTGTGCTGTAATTTCTTCACCCAAAGCGTCTTCAACTGGTTTAGTTGGAATGGATTCAACTAGCTCTGAATTGTATTCTGAAGGTCTATTTAGAAGATCGTCAAAGTGTTCTTTCCATCTGTTTAGGATGCCGAATGGGTCCGAATGAGATGCTTATTATCTTTGCTTCTCAAAGGCGTGATAGAGAAACTAGAAGAGCCATAAACCTCGCGCAATAGACTGTAAAATACTTTGGTGTTCTTAGTGTCAGCTGCTAATTGGATCTCATCATCCCTCATACTCCACCAAATATTTTGCATCTTTCTTAGTTTGCGCTGTATTTTGGTTTTGATGGAATTAAACCTGGATTTCAAACTTAACTCATGAAAACCGGTCACGCACTTGTACAAAGCATTATATGCCTTTGACTTAGATTCTAATAATGACTGTATTGTCACGTCGTTTTCATCCAACCAGTCTCGGTTTTTATGCTTTCTAAAGCCCAGTATTCTCTCACAAGCGCTATATACAGTTCCAAAGTTTGATGGTCTTGGCAGTACTCTCCATTGCAGTAACTCCATTGATGATGAGGTGTTCTTAAGAATAAGCAAAGCCAGCCACGCATTTGGCATCTTGCAAAAGCATCTTTGGAGTCGCCATGGTATCTCTAAACGCACGAAAGTTAAAGTTTATAATGCGTGTGTTCTAACTGTCCTTCTTTATGCTAGTGAAACTTGGACCACATATACCAGGCACCTGAAACAACTTGAGCGTTTTCACCAACAGTGTCTGCGTAAGATTCTTGGCATAAAATGGCAGATGCACATCAGCGACACCCAAATACTTGAGATGGCAAATATCGGTAGCATCGAAGTCCTAATCTCCAAGCAACAGCTCAGGTGGAGAAGACACTTAGTAAGATTGCCCAACGAACGGATTCCAAAGCAAATATTTTATGGGCAACTTACCGATGAAAAAAGATTGGCTCACAAACCCAAAAAACGATTCAAAGATTGTTTGAAACAAACCTTTCATAGAACATCTACAAAAATCTTAAAACTTTTAAACCTTTGCTTTTTTGCCTCTACTTGCAGTTGGTTAAACTTTCACCATTAGGAAACAAAGACCGATTGTGTGTATTTGATTCTATTTAGTTTCATTTTTTGATAATTTTTTTAGAAACATCGTATGTATCTTTTCTTATAATTTTTTGACTTACTAATTCATACCATTATGAACCCATAATATGCAAGAGTATATGGACAACAATCTAATCAATTTTTAACAAGATAATCGTTGTGAAGCGTGTCTCCCAAACAGTGATTCATAGTTTAAAAAGTTTCTTGAACCAAAAACAAGAAACAGTTTAAGCATTGTTCATAGCATTTCTGTCTTAACTTAGCATACCTTTTTTTAAATGTTTGATATTTTATAATATATGATTGATTTTTTAAATTGACTTTTGACGTTTGTTTTGTTTATGATTATTTCGAACCATGATTTGCAGCTTTTATTGAACGATGTTGAAGAATATAAATTACAAAGTTTGTCAAAAAATAATACTAAACGAATATGATATTAAAATCACTCGGAATGTAAGGCAGCCAAAGGCGGTGATTGAACCTAAAATTCATTCAAAAGTCAAAATTTTTTCCTAGGTTAAAAAAGTTATGAGCATAAGTATAAAATTAATAAAAAAGTGAGTCAAATACTGTCAACAAAAGCGATCCATTTGTGTAATACTGAGATGAATTGCTTAATAATGTTATAATCTCTACAGTGTCTTTGAGCTTCCGAAGTCACTGCATGTATTTGAAAGTTTTCCACTTGACTGTGAACCCTGGCGACCCCTTGAAAGGTCTGAATCGTACGAAAGTAACACAAAATAAGATAGATTGAAGAGTCGGGGTCTGTTAAAAGGTCGTCGAAAAATACGGCTAAGTCTCCAGCAGTGGAGTTTCCTTCTTGTGTCTTGATTGCTTCTATCGCTACAGACATCTTTGATAAAGCAATGTCTAAAGACTCAGTAGATCTTGTGAGGTCGCTCTTTTCTATTTCTAAATTCAAGTTGATTGGCTCGTACGCTGGACAATTCTCTTCTTTTGTGATTCTTTCTTTCAACTGTAAGAATTGGAATGAAACTTAAAAGTTTCTAGAAGAATTCAAATCGAAATATAATAAAATTTAGTTAATTTTTTACTCATTGAACTTTTCAATCACTAGATCTATTATTTATTAAACTTTAAAACAAAAATTCTTTTAACTCACATAGAAAATTTGGAAATCTGTTAAAAAATCATATAGTAGCATTGCGTGGTGTTCAGTGACTGTTTTCAAAGCAGTTCTTATAAGTTCTTCTCTATCCATATCGCTATCAAATCCTTCTATGTGATTTCCACAAGGATTTCTCCATGAAATTTTTTTATCCATGGGGTGGGTAAGCAGTCCGGTTAGAGCAAGCAAAACTGCAGATAGTATGGGGTTATTGGTTAAAAATATATGAGTGGGTTAGGAGTCTTGAAATTAAGTTGACTATTTGAAACGTTCTGGACTGTGTAATGAAGAATAAATACAATACATTGATTCATTGTGGATAGAAAAGGAAATTTCAAGTGCAAAAACCTTAAAGTTGTAAGTAAATAATCGCTAATCTAAGTTTGGAGTTTTCTGAGCAAAGTTTGGTACAAAATTAAACTATTGTTTTTAAATGACAAAAGTTTTATGTTTTTTTGCGGAAGAAGTAGTATCAAGAGCTTAAAGAAACGATAGCAATCCAGACATTAAGTTAGTGGGACAAAAAATTGTTTCAACTCAAAAAGTTCAGTCGGATACCTAAGATAAAAGCTTTTTACAGACATCAAACATTTAAAAACTCACTTATTGATTCGGGTCCCATCATGTAAAAACGTTGAAAACACACAAAAATATAATCTAAAACTTATGCCAAAAACTTAAAATTAAACTCTTTTGTTAATTAATTCACTAAAAAATATTTCAACTGAAAAGCTTTTGGATGGTATTATTTCGGCTTCTTATATACTTGTCAAATTCACTTCAATTGCTATAGATATTCATTATTTCTTATGGGACATGAGAGAAATATAAGGTAAATACTTATACATAATGGTCTAGAAAGAATGTGTCTTTCAGCAAATAATGAGTAATTAGCTCTGAATGGGGATTTTGATGATATCGCTGCTAAATTAATTTTTTTTCTATTTTTTTATTCGTTGTATCTATTGTTTTACCCATCGGTTTTTCACATTAAAAATGTCAAATTTTCAAGAAAAAAATTAAATTAAATTGAGGTTTAGAAATCTTTAAAACCCCCTAATGCGTAATTGATGAAAATTTTTTATATTTTAGTATAAATACTTTGGCATATTTTTTTAACATCCATGTTTTATATGAAAACGTGTATTTTTTAATAAAACAGTCACATTAAATATGAAGACATACATTGTAACAAATCAAAATGCTATATAAATGTATGCATATTTTATATAAAAACACGTATTTATTATAAAAATATATTTCTCACATAAGATCAAATAAATTAAGAAACCGGCATGAAAGTGAAACTACACTAATTGTTCTAGCACAATTCTCTAATTAATTCTCGTAAAAACGGTAGTTTTTCAATAATATAACATGTAGACAACGTAAGAAACAAGAATATCCAGATTAGTTTTCAAATATTTATTCTTCATTATTATTTTTCTGTTTTTTTTTCCTGTCCGTTATAATGAATTTAACTAGTCTTTAAATCGTTTTTTTTCTTAGGTAAAAACCATTGATTATTAGTTACACTTTTGTTAATAGCTAACTAAAAACTGTAAAAAAAAACCAATACACCTTGAAAAATAACCATAGTCCATATTACTAATCACCACGAAAACGCGTATTTCAAGCTTTAAACCATAGTGATTGTTCCCATAATTGTCTATAATTAGTAACAAGCGATTCGGAAGTCGTAGTTTACTTTGATATTTCAATGAATTTCAAAAAGCTCTTCATAGTTCTGAATCGCTTTTTTATAGCACTAAATAGTTTTTGAGAGTTTGATTTGACCTCAATGATAGTAAATCAATGTTAAGTTTAAACATAGTTCAAGGTTATAATTGCTTTGGAGGTTATTGGTAGGTGGACAAGATATGGGAAATTGAAATTTTTATGAAAAATTGATTCATTTGAACTTTTTATTTTTGTATACTCAAATCAAAGTACGTGAAATCTGTTGAATTAATAGTAATGTCTATAACATATATTAATATATTAAAAATCCTATATAACCGTAGCGATCTTTTAAAACTCTGATAGAAAAAACCTATGTGACTGTATGAGTCAAGCGTATTTCTTTGTAATTACACAAATGATATGGCGATGAGCAGGAAGACATGCCGATTAAGATGATAATTAATGAAGTTTGCATTACGTACTTAAAATCGTGTTTTTTACAGTGTGGGAAAAAATCAAAAACGTTCTGGTGAAATCTTAGGGTCAGTGGAATATTTGAAATTTTAGACATTTTTTCCACCATGAGCAACCTCGATCCCAGCAGCTCTGAGTCATGTGATGTCGACAGTTTATTTATTATTTATTACTCATATTTAAATATCGTATACTGAAATAAATTTTCTTTTCTTTTAACAAGAAATTCAAAAGATCAATTCGAAAAAAAAATTATTCAAAAGATTATTTTTAAAAAGACGTTGAACTCTTATTATATTATTGATTATATCGATTCATACTTTTTCTTTATCCGGAAACTTTCCTAGTTTTCAAACTAAACGATATCGATACCTTGAAAAGACAATGAGTAAATCTTAGCAGATACCTTTCTGAGAACGTCATGCGGAACACCTTATTATTGGGGAAAAAATGAAGTTTTTTTGAGCTCTGCACTTTCTCTCCTATAAAAAGAAAGTGCTCTTGACAGAGTTGGCGACCCTTAAGTCAGTTAACCATCAGTCGCTAGAATTGTGGTTTTGGTGGTGGGATAAGTATAAAGCTTTTCACTCCAGGATCAAAACCCGTATCCCTGGTGTTTGAAAAGGTAAAACAAAAGATTTCAGTCTCAAACCAGTTGCATGAGTTATTTGAAAATGGTCTTACTTAGAAGTATACAAATTAAAAAAATTATTTTTAAAAATATTTTTTTTTCCAAGATTCGCTAATTTAATTTTATTAATTTCTAAACAAATTTTGATTCTATGACAATCCAAAATACTGCAATGTTGAAATCTCTGATCTCATCAATAAAATATTTTGGGGCTCTATACTTTTCGATGAATGAAGCTTTTGACAAAATGTTTAGATTATATGGAACACCTCTTTAAATGCGTTTTTAATTATTCATTAAAATGTCGTTTTAATACTTCGAGCCAAACATAAATATTCAAATAAAACATAGGAAAAAATAAACTTCTAAAAACACTGAAGAAACACTTAAAAGTTTATTATATTCTGATAAAAACATTTCCAAAACTGTTTCCCTTGAGTATCATAAAAATGCAATTTTTATTTGCAGTCAATTTTAATTCTTAATTATCAAAGGCCACTTTGCACCGGTTGTTAATAGGGTGTTAAGAAAGTATAAATTATTGAAACGCATGTTTGTTCATAATTTTAAAAAATATCTCTGTGTCATTTTGATTTATTTTTAGATATTTTATTTATTTATACATAGATTTTATTTATTTTAACTTTTTGAAATAATTATTTTTCTAATTAAAAGTGAAAGTAATTAAAAATTCCAGGATACATAATCTTGGACAAAGTAATTTACAGATGACATTTCGTTTTTCGTTGTGCTACAATGAAGTGTTGATGTACAATCAAACTTACCATAATTAAATTTCTGTGCGATTAAAAAACATTCGTTTTTTATTTTAAAAACTTCTCAGATATCTTCATGGTTTTAATTGTTTATTGTAGCAAAGAGTTACTGAGAAAAGCTATTGATATAACAATTTGAGAAGTTTATAATGATATTTTTTCTAAAGTGGTTTTTTTTCTTTTTTGAATTTTATTGTATGTAATTCACTCGTTTATTTATGGCTTTGTTTAAAATCACGTCAAATCCCTAAAATATGGTTAAGCAGGTGAAAGTTTAATTTTTCGTAGAATGATGCTTATCGTCACAAGCAAAATATATTAAATGTAGATTAGCATTAAGTAGTTTTGTAAGCTCGAAATGTCATAAATTGGTGAACTGGAAGCGAATCAAATGATAATATAGTATTTTCTTAAAAAAAGCTTTCTCAACTAAATGCGTAAATACTTTGTGTTTGTTTCCCTCACTATTCTTTTAGGCTATTCTACTTCATGAGAGCAAAAGGTTTCAGATTGTAATGACGTTTTCCAGTGTGTCACCCAAGCTCCATTACTTGCTTTTTAAACTTTAAAAAAAATACTTTCAAAATCAATTTTTAAAAATTAAATACAATGCATTGAATCACCTTATTTATTCGATTTTCATAAATCAAGATGTCCTAAAAAACTAAAAGTACAGATTGAATTGATTATTTTTTGGCAAATAAAAACAATCTTAAAAAATGTCAAGTATGTTCTATAGGGTGAAT
This sequence comes from Pterobdella sp. o SKG-2022, assembly GCA_964035795.1. Classification (NCBI taxonomy): domain Eukaryota; kingdom Metazoa; phylum Annelida; class Clitellata; order Hirudinida; family Piscicolidae; genus Pterobdella; species Pterobdella occidentalis. The sequence goes on along the minus strand of OZ038326.1, from coordinate 6,767,764 downwards.
GATCTTGAATTTATAATCGGTGAGACACGGATAAAGGAAATCGGGCCTTGGGTGTGTCTTAACTTCAAAAAAATTAGACCAAATGCCACATTCATCAAGTAAATGAAATTGATACTAGTAATTGCTATTATATGGTTATTTCCTTTCCGGTGACTAAAATGAATAATCAAATTTGAAAAAAATTATTTTTTTTTATAACTCGAATTATTAATTTATAGTTATTAAATTAAAATTTATTTTGTTTTCGATTTCAAAACCGAATGAACCTCGGCGCTTCAGTAGACCATTGAAGGTCAATTTGAAAAACAAATTTCTAATTTTTAGGATGGCCGCTTTGCAAGCTCTCATTCGTCTTAACCCTAGTAATTTAAAAAACATTTCTTAATACATTTTAATGAAAATTTTGTATTTTTTTATTAGCGATTACTAAAAGCTATTTCTTGAAACCGCTTTAGTCTCTTTATTAACTTTTTTTATTACTCTGACCAAAAATTGATTTAAAATAATAAGTTTATTCAAAAAATCTTGTTGATTAATAAAATTTCGATTATTTTGTTCAGGTATTACCAGGGGATTTTCGGCTTCCCTGTTGAAAAGTAGTTCAGTGGGAAAAAGTATTGTTCCAAAGCAGTCTTTGGTGTTGTCCAGTGTGAAGCACAAGAGACTTTATGGGCCAGGTTACAAAATTTTCATTCATCTATACCATACAAAAAATTTTTTATTCAAGGTGTTTAAATGTTTTCATTAAATTTACAGAGTCAGAGCAACAAAAGCATGATGAAGTTAGCCATTGGGTGAATGAAAGGTTAGTTTGTTGCAATTTAAACACATTAAGAATAGAGATTAAAAAATTCATTTTCTTATTCACCATTGATTTAAAAATTTCATAAAGGCTTATTTAATTTAAAAAATTCAAGATATGTGGCAATTGCTCTTCTCCCTCTTATACCAGTATCTCTTGCTTTTCCCAACTTCATTTTGGATAATCTCTTATGTGCTGCCATGGTTCTCCATAGCCATTGGTTTGTATCCAAACATTTGAGTTCATGTTTAATAAATTTTTCATGCTTTAAAGACACAAATTCTCGGAATAAAATATCTTATTTCTTTTATCTAAAAATTATTTTTAATTTTCCCAACTGATAGGTATACTCTTTCCATATACTATTTCATTATCTTTAAGCAACAACCTTTAATCATCAGTTATTGAGACATGTACAACAGTATAATCTAATATGTTTAATTTATAGATTTTTCAAATAAAACACTTAATTTATAAAAAAGATTTTATTGATCAAACCTATAAACATATAAAGTATGATGATTCACAGGCGTTTATCAGGGGTAGCCCAAGATTATATCCATGGTGAACTGCTACCAAAGATAGCCCAACCCACTGTCCTGTTGATAACCATTTTGGCTTTTGGAAGCATTTGCTACTTCAATTATACTGACATTGGCTTTGCCAATGCAGTTAGACTTCTCTACACCAAATTGTAAGGAAAAAACAATTGACAGCGGTGTTATGGTGTTATTATAGTTTTGGATCTATAATTAAATTTTAAAATTGAACTTTTCAATGTTGTTTATTTAAATAAAGTGTATTTCGTTAAACTCAGAATTTTGCATCTATTGAAGTCAAAATAAATTTGTATGTAGAATTTATTTGCATTCATAAAATATTATTGAAATTTGAAATGAAATAAAATCTATGCTAAAAGTCAGTTTGAAATTTTTCTACCTTTAGTTACAGCTATACATATAATTTTCTACTTGATAATCTAAAAACGAGTTTAAGTATATATCTTACATGATAAAAAAAAACAAAATATTCATAAGTTCAAAAACCTAATTATGAATGATTTTAGTTAATAATTAACAAGAACTCAAAATGAAAGGATCTTGAGGATATAATGGGAGAGATAGTTGGTCATCTCAAGATAGTATGAGGCAATCACATTTTAATGCAGGTGTTAATCGACAAATGAAATACTATAAATGGATAATTAAAAACAAATAAACTCTTAATTATCGGTAGTTAATATAAAACTACTACATGATGCAAAATCTCAAAGAATTGATATTGAAATGTATTGGCACTAAGTGTTGAAACTGAAATATCTAAAAAATATACTTTGAAAATGATTTACTTTTGACATAAAAAATGATAATTTATTCGGGGATTTATATAAAGCATTTGCAAGACAATATTATACATTTAATAACATGTATTCATGAAGCATAAGATTAGAAAAAGCATAAAATGTAGGTTGAAAAATTAGAAAATTTGATATTTTGAAAAATTTTTATGTCCAATAATTTAAAAACCCTTTCGTTATAATCAACTTTTTGTTATCCTATCAATATTAATATATGGAATATTAATTGAATTCACCTTCATTACAATCATCATTGAACTCATGATACAAAATAACATATAAAAACAAAAACTGACACAAAAAAAACCAAATGCATGAAAATAGAAAAACACAACAGAAAAAAATACAAAATCAAAGATAAATAAAACAAAAAAAATACATAACAAGTTTTATACAAACCATATCGTCTTAATCTGTTAATTTTTATGGGGTTAAAAAAAAACAAACAAGCAAGCATACAGAAGCCACAAAACAGACTTAAAACCATTTCAACACACAAACAGAAATGTCCAGTTTTGACTTTCGGAATTATTGCTTTGAGCCTCTTCCAATCCGATCCCTAACCATTTCTTCTGCACTTCTAAAGCTATGGTTATAAAAATTATAATAATAATCAAGAATAGTGAAAGAATATTACCAACAAAATAATTAAATATTATTCATTATTATAAGTTTATTGCATGGATTTAATTACACTTCTGTACATGTTTCAATAATTGCGGTTGACAGCAATAAAACATTAATACAAAGATGGTGATAATAACAATACAAGAGAAATTAACCCAAGTTGGTATTTCTGTTCCTGATCTGACTCTTGCTGATCATCCAGCCTTGGTGTTGGTTCAAGCGGTTGAGGCGATCTGTGTGTATTTGTCCTGTGAGTGGATGGATAGATGAATGGATGGGTGGATAAAGAAATAAGATCTAAATAGATAGATGGGTTTTTAGATTAAGCAATGAATGAGTGTTTAGATAGATGGATGAATGGATACATGTATGAGACTAGATGGATGAGTGTGTGTGTGGAGATGGATAGGTGGCTAGATGAACAGATTTGCGGATGGATGGATGGCTACATGAATAAACGCAAAGGTAGATAGATGAATGTGTTGGAAGATTGAGCATGTATGAATGATAGAGTAAAAAGAAGATTGAATGCATCAGTGGCTAGATGTTGGATAAAGCAGTTAATAGGCAAATGTTTAAATGATTTCATAGAAATCAAAATCATTAATGAAAACCGATTGAGACACAAAAAAATGTCATCAAAATGAATACAAAAAAAGAAAGATACAAAAAATCATCATCATCATGTCGACCGCAGTCGAACTTCTATGACTTTGTTCTTCCAATACTCCCTATCACTCATAGCTGTTTTTAAATCTTCTTTTACAAGATTTCATCATCAGTTAGTTGGTTAATAAAATTTCGAGCTGGTCTTCTTCTAGTATTTTTACCACATCTTGGCTCCCATAGTATCAATTTGTGTATAACTTCTTTACTGCAAAAGCCATGTCCTGCGAAACTGACTTTCCCTGTTGCAACTGTATTGGTTATCTTTGGTAAGTTGTCGTATAGTACATTATTGCTTATACGTTGCTGCCATTTTACATTATTCACAACTCTTAGCATTTTTGTATAGCACCCGTTTAACGTTTGGATAAGTGAAAGTCCATAATTTTCCTTTATTTTTTTGAAACTGTGTGGAAATATTGACTAGATCACAGTCGATTGTTAGATCTAACAAATACTCACCATTTCTGTGTGTATAATTATGGTAGCTGTTGCCTACACATTTATTATTGTCAATTTTAGCGTTCATATCACCTCCTATAATTAGAAAATTATGTTTGGGAATGTTTTTGATTGAATCTGTCAATTGATGGTAAAAGTTTTGTATTTCTAATTCGTCAGAGCAATTTGTAGAACTGTAGCATGATACCACAGTTGTTTTTGGGTTTCCATTAAAGGTCGCGACCATGATTCGTGGGCTGATTGATTCAACGTTCACTAGAAACTGGTAAGCCTTAGGGCTTATAAACATACCAACTCTTCTAATGGTAGCGTTGTTTGTTGCTTTTTCTGCAGAACTTGTAACGAGTGTCTAACCGTTTCCAGTATTGCAGTATCTTATTTTTCTTCTGGATGATATAACTTGTGTTCTTGTATACAGGTTATATCTATATTGTATTTACTAGATAAGTATGTCATTCATATAGTTTGTGATTATTTCTTAAAGATCTAATGTTTATTGTTGCTATATTTTTTGTTAATCTACAATTCAATAAAGATTCTTTTTGTTTAGTTTGTGGTAAGAGGTTTTCACCAGTAGCACATTTTTCGATTCCAACCTGATGATTCGTAGAGGACGCGCTCCTTGTTCATCCGCGTGACGAGCGATGCGGTATGGGGGTAAATTTTTTTGTTTAGTCTAGAGTTTTTCATTGCTAGATGAGATTTAGGGTCACAACTCCTCTAAAAATTCACATGTTACTCTTCTAACTCGAGCAAGATTGCCTACAGTTGTAGCCAAGAATGTTTCCATCACCATAGCATCGGTATTTTGATGTATGCCAAAAGGAAACTACTGCTTCCCATGTGGAAAGAGCAAGATTTGAGGTTTACTCCTTAGATAGAGATGAACTGCTTGCCGTGGAATTTCCGCAGACGCAGAGGCAGAAATATATAGTACTGATGACAAAGAAAACAATAAATAGGATAATATTAAAGTTTTACAAAACAGAAGATTAGAAATAACTAAAATAAATACATAAAACTAGAAGATAATCATAGTGAAATACACAAATTAACAAGTAATATCAAGGTATATAGCTATCAAGGCTGGAAAAAAATTTGAGAAAAAATATATAAAGAGTATATAACTACTGATAGTAAGCAATTGACTAAAATAAAATAATAACTGGAAAAGTTAATTAACAGAAATAATTAACTAAGACTAAATAAGGTAAAAAATAAATAAACAAATAAAATAAAAAGCCTAATAAAGAGTGATCTTTGGTAACGTTCCGTACCAAACACCATATACATAATTGAATTTTAAATGATTAAGTTTATTTTCTTATAAATTTTATTTTTGCTTATTTACGGATATTCAATCCTTCCATCCTCTTTAAAATGAATAATGATAATGATTTATACCTAATATTAAAAAATAAATTATTATAAAAGAATTTCACACCAAAAAGGTTAAAAAACTATAAGTGACAAGATCGGGTTTTGAACCCCTTCACTTTGAGCAGATGAAACGAAGAACATAAAGTTAAACTACAGAAGAATTCGAGTATTTACAAAAGGACATTTAATTAGAATATGTATACACCAAACCTCTTTTTTTTTTAAATAGCTATTTTATAAGCCAGAAATATTCATAAATAAACAAATAGTTACAATACTTGAAATGAACAGTTTATGATAAATATTTACTTACCTGCGAGGAGAAAAGGAGTAATTATCCGTAAAAAAAAGCTAATTTAAATAAAACTGAAAAAATCTAACAATTTTACATCAAAAGGTTTATCAAAAATTACTTAACTCATTTTTATTGAAATAAAGTAATGAAACTAATTAAATCCTATAAAAAGTTGAACAATATATCAGCTATAAACTTAATGACCATTTCTAACGGCAACGTTACAAAAAAAACCAACCAGAAACAAGCCACACCAACCAATAAAAGCAACCAAAACACCACCTTCCACCAAAACATATTCCCAATCAACCCCTGACAGACCATACGCCGTATCCAGAACGAAACCATTGATATGTGATCTAAGCAGGCCAGCCTCATCTTCATACCACAGTTGCAATGGGCATCTGTAAAGATATAACTTTAGCAATGGGTTATAATTAGATAAGAGCGGAAATAAATTTAGTAGGTATAATGTAAAGCTTAATTATGTTTTGATGAAATTTTTTTTGAATATTAATTTACAATAAACAATTTTTTTGCTAAACAAAACAAGATCACTTTTTTCGATTAAAAATAAACATTAAAATATACATTTTTAATCATATACATATAAATTCCAATAAATATTCCAAAAAGATAAAGAAAGCCGAAGTGAAGAAAAAAAAAAATTAAATATAATAGCCATGCAAAAGTGGGTAAAACGTATCAGTCTGATCACCTTGTGTCGAGTTTTCTATCGCATAGGCTGACTGTGCACGTTATTAAATCTGCCAATATTGTAACAGTTTGTGATGACAAAGGCTTTACTGTAATCTAATTAAGGTAGATCATTAAGCCTCAAATATTTATTTCAGTTCTCTGTATATGTTGTCGTTATAATGAGTATTCAAGTATATCAAAGCAAAAGATTATTTGTTGAGAAATAAAGAAGCTTTTTGTATGGTTAATTCGCAATACCAAGCTTCATACAGTTTTCAAAAAACATGAATAAAAATAAATAAAAATCAAATCCAATCAGATTATACTGCTGTACATGTCCCAGTGACTGGGGTTGACAGCAGTTGACCTAGATTATTGATACTATAATGGATTTATGTATAAATGAATGTTAATTTAAATACAATTTAACGGCCACCACATAAAACATCAAAAAAAAACAAGCAAAAAAACCAACATAACTATATATTTAAGCCAACCCGTCAAAAACAAGCAATCAATTAATCTGGCAAACCACCTGCATTTCTCTTAGCCTCCAACACCTTATTTGTGCTCTTGGAAACTATGTAGAACAAAGGTGCTCTCCTGTTTCAAGTAGATGTGCTTTGAGATAGTGATTAGTGATGAATAAAAAAATCAATGTGAGTGGGTCCACTGAAGATATATGTGATTGGTGATCATGAATATGTTTAGAAAGTGAGGTTTTGGTCGCTCAATTGATAGGTTTCATAAGCTACTACCTCGTGTGAAGATTCACTTCAGTAAGCAGTCTCTTAGTATTTATACACATGGAAAAGTTCAATATTAATCAAAAAAACAACTGAAAAACATTCTCAACAAAATATCAATATGAAAATAGTTGAAACCACATCTCATAGCTATGACACCCCGACAACATTAAACAGCGATGATGATGACACCAGCAACCAACCCATAATCTAGACACCACATTTGATGGTGGGATTTGAAATCTTCAGCCAAGTAGCAAGAGGCAGTTGAGGCATCTGTCTCATCATCGTCCGTTATTCCTGTGTGTAGGAATTAATGCATTGATATTATTATTGTTATTAGTATTATAATTATTATTATTACTATTATTATTAGGGGTCTAGAAACTCCTGAAGTTAATGCCACTGTAATCATACTCGTATTGCTTTTATTTGATATTACTGCAAATTATTTGAACACAAAAGGTAATTTTATTAAGTACACAGCTTTTCGTTAACAAAGTAATTACTTTGGCTAAAAATGATTATTATTTTTATTATTATTACTCGTTTAACGTCTTTTGCCTCATCACACGAGGTTAGATATATGGTTCAAGAACTCGATAAGTGTGCAGAGAAAATGCAGAATGAGTATGATAGATGAATTCATAAATCGCTGTGGGTTTACGTTATGCATTGATAGATGGATCAACAGCTCGTTTTATTTTGTGGGTATAAATGGATAGATGGGTGAGTATTTTGAAAATAAAATTGTTGGATAGGTATTACAGATGGATTTTTTTAAAAATCGATCATCAGTCGCCGAATATTGGGGTTTCGGTAGCTCAACAGATATTCTTAACAATAATGTTTTTCAGTAATGATTTTGGGTAACCAACTTAATCTAGTAAATATAATTTTTCTCAAAAGCCCCACTTTGACTGCTTCATCAGTCTGCTCTAATCAGATTACCAAAAAAAAAACATTTTAAAGAACCGATACTAACAGACTGCTAATGAAAATAAGGCAAGATCCTAACCTACACGGCGAAACGTAGGTGTAAAAAAATTTTTTGCATGGCACTACTTCTTGTCTATTTAATTTTCGGCCACGCGGAATCGATCCCGTTAACTTTAGATAATTAGTCAGCTGAGATTATAAAGCCGACAAATGAAAACCCATTCATAAATCTTAATTGTAGATGGGTATTAAAAATGGACTGATTAATCGATAGATGTGTAGAATAATATTTGAACAAAAAAATGAATCATATATTAAAAATGAACGAAGCAAAATAATGATGGGTTATAAGCTATATAAATGAATGCTAAATGAATCAGTTAATAACCAACCAATAGTCAATACAGAGAGTTCATTTCCTTTCAAGTGGATTTTTTTCACATTCTTTTCCCTAAAATTGCTATAGTCACTAATCACAACGTTTTGCATAACGTTTCCTGGCTGAAAAGGACTCAAGAACAAGTTATTATCTGTGTGTCAATATAACGTTATAATCACCACAGCAACCGCCATTATCATAGTTATAAAACATATCATCACAATAAGTTACCATCATCACAACCAACCTATAACTTCAAGGCAAAGCTTCTCATTTAATTTGCTTCTTATCACATTATTAGTAGAATCTTTGAAAAATAGTTGTTCTGGCTTGTACAATCCCTTCATTGTTAAATCCAGGCTGTTGAGGGTTATGGAGGTATAATGCATGCGTTGTCGAATGCTTAAATTATGAATAAGGTTGTAAAAGTACTTGAAAAAAATCGACCATTGGAATAATGAAGGTCAATAGACAATTGAAACAGAAATAGGCTAATTAAATCACTGCTAAACACTTATGATAAGACTGGAATTATTGAAAATTCAAGCTTTTATTGTTTGCTCATAAATCTATGAAAACCCACATAAATTGAGGTAAAAATTGAAATGAACTACTATAAAGGCGATAAAATAGATTCCAACCCATCAGCATCATTTGATAAGCAGAGGCTAAACAATAGAAAGAAGAGAATTAAAATTTTTGATATTCTTTTGAAAGAAACTGATGATTCGCTGAATCAAAAAGTTTTGTTTGGAAGAAATTTTTAAAATTTATCCATGCTTTTCTATTCATCAATATAAACGTATTTGATACCAAAGAGTAGTTAATGGATTGATAGATGCATGGAAGTTAAGGAGCACCAAAATATTGATGTATTGAACCAATAAACGTCAAAATATTGACATAAAAGATGATGAATGAGTGCATTATATTGTAGTGTAGTTATAAGTTAATATAAAAGTAATTAACAATAAAAATATGAAAAGGTCAAATTAAAGCTCAAAAAAATCTCGGCTTTTTAGTGAGATTATCGTGAGAATATTAATCTTACTAATAATTATATAACTGTGCGAGAAAAAATAAAATTAAAAGTGTTTTCAGGCAAAAGCATATTGATCACTTGAAATATTTACGATTATTCCTTATGGAAATACTCTCTCTATTTATTGAAAATTTTTGAGTGTGTGCTTTATCATGAAAATCAATTTATATTGTGACATGATTATACAAAATTTGTTGAGTTTGAGAAGACTGAGAAAAATGTCATCATCATCATTCTTATTTTCACCATTAGTATCACTCCCATCATTCTCACCATCCTTATCCTCACCATCATCATCATCCGCATAATCGTTTTACGTCCGTTTCTATGCTAGCGTGGGCTGGACAGAGTTTAATAAAAAAAGAAAGGGAAAATAATTAAAAAATGAGAACAAAGTTAAGACAGTGTTAGGCTGTTATCCATATAAATGTTTTATAATCAAATAAGTTAGGATGAATTAAACCACTTAAGACCCTCAAGTGACCTAATGATGGGTTACAGGAAACCCAAAGTTTCGTGATACACTTCAAAACCTTTTTGTTGCATTTCCTCATATTATTTGTAGGTTGATACTTTGTTCAAAAGAATTGAGAAATCAATTATTTTTACTATTATTAATATTATTATTCTTATTATTGTTGTTGTTGTTATGAATATTATTATTCAAACCTTGACAAGTGAAATGGTAATAACAGACATAAAAAAACAACTTATATAGAAAATCAATACGAGACGCAAACATGCAGGTTCGTTCGAAAACTTCTTAACTTTTTGTGAACATGTAAATATAGCTACACCTTTTGCTAATCTCAGACTAAACCTATCAAAAACTATAGCTCAAGTTTTTAAATAAAAGATCACAGGGGAAACATCTCATAATGTTCAGTTATTATACGAAATTTATGCTTGAAAGAAAATACACAATTTATCTAGGAACCACAAACTAGTAATGCAAACAACACAAACAGCCATACAAACAATACAAACACACCGAGAGAAGAAGACTGGTATGGGGTACGTGGATGACCATTTGATTCTGTCAATGCATTCATAAGGTATTAAAAACGTATAGTATTGTATTGTAACGCTTAAGAATTTTTGTTCAATTAATCTGATAATAATTAATGTTATCATATCATTATATCATTTACTATCCTGTAATATTATACTATATCCTATCATAGGTACCATTTCATATTAGTCAATGAGATTATGAAGTGAATCAATGCTAAATGAACTACTAACGTGATGTATAGATCGAAAAAATTCTGTTTTATGAGGAAGTACTTCCCTGAGCCGTCATGGCTGGATGTTTTGAATGAAATAAAGATTTAACTAGTGAAAACTACAGTGAAATTATAACTAACAAGTGTTCATTTTTAAAATATACTCCCCGGTACCACAATTATCACAACAAAGTCATCGCTACCACTACCACTGACACTTCTACCACCGCTATCACCAGCATAACAGGTGGAATTGTCGTAACCACTGGCCATCCTAGTGACCCTCAAGTTCTCCGCTCTTTTGACATTCCCACCGGCAAATGGTGTTCCTCTTACTAGGCGGAAATAAAGGCGGTGGTTAAAGCACTTCAAGTAAGCCAGGCGGAAGAGCACGTTCAGAAAGCCCGAATTATCAGCGATAGCCAAGCTGTCTCAATTCGCATTCAGGCAACGCACCCATTCCAACCGTGCAACAACAAAGACGAACACACCATCCTTAAAACACTTTCAACGCTGACGACATGGAGCTGCCAGGTGAACTTTACGTGGTGCCCGGGCCACTGTGGCATCACCGGCAACGAGCTAGCAGATGCTCAGGCGAAGAAGAGGGCTGACGCTGACCAAACGGACGTTGACCATCACTACACCACAGCCAAAGCGATGACATGCAGAGCAACGAGGGGCGGGCTGGTGTCGCATGAACGCACTCAGCGGATCTATGATGATAGAGGATCGAAGGTCAACAGAATAGAAGAAGGCCAACTGGGAAGAAGAGATCAGGTGACGTTAGGCCGCCTTCAATCTGGTCATCATCCGGAACTCAAATATTGGTTGGCAAAAATTAACAGAGCAGTTGATACCATTTGTCGAAAATGTGGCCTACGCGATGAGACCGCTGAGCATACCATCTACAAAGGTCCTCGTATACATCGGCTATCTGCTGAACCACCTTCTCCCGACACAATGGTATCAAACCCTAAACTGACTCTGATGATAGGGAAAAATGGAAATCGATATCACACCTCTCAAACATTTCACAACCCCAACCCCTAATACACTAATTCGCTTTTACTCATCGCTCAACAACACAACGACAATCACCACCACTACCCCAACTAACACTACTACTACTACCACTACCACCACTAACCAATGGCACTACCCCAACC
>OZ038326.1:6718715-6755775 GCA_964035795.1 Pterobdella sp. o SKG-2022 | reverse complement strand
TATATATAATTTTTTAAATGATAGATCGATTTTTAATTTTATCCTCGAAATAAATTATCAAACTAATTAATTGAGTTGAAAAAAAAGGTTTTATAAATTGCAAAAATTTGAATTATTGAATATTTTGTATCTTTAGATCATAAAATTCTTTTTGAGGCCTGAATCTGACTTAATGTTTTTTTAGAAATGTGTTTGAAAAAATTCTGCTAGCTTTCACTTTGCTAATTCTTAGAGCTTAACAAGTTTCACAGCTTATAACATTTTCGTATATATGCTGTTTGCTTTTGTTTCTTTAGCGTCGTGCAGCTCTTGAAATTGGTTTAACTTCGATAGAAGAATTTTTTTATCGTGCTGCCTTGAAGTTTTTTCAAAAAGCGCTTTGGTTCATGAATTTTTATTGTATTCTTTAGTAACAGCTGAAGCAGAGCAACTACAAGATGATGGTCACTGCAGACGTCTGCACCTCTTCTCACTGACATACGTTAGGGATTGTCTCCATGTTCCATTGATTAGCAGATAATCGATGATCAAGCATCAGATAAGCTAAGAAAGGTTTCAATGAAACAGGATGCAGTGATGTTCCAGTTTTCCTGTTTCAAACATCTTTTTCACATTGCAAACTTATTCTGGTCGCTAGTTTGGTGCTTAGAAGTTCCCTTTTTCATGCCAGTAATTCTTGTGGCCGTCATTAAAGTTTTTAAAGAGTAAAAATCTTCTCGTTACCCTTTGTGTAATGCCATCTTTCACTAAGACAAGATTGTTAGCCTTGTGCTTAATCCCCAACCTAGAGGGCCAAAAGCTAGTTTCAGTCTGGCTTTTATCTTTTAACCTCACTGCCATAGGTAATTTAATGGAGTTTTTATAAAGCGCTTTACTTTATAGCTCAAAGCACTTGCTACGAATTTAATGTAGCAAGAACACACTTTAGAACAGGTGCTAATTATCGGCCCACACGTAATCGATTCCAGTAATTTAGATAATTAGTTTAAAGCTCTACCTTTGAGCTATACGGGCCGACCCTAACAGAAGCAAAGCTTCAGCCGGTTTAGCTCTTAGGGCCATTGAGGCACACAAGCCACCAAACCCCGACAAAGTGAACTTTGAACATTGTTCAGACGAAAATTATGGACCAAAAAAAATAAGTTAACATTAAAAAAAACATTAAACGTGAGAAATTTGAAAACAAACAAGTAAAAACAATTGAAAAAACATGATAAATTGAAAGAAAAGATTTGAAAAAGGAACAAGTTGAAAATGAAAAATTTTAAAAATGAATGATTTAGAAGTGAAAAATGTTGAAAAATAACAATTCGAGAGAGTTAAGACTGAACAATTAAGAATTGGAAAAACAAAATTTTTAAATAAGCAAATTAAAAGTTGACATAAAAAATTGAAAGTAAACAATTTGGAAAAAACATGAAAAATAAAAAATTGATGATACATCAAAAATTGAAGTCAACAAATGAACAAGTTTACAAATGAACAAGCGACCTGGCAAAAAAATTTGCCTCCAAACTCGTTTCTTGGCAACCAGACAGAGGCAAAACCCACAAACGTATTTTTGTGTCTGGTGCACTCAGTTATAGTTCTAAGTGCCATATTTTGAATTAATTGGGGTTTTTAGAGTGAGGTTTTAAATATGATAGGAGACCAAACAGTTGAAGAAAACCCTAAAATGAGTCTCATTTAGGTTTTTTAGTTTATGATTAGAGTCTCTTCACTTTTCCCTCCGTTTTGTTGTCGTAAAAGTTTCAACGTCTTAAGTGTTTTGTAGGCTTTAATGGTGGAATTATTGATGTGGGTGGCATAGTTTAACTTAGTGTCAAAAGTTAATCAAAATTTTTTGAAGTTCAGGCTGGCACCCAGCAGAGGTAGGGTAGGTTAGTTAAACAATATTGTTAGTAAGCTATATCTTCAATCATTAAATTAAAATATGAATAAAAGCTCATGAAATGAAACAATTGATAAAAATTATTTAAAATAATTTCTATTCAATATATACTTAAAAACTTCACTGTTAAATTTGCTTTAAAGCCCCCCATCAATAAATTCAAACCTCAAGTTAATACCAAAGCTAATATAGCAAACTATAATTTTTCGAATTTCTTATCCATAAAAACTAAACTACTTTCTCGAATTAACATAGTTGAATGAAAAAAATTTTAAATTCAGAATTTTCAAGCAAGAATTTTAAATAATTTGAAAACATGAACATAAAAAATTTAAAACACAATTTTCTGTTATTGAGAGGAAAACAACAAAAAGCGTATAATAATTATTAGCATGATAACGAAAATGACGCTGACATCCTAGGCATGACGTTAAAGGCACTAATTCATAGTCCTGTTAGCTGGCCATTTAGGCCTGTTACCTGGTGGGGCTGCTATCATTTCAGAGCATGGATTTGAGCACCCTTTCCTAGTTCTTCAGTTACCCTTCAAGGTTAATTATTATATCTTTTCAAGATACATATTTCTTGGAAAACCATACACGGACTGTTCCATCAGTGTGCTCCTATCAAGCTGTTTTTAGGAAAAATTTTCTATAATTAAGGAGAACATCTTAGGACCGACTTCAACAGCTTGATGATGAATATAGGGTATGTTCCTTTCCTACATGGAGAAACTTTTAGATAATATAATACATTAAAATGGAGTAAAAGTAGTAGATTGTCAAGTACAGAAAATTGCGCGAAAGAAAAACATGAACTTGAATTGAGAGAAAAACAAGATAATGAATGATTATTCAAGTGTATTTTATGTTCCAATAAACATCAAATGTTAGCAAAAACTTTAACTAAATTATAACGTATTTTTCCTATATAATAATCCTACTGAATCTTATAACTATAAACCATAAATTATTCAAAACAATAATTTAGTCGATTTAAAATTGAAAAATTCCCGAAGGTATAGTATATGCAACCACCTAGAGCTTCCAACGGTAGCCTGTCCAGGCCTTTTCGAGCATTAAACTTGCGGCAAAACTTTAAATTAACGTTCAATATAATTAAAACTTCTTATTTATTGATAAGCTTTGTGCATTAATAAATCTATCGAGCATTTTGTTTAATTTTATCATTGGCTATAATGTTTAAGAAGCAAAACTTAGTTACTCTTAAATATTCAGTTTTTTAACTACTTTGAAACACAATTAAAAGTCATAAAAGTGGCCTAACCCACCACCCATCCCACATAAATATTCCACTTTCACTACCTATATCCACCCATCACAAATGTTCTTTTCTTCACTACTAATACCTCAATCAACCCTAAAACCCATCAAAATCATCAACCTCACCCTGGCAATCTTCAAATTGCTGCCCTAATATGTAAACATGAAAATTTTTGTGTCGTAGCTTATTTTACACTCTCAATAACGTCGGCCCCTATATTTCAATGGTTGAGCATTAGACTAATTAGCTAGTTACCGGGCTCGATTCCGCGTGGATCAACAATTAGCAGCTGTTCCACAGTGCGATTTCACTACACTAAATTTTTAGTAAGCACTTTGATCTATAAGGATAAGCGCTTTATAAATACCGCATTACATTACATTACAATAACATTTCAGTGTTCTTGTCATGCTCCCTGTTTATGTGATTTATTATTGACTAGAAATTAGTTATAATCAATTGATATGATTAGAGTCAGTTAGCTTACCAATTGTGTACAGTTGTTGTACACAGTTATTGCCAGTTGTTTTTTAATGTCAGTGATAATAATGAGTAGCAAATGTTTTCTACTTTTCAACTAGCAGTATTATTAGCTTGTTTTTATAAAGGTAAAGATGAAATTCCTAATGTTTACTTGCTGAATAATGCAACCCTATTTAATAATAATAATTCGAAATTATTATTCAACCGCTAGAAAATTTAATACTTATAAAACATAACATGAAAATTTTTAATTTTAAATAAAAAACAGTTAAACACAAAAAAAATGATACAATTAACTAACAACATTGAAACAGACAAAGACTGTGAGGCCAAGCGATTTTGAGAATATGCTGATCTAGGGAGAGACTACAAAGAACATTATTGAATGTATCGAGGACAAGAAACTCAATGGGAAAGTAGAGAACTCTGCATTTGTGCTCGATCACATTTCTAAGGCTGGAGGGCCTGTAATCAGGCATGGTTTTGAAGAACTTTGAGAGGGAACTCAAGAAGGAGGTCATGTTGTAATGAGAGTTGAAGATAATTCTATCTGCTACTAGGCTGATTAATGTTTTTGGCAATTTTTTGCTTTTTATATGATAATTAATTAATTGTTATCTATTGAGACTAAATGGTTATAACTAATTTTTATGAAATCTTCTTAATTATGAAATATTAAATGTTAGATTGAATGAATATAAATTTCGGCCCGTGTGGCTCAGCGGTTGAGCATAAGACTACTTGTCTAAAGTTACCGGCTTCGATCCCATTTGACTCGACAATTAGCACCTATTCCACAACGTTTTCGTTACATTTAATTTGTAGCAAGCGCTTCGAACTACAAGGAATAGCGCTTTATAAACACAGCATTACATGAGATACCTATATATAACTCAAGCAATAAACATCTATTTACCAATCTCCCAGCACCAACCATGATAAGACTTGATTATAGCCATATTGGAAATCTCTTTCCTGATTTTCTCTTGTAGGGTTTTTTAACTGGTTTTCATGGAAGTATAAAATCTTTTTGTCTTTACTTAAGTCTGGTCTCAAACCAAAAAGTTCTGATAAATTAAAGACAGAACTTGTGAAAATATAACTTCATATTTCAAAATAGAGCTTCGAAACATTAAATAATATTGTAAAAGTAATGGGCGAAAAGTTATTTTTTTTGCAAAAAATGAAATTATGAATCAAATTTTGACTAAAATATAACTTTAAAATGTCATTAAAAAATGGGAGGTGTAAACAAAAAAAGGCATTCTTAGCCCTTCAATGCCATTTCTTGGCAGTTTAAACATACAACTTGCTACCCTCAACTTCCCTGTGCAACAAATCTATCAACGGCTGATGTGACCCTCCATAAAATGAATCGACCAACAACACTACTATGTTTAGTAAATTTAAATTACAAAACAAGTTTTTTATTATTTATTGAAAAGGTTTTAAAGAACAAAGTTGGCAAGAACTTGATTTACTTTTAATGATAACTTGGAAGTTAAATTTATTTCTATCATTTTTTTAAGTATAATTATTTTCTAAAAATAAATATACGTTCAACAAGATATCTTTTCCGATATTAAGTGTTGCTGAAAACTAAAAATTTTTCCAGTTTTTCTTACCTCCAAACTGTCAGTTTTCAGAACCTGAAGAATTAGAAACCTTAGTTCACTTTATTGAATTCCTATTTTATAATTGTGTTATTTCAGTTAGTTTTAAAGATTAAGATTATAATAAAATTTATATGCGCCTCTTATGCATTGCTCAGAGACGCTCTGCTATGAACTGCTTAAAATATAGGGTTTTGAAATTTTTAAGAAAAATAGAATAAGAAGTAGAAAATTATAAAAAAAAGCACCAGAGAAAGGATAAGAAGACAACATATAAATGAGGAGGGATAATAATGAATTGAGAGCGGGCAGAAGATCGTAGGCCAGCACGCCTAGAAGAAAGTATGAGGTTAGAAAGATAGTAAGGTGAATAAAAGTAAGAGATTTCATAAGAAGAGCGATAGTTGAGAAAAAAAGATTGAATAAGATAGTGATTTGAGAAGTAGACTGGGGGAGCAAAAATACTTATGCGTTTAATAAAGAATGGTATGATGAAGGATCAACGGAGTTGCTAGATATATGAAAAAGCAGTTTATAGCAAAAACAAACCGAAAGAACGGCTGCTAAAAGTGCGCCAAATAATTGGCATGAGTACATCATTTAAAAGTTTACAAAGATTAAGAGAATTTTCTGGATCAATGAAGTTATAGAAACTTACATATCATATGACGAAACTTGTTGAGCATTTTCTAGAGTGACAAATCAATAAATTTTGGTTATTGGTGAAGTGCAATTGTACTTGTTTTACGATAAAAGCGCCATTGATGCAGTTTTTTGGATCATCATTTACAGAAAAGTTACTAAGCTGTTGAAAACCCACTTTTTTGTTATCGTTGACGTGATTTTGTAGGCAGTTTGAGGCTGTTTGTGGGGTTTAGGGTATGTACATTGGAGCAAAGTCGATAACGTATTATAACCAACTCGGCGATGAATTTAGTGTAATTCGTACTGTACATGAGGGATCTGTATTGAGCTCTGTACTTTTTATTTTAGTTTTGGAAGCTTTGTCTAGAGTTTAGAAGCGGTATTTTTAAGGAACTTTTTTTTATGTGCTGACGACATAATTTCGACTTTATAACCATTAGCCGAATGTATACAAAACAGGAAAAATGAAATTGGGAATAGAAAATTGCATAAAAGAACAAAATTCATGACGCTTGGCTTTTAATCCGTGAAATTTAATGACTTATTTGCAATTTATGTGCAAAGATGTCGGCGTTGACTCAATTTTTCGCTATGAGTGAAAGGTTGGAAAAAATGTTTATGTAAACTCCGTTGTCTCAATTTGGTGCTATTTTTAGCTAATAGGCCTTTCAGGGTTTTAGCTATGGTGACGTTTGTTTAGGCAGAGATTGATAGCTGGCAGTTATCACAAGATGTTTAATTGCCTGAAGTGAATTAAATTTTTTTTCCAGTATCGAGTTTTAAGCATATCCCCTTGGGATTTGTAGCCATTTTCAACCATCTTTAATTGCATTGTTATATGGCTTTAAAAACTGGGTTCCAAAATTTGGTGTTATGCAAAAAATACAGCACAACAATAGATCCATGAGTCGCTGATTATAAAGTGTTTTTTCTATAGACAAAAGACCGTCATCAGCCTGTCTTACTAAACTTAACATTTTTGACCTAGGAATGGTACTACGTGCATAGACGTGCTCGAACTTCCCTTGCCTGAATAACAATCTATGATCCACTGAATATGTAGTGTTAAAACAAAAGAAAAAACTGTATCGTAAATATTTTTTTAAAACTTGGATTCCCTAACATAGGAACGCCGCCGTAGAGCCGTCGTTTTCGTTAGTTTTAATAAATCTATAAACCATTGTGTTTAGTTATAATGTATTGTTAGTAGGTTAATATTTCAATCATGAGATATAAATATTAATGAAATTTTATAAATTAAAGAATTTATTTGAAACTTTTTAAAAATGTTCAATATAACGGCTTCTTGGAAGCCTCGCGGTTAAATTTGCTTTAAAAATTACCTATCAATAATTTCGAATCTCTAGTTGATACCAAAGCTGATATAATATAGCGAACAAGAGTTTTTCAAATTTTTAATCATTAATAACTTAAACGTTTCTTCTAATTTTCATAATTAATTTTTAAAAAATCAGAAGCGTATTTAAAATATTTACTTTAATAAAATTTAATTTAATAAAATTGTTACGTTCATATGACGTAACAATTTTTTAACACAATACTTTTTTATATAGAAAGACAAACAAAAAATGACAAATGATAATGACTAATATGACAACGAAAATGACATTAGAGTTTTTGGCATGACGTTGAAAGGCTGCTACCTTTTCACGGTACGACTTTGACTAACCTTTTGGAGTTACATAAGATATTTTGTCTAAATAATTGTTTCTTGTAGAATGCTACATGGATTGTTTTGTCAGTCGGCTCTCATCAAGTTTGGTTTCTAGGACAAGTTCTTTTTTGGCAGAGAGCATTTTAGAATCAACACTTAACGGCCTGATAATAAAGATAGGTTATGTTATCACATGGAGGAACGTAGGTGTAATATAATACATCAAAATTCAGTCAAATCAGTAGTTTTTCAAAAAGTTAAATTGCCATGAAAAAATTAAAAAACATGAAATTGAATTAGAAAAATGGCATTTAGAGAAAATTATTATTCAAGGATATATAATTTTCGATAAGCTTAGGCAAACTTAGCGCAAAACTGGAATTATATTTATAACAACATTTTTTATATAATAGTCTTACTAAAGTTTCAACTTATATACCATGATTAATTTGAAACAATATTTAATTTACTTCAAGATTGAAAAAATACAGTGTCACTAAAAAACTCCAAGGTATAGTAGATGCAAGCGGCTAGAGAAAAACAAAGAAACTCGTGAATGCGACTCTTTTGAACATTAAACTTGCAGCACAAGTTCAAATTAACGTCTAAGGTAATTAAAATTCACTTTACATCAATAAGCTTTGTGTATTAGTAAATTTATAGAACATGGTGTTAATTTTTATCGTTCGAAAATAAACCGATGTGAAATAATTATGTAGCTTCTGAAAAAATTTTAGTTTTGACTTTCTATTCAAAAACTTGCTCCTTTTTAAAATGTTTAAATGCCAAATTTGCGATATGTTCTGTTGATGAAATATTTCCTTGAAAAAGCATCTAATACGATGCATAGTGGTTTGTGGGACCTAAAAATTTTAAAAAAGACTGAATTTAACTGTCTTGCTGATTAAATAGAATATGCTCAAAGAAAGATTCCTTAAAGAGTCCATCTTTGTTTTCTCTAATCCTCATGAATCAGTAAGAGTTTCAAATATGAAAACATGTTCAATCTATTATGATTTGAGCGTTTAAAAATTCTACGTGTCTTCATGCTATACAAACAGTTGGAAACAACATTGAGGTATCAACATCATGAACTTTTACAAGTTAGCTATCTTCACCCTCGTGCTTTTGGCGTCTCTTTCTTTTGTCGGGGTATGAAAGCATAATCTTTCAAATATGAAATAGCATGTTCTTGTTATATCAGGGTTAAAATATACCTTTGCAACCGAAGAGCTCAAATTTCAAAGTACTTATGTACTTGATATATGGTTTCAAACATATTTTAGACTAAAATAGTTTGAAACTAATAAATACTTTCTCAAAACTCAAAAATATCAATGAAAATTGAATTATGTATGATATTTTTATTTGAAATAAACTATACACTCACACCTTTTTCTTTTTTCAAACGTCGATTTGCTCAAATGTGAACCCTATAGATTTGGTTTGACGAAGTATTAGTTTATGTTCAATGAATTAACAAATTCTATAACTGAAATATAATTTTCAAATGGTCAAAAAAAAAAAAAAATATAACAAAAGCAAAGGAAAAATCGCAAATGCAAATTATGTAGAAAAGATTTTGGGAATGAATTATTGACAGACTACCAAAAATATAAAACTTGTAAAAATTAATATTGAGTTTACTAAAAAAAACTAAAAAAAAAAGGTTGATTATGGAGTGCATATTAGTTGAGGATTTGACACAGATGTGACAATGGCTTATTTTAATTATTAGGGTTTCTAAAAAAGCATTAAAAAATGAATGTTGATTCAATAGTTTTTCGTTTGCCGAAGCATGACTTCCCGCCAACTTGTGCAAGCGCTTTTTTCTGTTGTCTTTCATTGTTGCTTCTGAATACGTTGTAAAAAGAACTGGACTGAGCCCGTCACCCAGTGGGACACCTATGTTTGTTGCAAAAGTGGGGCCTTCTTCGTTCGTTCTGAATCTCCGTTTTATGTCTTTCAAAAGAAATTTCACTAGTTTTGAGTCTTCAGGCAAACAAATGCTGTCTATAACTTTCATAAGTCTTCCACAATCCATTGTATCAAAGGCAGATGACAGATCTATGCCTTGAATTTTCAGTGTTTTTCCCGAGGTTATTGTACTGGCAATTTTCATCTTGTGGGTCCAGACAACATATTCTATTGATCTCCCTTTTCTATAGGCTGCTTGATTGTGGGAGATGAATTTTTTAATTGATGGTAAAATCCTAGCAAAGGTTATTTTGGACATTATTTTTTTCATTAATGTGAGTAGTATTATGGGTCTAGTACTTTGTACATTTTTTGTTCTGTTTGGTTTTTGTATAGGAATTAATATGCCTAATCCTAATTTATGGGGTGAATCATTGTTGATGGTTGAGTTTATAATATGAGTGAGTTTTTCAATAGTTTTTACATGTAAAAGTTTTATTAATTCAGCTTGAATTTTTTGATATCCAAGGGGTCTAATGATTTTTAGTAAAACTTTGATATTTGTGTTGTGATTATGAGGTGGTGGTGTTGTGAATGTGTTGGAAAATTTCTTTATGTAGTGGTTGGTTAAATTCTGATTGTTGTATGGAGTAGGTGGGGGTCTTTTATTGAAATAGTTATTGATTTTGAGAAATTTTATAGCTTTGTAAATTTTTGTGTTGCAGTTGGAGTTCTCAATTTCAGTTAATTGTATTTCTGTTATAGTTTGGTTGTTACCTTTTGTTGATTTGCTTTTGTAGGTCGTGCTTTTCTTTATTTAGTTTGATTTTTGTTGATTGATTTATTTTACAATTATTCAGTATTTTTCTAATTCTGTTGAATTGTTTTTTGGAGTTTTTGGTGTATAAGTCTTCTTTTAGAGAAGACATGTTTTCTAGTTTTTTTAAGGATTTTAGAGCAGATTTGAGCACAATATTTTGGAAAGTTTTAATGAAGTATTGTTGGAAACAAGGTTTGGAAAGTTGTTTATTGGGTGATGAAAGTTCAGTTGTCTTGTTTTGGTGGGAGCTTGTTTCCATATTTGGTGGGTTTTGGGTACTGTGAATTTTATTTTAACAAGTACTATGATCTGTTGAGGTGGTTATGCCTGAATAACTTCTAGAATCTATTATGAATATTTTCATTTTATTGAAAGATATAATGTAGTCAATAGTGTTGTGAATTGTTTTATCTTTTAGTTTTCCTTGCCATGTTGTTAGGTGTCTTGCTGGGTGTTTAAACAGTGTATTTGTTGCTATAAGGTTGTTTGTGACCATAAAGTCATTTAGAAGACTACCATTATTGTTTTCACATTCTCTTGCTGAAACTCCTTTATGTTGGACTTTTTGAGAGCATCTGCCAATTTTTGCATTGAAGTCTTTTTTAATAATTAATATTTGTCCATTTTTTGTCTTGATGCTGTTTTTTAGCTCTTGCAGGAAAGTCTATAACATGTCTTTGTGCTTATTAGCTAACATTTGAGTGGGACCATAGCTGTTGACAACATTTTGTTTCTTCAAATGAACCTTTGAGTGTGGCTATTCTGTCTGGTACTGCCTTGAATTAGGTTTGTCCATCCTTTTCTAACCAGAAAGCTCAGTCCATAATGTTGCTTTTCTGTCTGCATCAGATAGAGTGCAATTTTTGAAAACATATTGTATCTTTTTTCTTGACTTTTGTTTCTTGCAGACAGACATCGAGGTTGTATTTTTTGAAGTCTTCGGCTAGCGAATGTTTTTCGATGAATTTACCAGACCTCTGACGTTTAAGGATCCGGTGGAAAGTAGGTTGGTATTCCTGGATTTATTTTGGCAGTCAACTATTCTGCGATTGCTATGTGCGCACTAGGCCGAAAAACAATGGCTTGGAATAAGATAATTTCGTACTTCAGTTTCGCCTACAACAGATTATTTTGGTTTCTCACTAGCTACATTGAAATGAATATATTTAAGACCCATAAAAAATTTTATTGAGATACAAAGCTTTTCGTTAACAAAGTAACATTTTCAAGTACTTGAACGAAAAGCTTTGTATTTTTATAATGAAATTGATTAGCCTTCTTCAATATAAACAGATTACTTTGAAATTAAAAAAAACTATGTCTATTTTTCAAATGGGAAACCTTCAACTTGATATTATTTATTGTATTTATGAGAATCGTCCATGCTGTCTTATCCTTTTGTCTTCGATAGAATCATGAAGTTCATAGATTTATTTAAAAGAAAAGCTATAATTTTCGATAAGTATAGCCTTATCATAAAACAATAAAAATTATAGCTTTTCTTTTAAATAAATTTATGAATCCTCAATTGACGTTTTCAAAGTTTGATCATGAAGTTGTTTTTTTTATGCACAAATAGTCAGCACAACATTGACGAAAAATAATCTTTTTTAAAAAGTAATGGTCCTATGAACTATACTGAAAAGATTAAAGAATATTAGGGCAGTCACAACACTCCCGAGTTGTTGTGAACTATACGAAATCTATTTTGAAAAAGTTGTCTTTTAAGAAAATTTCATTTATTTTGCCTAACAGATAAATTTTAAAACGAAGTTATTATGAAGGATTTTATTTTACACAATGTTATTAGCACGGGTTGAAATTAAGAAAAAAACAAGAAATGATAAATAAATGATTTATATATAACTGGAATAGTGTTGACACGGGTACACTCACTATTATCACAAACAGGTAAGCATCTTCCAATGTTATAGGAGGGTGTCATCAAAACTAAATTCGTATTTTATCATTACAACACTAGCAACATGTCTAACAAAGAAATGATGGAAAGAAAATTAACATGGAAACTATAAGGGTAGGAAAGGTTTGCAGGATAGTTATTTATAAAACTATAATTTTCGATACTAACTAATGTTCTATTATAAGGTCTTATCAAAAAGTGAAGCTTTTTTTGAATAAAAATGTATCTTGAAAACTACTAATTCCAACTTAAAACCGAAAATTATAGAACATACAATAACTATAAAAAACTATTAGATTATTATTTAACACATTGATTTGCTGCAAATAACTTAAACGGAACATACACGAACAATTAAAGACAGGAAGTCATATGGTACAACTGGGAGTATTATGCGAAATAATTAACAAAATTCAAAAGCCACCGAGTACTTATCAATACAGATTTTCACTATCAAATGATACCAAAAACTGCAGCGATAAAATTTCTCAGTAACTTCCTGAATTTCTTTTGAGGCTAATTAACAAAACAATGAATAATTAGCAAGCTTTGGTTCCTTTCATGAATTTTTCAATGTCATTTTGCTTCGATCCTCGCCTGTCATTGGCACCTGTAGGTGACAAGTGGTTGTTGTGGTGTTTGATATGTGATTTGTTTTATCGAAGGTGCTAATGGATATTAATCAAACAATGGTTTAATTATGAACAATAGAAAAAATAAAACAACGATGAATGACTTTCTAAGGTAATGTTTGAAATGACCAATTATAACTTCACTTGCCATAAACTCTATAGGTTACAAGTGCTTGGAGGTTTAGAAATAATTCGATAAGGTGATGAATGAATACAAGAGAACTCAACGTTCCAATAAACTTAATAAAACATTCTTTGCTCTGATGGTTACATATTTTCCATAAAGATAACTACCTCAGCACATTTAATTCAACAAAACTACTCAATCAAAGCGCGTCATCTAAAAATGCAAAACCATTGAAGAGGGATCAACAAAGAATATGCTTCGTGAATAACAAGAAACATCACAGAATAGACCAGCTTGCATTAAAAATATACAGTAAATATCATATAATAATTGGTGAAACCTTACTCTTAATTGTAATTATTGACTTCGCTATGCAAAACCCTCAGCAGTCAACAATGATGATGAAATGGTGTATTTACATTCACAAGATGAGCAAAAATCAGATACTAATAAAAGTGTTTTTAAAACAAATCAATACATATATCACGGAGACCCTTTACACATCCATCTGGACTGAATGGCCCTCCGAAACACCACTCCCTCATCATTGAATTCCACATTCACCTCCTCCACCACTTGTATGCATGCTGCCTCTTCACTTCTTACCACACGATGCAACGTTGTACATCTCTTCAAGACTTTCTCCGTGGCTTCATTGATACCATAGTTATCTGTGATGCCATTAGAACCACATTTGTCATCATTACAAAGGTTTCCATCACAAGGCTGGTTGACGTCATGAGTGGGAGGAGTTGGAGACACATCAATCCAGTGGAGAACTTCCCTCAAAGACCTGGCGTGGAGAGGGTTCCTCATGGTGAGATGGGTCTCTTCCTCAAGCCTTATACAACAGCCACTCATCCTGACTCTCCTCATCATCATCTCCTCCATCTTCTTGAGGAAATCCCGTGCAAATGTGGTTGCGCCATGTTTCTCCTCTACCCAGGGAATTCTGCTCACTGCACCAATCATTGGCTCTGTATCCACCTCAACCAAATTAGAAACTAGTGGTGCACCAACACCGCAAACAACTGGTACCACACCATTGCATCTTGCTTCTCCATCCCTTACAACTGAATCATCAATACTTGCTTCATACTCCTTTCTTTCTACATCCGACTCAAAAGAATCAATATAAGCATAATGTTCTCTTGATACTTCTCTTTTGATGTTAAAATGCCTGACTTCTCTGATGTGTTTGGTGACGTTGAAGTGGTTTGATGTAGCACAAATGCATGTTTGGAACAGGGGCTTTTGGTCGCTTGCAACAGACTCGTGCGGTGAGATTGTATTGAGATTGATGTTATGTTCAGCAGTGTGATGTATATTATCATTGTTAGTTGTATTATTAATACTGATGGCAAAACTTTTAGTAGTTTTATCTGAATTTTTCGAAGTGGCGAAGTTTTCAAAAGCAGTAGAAAATATTTTTTTATTAGTATCAGTTGCAGTGGTGTTCACGTGATGATAATTATCATTTATCTTTCTATGTGCAGTGGTGATCACAGTTTGTAAATTAGTAGGTTCGGTATAATTAAAGTTATTGGCCATATTAGCGATTCGTTTTTCGGAGGTAGTGGTTTTCATGTATTTTTCGTCAACAACAGTAGAAGTTATAGTGGCAGTAGTTGTAATAGGATTTATGCTGGTTATATTATTATCAATATTTCTATTAGTGAAGTTATTATTTATTTTATTATAATTATTAATTAAACTTATATTATTACAAGTAGATTTTAATGTTGTATTATTAGTATTTTTGATATTATAATCATAAGGATTCATGTTTGCATTATCAAAAGCATCATTATCTCGCAGGTGATGATGTGCTGGCAAGTGATCATCTGCAGCCTCTGCATGGGCTGCTGCTATATCTGAAAAAATATAAAACAATCTTGAAGAAAGATAATTTTATAAAATAAAAAATCAGAATAAAACCTAATAAAGAAATTTTTATGATCAATCAATCAATCGATAAAACAACATCATGGTTAGAGGAATAATAAAGAAACGAATACCTGGTTACTTGGTTGTTAGCTGTTAAAGTCTGCATGGACTTAGTTGAAAGTTGAGACGGGCATGTATCCATAGCACGACAAGAAGTTAAATGAAATATTTTGAAACCATCGTGCCAGTTCATGAAAATTACAATGGAATTTGTATTTGAAGTAAAAATAATTATAATGACCATAACAATAAAAATAATATAAATAACGATAATAAATCCATAACCGGCTTAGTCGTGTAAAAGAACAAAACAACAACAACAATAACAATAACGATGATAGCATTAACAAAAGAATAATGGAAACCAAAAGAATGTTTGGAATATAACATGCAACACGAATGAGAGTCTGCGTACAATGTTTGTATGCAACATCGGTCGAAATGTGGGAAAAAAGATTGAAAAGTTGCGTGTGTAACATAGTGATGGAAACAATGATGACAACCACACCAGTTTGAAGATGAAAATAAAAATGATAAAGTATAGGTTTTTAATGAAAATAAAGTATTACATTATTACTAATGCTGCTAATAATACTATTAATGATAAAAAACGAAAAAAAAACTTAAACAATGAACAAATACAATTTATAATAAAAAAAATAAAATAATGAAGATGATCAGAAACCATTGGCGATGCAACTGAGAGCCTCTTCCTTCTCCCTCTCGTCCGTCACCTCCACCATCCTCGTCATGTACTGCTCTATAATGTCCAGTCTGTGTCCGTGTAATAGTTCTATTATTTCTTTATTATTGCTGTTTTTTTTTTTGTAATTTGTATTACATTATTTTCATGGCTTTTTGCATGTGAATTTTTATTATCGGCAGATTTCACCCCCAAATACAACAACACAGAAAAATTGAGCGCTAATAAAGCTTGTTGTTTTAAGGTATAACAGAAAACACTCAAAACAACCTGCCAATTCTCTTTAGCAGCTTCTCAAGCTCGTTTCCTGAAGCAGACGTCTGCATGCTCTCACACCACTTCTGCAGACACACCAGTGCCTGGGTGCATGGTTTGATGGACATTGTACGTTGTGTATAATTTGGTAATCAGGTTATCATAAGGGATTTAATACATTTGTTTAACCATATGTTATAATACTTGATGAGTTTTTTACCAAAAGTTTGTGCGTAATTAAGGTATATTTAGGTGGCATTAGTCTTGTGTTTATAATGGCTTTAATAAAAGGTTTATGATCAACACGAGAATTGAAGTATATTGGAGTCGTCGAATGAGTGGTGTCATGATGCTAAACACCATCATTAAAATTACAATATCAACAAGAATATAACAACTCTGTGTTAATACTACCATCTAATACCAATAGAAACAACAAAACCCCTGCAAGCCCTCTTCAACTCCAGATGGATTCTCACTTGTTCACTGGTGAATGCAAAGTCCTTCCTGATCTGCAAGATCTGATCTTGAGTGAAGTTTATCTCCCTGGCGAACAACACCCAGTCACTTTGCAGGGCATCTGCAATCTCAGTCAGAGGCATCTCCGCCTTCGCCAACTTCGCCTCTGCAGCTGAAAGGTTACCATATTTCAAAGTATTTATCATGAATAGATACACATTTTGGAGATATTATAAGATGGCGGGATAAGAAAGCAGACAAACCCATGGATTTTTTGAAGACCTCAAATAATTCCTCTTGAGCCTTTTCAGGCATGGGCTCGAAGGAGGAGGGCAGGGCGAGGTTGAGAGCACATATAGGGTTGACACAACGACCATCTTTCGCTCTCACCACTCTAGGCGGAGAAGGAACGATTAAAAGTTGACCCGAGGGTTCCGACTTCAAATCCTTGAGTCGGATAGAAGACTGAAGTCTGTTGTGATGGAATGGTTTGAAGGTGGTGAGGTACTGTTTGTTGTCAAAGGCTGTGGTCTGCTTGTTGTTCTGACTGACTGACAAGTTGCCTATCAACGCCAGACTCATGTTGGCCCCTTCAAACACCTGCAAATGACTCATTATCAAGACCTGAAAAAGCATCCGCATAATTTTGAAGCCATAAAGTAATGAAAAAATTGTGATTTCAAAAAATGCAATTGTATGAAATGAATCCAAATATGGTTTTTGACAAGGAATTTGAAACAACTGAGACGTGAAGAAACAAGAAAATACATTAAGAAACTGTTAGCAACCTCGACGTCTTTGCCACGAGCCACCTCGACAAAGTGCTGTGAAGATTCCAAAGACCTCTCCACTCGGTCATCAGTCACACACATTGCCCTAATCTTTGAGGTACGAAATGATTTTTATGTGTTGTTGCACACATTGTGAAGCATTTAGTTTTAATAGTATATTTCTTCCATAAAAATAATATTAGTATTATTTTTATGAAATCAAAATAATATTAGTATTATTTTTATGAACTTATATTTGAACTCAAAAAAATGCTTGACCAAACAGCATTTGAGCACTCACCCTGCCTTCCGATAGAGACTTCCTCTTTGCATAAACAACGAACTTGCCCAAGAAAGGACACCTGGTCACCTCGTCGTACAACCGCTGCACTCCTTCATCATTTCCAATTATTGATCATTTAGAAGTTAAATTTTTGATAGAAATGAAATGAAATTAAATGGGTCTGAACGCATGTTCGAGTACGTTTGACGGCATTATATTGGACCAAATAGAATTTTTTTTACTCTGAGTTGAGACATCATTTATAAATGAACTCTATACAAGGAACCACTACATTAAAATTGAAAACCCTCATAATTGTGACGAAACATGACACGTACTTTGTAAGACTTCTTGAGTTGAGTTAGGTTTGGTATCTAACTCCATCAACCAGAACCTATAACAAACAAAAGATATAAAAAATTCGCATCGAAATCTCAACTCCACCACCACACATAACACACCTGGCGGAGATGTTGGTGGAGAAGGAGGCACAAGCATCATATATGTGCACATCACTCGAGCCTGTGACATCAGACCAGACTCCTCTCTTTGTGCCTCCTGGAAAGTTTTTTGGAGAAGTTGAAAAGTTTGTCAACGGAAGAATTGCAAGGTAACATAAGATGCAAAAATATAATTGAAAAATTTTTATCAAACTAGTATGTAGTCACATTAATTGGTTTGTGGAATGTTATCATACATACTTGATACACTAACAAACCACCTTCAAGTACACACCACTCACCAGTCATGCAACAAAGCAGCCTGAGCTTGTTGAGTTCCTTATGATCCAGCTTGCCCCTCTTATCTCGGAAAGAGGACTGGGGGGGCAAAGGCATAGTGATCTGAATGGCCTTGTGGAACTTGCGGTGGCGTGGTTCCACTGTGGCGATGCACGATAACGTCGACCCCTCCCCCATTATATTCGTCACCAGATTGTGATCTACCGGCATTACCTGGGTGTTGACGTCATTGGTTTTGTGAGCGATTCATCTATCGAAACGGTTGTTTTATACATAAAGAGTTGATGAAATCGTCACTAAGCCACACAAGCACAAGACCCACTTGGAGAGAGATGTTGATCTTGCGGTTGAAGACACTGTTCTGAGGAAACTCTGCATTGACTTGAGGGATGCATTTGCAGGTTATCACACCACCCTCCTGTCCAATCAGCTTCGACTCCAACGTGTACCTGGGTGGTTGTATGCTCTGCATTGCTTCACCACTCACTAAACACGGTTTTATGGCTAAAATTTGGAGTCATCAAAAATCTTTAAAACCAAAATTTCACAAATTTGGTGAAAAAATTGAAAATTATTTTAGTTTTGTTGTAGAAATATATGAAAAAAACGTGAAAAACTTATATAAAAATGCATAAAACCAAATTTGATTTCTTAAGCGAAGAAGGGAGTGGAACCTGGTGACGATGGCCAGGTAGCGAGGTAGGTCTGAGGTGATGATCCTGACCACGTGACAATTGTTGAAAAGCTTCTCTGCTGGTTCCAAGTCTGTGGCAGTGTGGGAGATGTTGAAGTCAATTGGAACAAGAGCATTTGAGTTTTGAAAGCTAATGAAATACTAGAAAAACAATTATTTTGCTGGCAACGATAAGCAAAAGATGAGGCATGTTGCACAAACCTTCATCGAACTGGCAGGCCTGCAAGGTCTGGTTGACTTGGTTTTCAGTGGCCACCAAGCCATGCTCACTCCACGAGATGCCGTCTCCACTTTTCAGCACCGTCAACTCCCTCTCCCCTGACCTTAACGAGGCAAAGTGAGGTAGCTCCAGTACCACTGGGCTGTGGTGGTATTGGTTCGTATGCATTAATACTTCTCGTAGTTTTTAGTTTATCACGTATTACATATAGTAAATTATATAGTTTTAATTTAAAAATTTTTTTTCGAAACCAGTTCCCACCCGGTGAACTTGATACCGGCAGGTCCCAACTGCAGCACTCTGGTGGCCAAAGACTCTGCGTCATTGAGAGAAGGGTGGGAAGGCAGTTTGTCGTTAGGAATCATTTTGCAAGTAATTCTGGTGGGTTGGTTGACTCTAGACGGAGGCACAATCACTCTGACCCCCGCATGTCTGCAGCCACTCATCACACCCCCTCTCGCGTCCACCATGAAACTCACCAGAAAGCTGTAGAAAAAATAAATTATTTGAACACCTTTGCATAATATTTTTAAAAAACAAAATGAAACAACACACAACGCACCCAGAAGAAAGAGGATGTCTGTCGAGAGAAACGTTGTCAGGGTTGAACTCGCTAGTGGAAGCGTCAGAGAATGAAGGGACAGAGATGGCTCCTGGTGATAATCCACACTGAAGTCCAGAAAAGACCAGGTCTTCAAACTCACCACTCTCCTGCAGCTTTAGAGGGACCATCACACTCTTGAAGTGGTCTAACTGGTCGGGCATCTGCCTGGGTTCTTCCTGCTTGCAAACTGGTGCGGGGGCTGTGGTTTGATCCACTCTGTCCAAAACCTCAGTCACTTTTATCTGTGGGAGAATCTCGAAGTTGGCAGTATGTCAACTAAATATGGAACGCGCATTAGGCAAAAAAACTTTTCATTTTTTGAATAATAGGTTTGTTGAAATAGTGATTGGCATAGATCTTACATTGGGTTTCTTGGTGATGACTTTGTCTTCCTTGCCGACACTTGACAACACAGCAAAATCACCTTCAGCACAATTAATTTCTATAATAAAACCGTGCAAATATTTCTTCAACTTGAAGTGTAAAAGAAACTCGAAAATTTGAAACTTTTCACAATAAAAACGTTCTTTTTTTAAAAGTGAACAAACATTGAAAATTACCACAACACAAAAAGATATAGATGAAATATTCCTTGACTTTTATAATCTTCAAAATAAGAAAAAATTCAGACACATTTATCCTTAAAAAAACTAAAATTTTCAATAAGTTAAGCTAAAAAGGTATCAAAAATTTAATTGATTTTTGAGATTATAAAAACTTAAAAAAAGTTGAATTAAAAGCTATATTAGATTTTACTGAAAATATATAATATATATTTATAGCAATACTCATAGACTAATCTAGAAAGGCTTTTATGATGAGTAAAATTTCTAGAAACTTCAGTGTAAAAAAACATACAAAAATCTTCATTCTTACCATAAAATTCTTAAAAAAAATAAAGATTTGAAAGACCCAAAAACTTCTTATGTTTTATCAAAGACCGAGGCTTTTGGATTTTTAACAAACTTGTTTGAAACTTAAAAACCGTTTCCGTAACTGATTCATTAAATGCCTGTCCTGGGCATGACGTTAAACAGCACCGAAGACAGCGTCTCCAATTTGAGACTGCTTTCTTGTTATAACCTGGATAACAGTAGACTTCGCTTACAGGTATCGACAAACTGATATCCTGGTATCGTTGTCATTTGGCTTGGCAGAGGATCATTCTTTATTGACAACGGCAAGGCAAACTGCCCAAAAAGTGGAAACGGCGGTTCTTGAAATCCGATAGTTTCAAGTTGGACGTTAGCTTGGGCTGGCAGTTCTATGAAAACTTTGTCCCAACTAAAAATGGCTTTCATTAGCCGACTGCTCTATACCCCAGCTACTGGGACGCCTACAGCAGTATAATCTAATATGGATATAATTTTTTTTATTTAAGATAACTAATATTTAATGAAAAAGCGCCAAAAAAACTTCTTGCAAGGCATCCACATACAAGCAGCACAGCAGAAATATGACATGCTCAGATGTGGCTTCGAAGCATCGAATGCCAGAGAGCTATCCCCTTGCATCGTGAAATTAATGGTAAAAAGTCGACCCTCAAGTCATTTCGAGTTACAATAAGGCAGTGAATTAAATATAATCCCGGATAAAAGTATCATATTAACCATCGAGCGGCTGTCCTTTGAACTCATTGATCTCATACACCATGTCCTCCTCACACAAGCCTGTCTGTGCTGTGGTGTAGTGGTGCTTGTGAGGGAGTGTTTGAGTGAGTTTGTGTTTACAATATATTTTTTATGCTGAAGATATTGAAAAACGAGTAGAAAATTCGTGAATTCATAATGACTTTTTAAGTAACTACCACAAATATACTGAGCTCAAGTTTAAGCACCATTATTGAACTAAATTTTATACTGAAATTGTTAAAATCGAATACAAATATAATTTATAAAAATCCCTATATGAAATCAGTCCTGGGCATGGCGTTAAACTGCACCAAACTCAACGTTTCCAAATTGAGACTGCTTTTTTTTTTGGTAACCTGGCTAACAGTAGACTTCGGTAGTAAATATCTGATATCGTTGTTATTTGGTTTGGCAGATGATCCTTTTTTAATTGACAACGGTAAGGCAAACTGCCCAAATGTGGAAACGGCGGATCTTGAAATCGATAATTTCAAGTCATACGTTAACTTAGACTAGCAGTCTACACAACTTCGTCTTAAATAAATGCCCTATTTTATAAATTAAAGTCTATAATAATATCAATAATCTAGGTCGGCTACTGTCAACCCCAGTTACTGGGACATGTACAGCAGTGTAAGCTAAATAGATGATGATATCCGTAGCATATCAAAAAACTTAGTATTTTCTATTTAATAAAAGTGTTTGATGTAAAATATTTCAATTTAGGCTAATTTATAATTAATTAGATTTCATTTTATAATTTATTCCTATAGTACTAAAAATCGATTGATGTGCAAGACACACAGCAGACCTTGCTTGATGAAGCCCAAGGAGTGCTTTTTGTCATCTTCCTCCCTCAGTGAGTAGTTGCTTTGTGCTGCGCTGTGTGCGTCCAACTCAGCCTGGCGTTTCGATGATGTAGTTCACCATTGAGTGAGGGACAGAATGTGAATGCAAGTTAATTGATTTGTTCTTCTATTGATGTAAACTGTTGCTTAAAACCAGTGAGTCGTTTGCAAAAATGGATATAACTATTCAAGTTTGAATAAGTCGAACACAAAGTTTTGCGTGAAAAAATGTTGCTGATGTATGAAGCATTATGTTTGTCTCATTCAATTGTATCTTTCAGATTACGTTACTTCAACTAGTCAAGTGAATAATTATATTTCAGCATTTATCTATTAGCTTGATACAGTTTATAATGTTATCACGAATACAATCTTTTAAATTTTTTTTCTCAAAGAAATTTTGAAGATGTGATTTTCAGGGGGTTTAAAAATATTATTTCGCCATCTTTAAGCTAATGTATTCAATTATTTTGGAATTATGATATTGATAAGAGAAATATTAATGAAAATAAGCTACTGGTTGCACTACATGAGTGCTACAAAAAATGTCTCAAAAACTTCATCTGATATGAAATACTCAAAAAGTAAACATTAAGGAACCACCTTCAATAAAACAATAAAGTTTATAGACCATTAAATCAACTGAAAATATGAAGAACACAGAAACTCCTATAAAAAGCATTCAACACGACACAACAGCCCTACTTTATCGGGTGACGTGGAGTTGTAGCGCATCTCCTTCTTATCGTCCACATTGAGATAATGGTACGACTTGTCGGCCAGTGAAGTGGTATCTGTAGTATCCATGTTATCAGTGTGTATTTGTTGAATGCTTATTGAACGCTTGCTATATAGGCTTCAGCATGATAAAACGATCAAAACTATGGATTTAATTAGTTATTGATCAACCTTTGGGCATGCTTATAATAATTTTTGAAATTTTTTGACAATATCTATATTTCCTGTTTAATTAAAAAAATATTTATTTTTTGCGTTTTAGGGAAACCATAGGCATTTTCATAAACTTTACATTTAAACTAGCTCATTGTTTTTATTTTCATATAAATTGTAGTATAAATATTATCCATATAGAGCAAGAACTTCTAATATATTTAACCGATTTTTATGATAAAAACCGTAAAAATATTGATTTTTTGAATCTGAATTAAACTTCTTATTTTGATATATCATTCGAATCATTTTAATAATCAAAACATACACGTTGAAAGTAAAAATTGAAAAAAAACTATCATTCAGAAATTTTAGGAAATTATGTAAATTCTGAACATTATCTTTAACCGATATACAATATACCTATAGTTTGTTTGAAATAATTATAAAATAATAATAATAGTAATAAATATATATATAAGTAGTCGCTTGAAAACTTAAAAGATATTTTTGTTCAAGTTTTGCAGTCGATATTTTTTTAACTTTAGCAATTTTTGTTTCAATATTTCGAGTTTATTGTAAATTTATGAATTCTAATTTCAAGCCAGCCAAAATCTTTAATTAGATGAAAAAAAATCTAACATCGATCGTGCTATAAATTCAACAAGAAATTCTTATACAGACTGAACCAATTCCAAAACATACACAAAAGGATTTATAATAGTCATCTACTCTTCACACAAAAATCATCAAACTTTTGTTCACATACTTGCACACGATGTGAACCCACCATCACACACCTACAAGCTTACGTTTGGTAACCTATAATCACACATGCATCCATTTGAGTTCATTATCAAAATAAGATCGTTTATTTGCTCCACATACCCACCTACCTACTTATTCTATACTCCTCAATCACAGTTTGCTTCACTCCACTATTCACCTCAACCACATTACACCACCTCCCATCCACCTCAACCACACCATTCCCCATTTACCACATCTCGCCATCCTTCACCAGACCACACCACCCACCATGCTCATCTTCAGAGTCCAGAGGGGCTTCCATCATCACTTCGGGGCATGGCGCCTGATATGCACTGCTCCTTTTTTGTTTAGCCACCACTGATGTGACATTTTTGAGTGCCTCCACTGCAGACACGAAGCCCTGGTGCTCTGCTATCGATAAAGCCGTCTGACCATCCTGTTAGGTTGAGTTGCAATCTGTGGCTTGAATCATTGTCTTGTATCAAATATCATAAGAATATGTAATTTTTTTGTATAGTTGATACTCAACGTCAACATATTATAAAGAACTCCTAATTATAATGATTGAACACTCTTTCACTTCTATATAAAACATGTTAAACGACATTCTCACCAACTCATGTTGAATACCCAAACCTCAATAAACCCACAATCAAACCTACTAAGCCAAATCAGTACCCAAACAACCCACATAAGCACCCATATACAGAAGTGAGAGAGTCAGCAGGGGCCTTGTGAGTGAGGAGGGTATTGATGATCAAGACATGGCCCTGCTGTGATGCCTGGTGGAGAGGTGTGTAGCCCATCTGTTTGTTGTTGTTATCATTGTTATTATTCATATTATTATCTTCATTATTATTTTATATTTTCGTTACATACTAAAATGTTATTGAGCACTTGTACATAAAAGTCTGAAGAGAGAAACGTTGTTTCAAACGCAAAAGATTTTATTGCGTTTTTGTTTGATCTAGTAGATGTCATCCTATATTGTCGAACATACTAAGCATGATTCCTTTTCAAAAAAAATGGGTTTTCTGTTATTATTAGTTACTTCAGCCAAATAGTATGAGAAAAAGCAAAAAAAAATATTTATAGAAAAATAACTAAATAAGAATTAACTTCGAGAGTAACTGCTCATAAAAAGCCCTTAAATATCTTTTACTCCACAATAAACAAACTGAGACGATTCTACATCTTGAAAAAGTAAAATTTTTGCACTAATGAACAAAAAACATAGTTTTTATATATTTAGTGAGGTTCTAAGCGTTTTGATTTTTTAAAAAATCAGCTGAAGAAAGCAGAAACTAATCTTTTATACTCCATAAAATGATAAAAACATCACTAATGTGATACAACATTACATGAAACGATAAAAGATGGAATCATTAGTAACTCGACTATTAGATGGCCTCTAACAGGGGCTTTGAATACATAATTGGTAGGTTTCAAGACATCGTAAAGAATGATGAAAACTGAAGTCATAAGATCCAAACTTTAGTGCAAGTGATGACAGATGCTCCAAAGGAGAGTAGGAACTTGACCATGTTGAGTTGACCAAAGTGGCATGCTGTGTGCAGTGGAGTGTAACCCGCCTGTAGATGTTTGTGATTATCATGTTCATCTTCATCCTCATCAAAGTTCAATCTTATACTCCCATGAAGATGCGAATTTGTGTAACAATCTTCAACTTAACATTTTCTATACAATAGATTATTTTTATACACCAACAATGAGCTAACACCACATGCTCAACTCACCTTGGTCTGAGGATCGACGGGACTCTTGTGCTTGACCAGAATGGATGCCACTTCCACCTGGTTCTCCTGGGCAGCCAGATGCATTGGACACAACTGGTTGCGAGACCTGCAAGCCACCTGCGTTTGTGTGAGGGTTCGCTATCGTATTAACTGACAGTTTCAAAGATTGAGAAATTAATAAGTCAACCTGAGGTTTTGGTTGAATATGCAAAATGTATGTATTGTTTAAGTACATAGCTATGAGTTATAACTTTGAAACGGTGATAGACTGATATGTTGATTATGCAATAATAGAACTGAAAATATGCTTCCACTGTTTATTGGTGAACGATTAAAAAATCCCATTACCGACAAAGTGAAAGTTTATTGAAGTTTTCAACTAATAGGGCTTTCGCGTACATAGCTGCCTTTAATTTAATACCTGTATATATCTTGTTTCGAGAACAATTTCTTTTGATTTAAAATAAAACTTACATACTTATTTACTTATACATGAAATGCTTTTATAAAAAATAGTCTGCGTTGGTCTTGAGAAATTAAAACAAACGAAAAACAGAAGAACCTTAGCCCCGTTGGCTAAGAGAAGTTCTGCAAGTTCTTGGTGGCCCTCTTGACTCGCCAGGTGCAGAGGGGTGAAGCCGTTCTGTGGGTCACAATGATATAATAAAGCATAACAAAAATTATTATAATTAATTATCATTATTATCTGAAAAAAAATTATTTAATAAAAAGACAATTTATGAAAAAACCAACGTGAAAAAGTTTAAATATGAACTCCAACCTTGCTCTCAGAATCAGCTTTGGCGCCATGAAGAAGGAGGATCTTGGCGATCTCCATATGGTTCCTTTTTGCTGCGATGTGTAAGAGTGTGTACCCGTTCTGAGGTGGTCAAATGTTGCCTGCTTTATACTCTAAAGATGCATTAACAATAAAGATGGATTTGTAGCAGTCAATTTTGAAATCTCAAAATTCATAAAAAAATGATCACAGTTTGAAAAAAAAAGTATGAAGGATAATTTTCTCAAAACCCACTTTAGCTTCAGCGTGAGGTGAGGCTCCTTTCTCGAGAAGCAGAGAAGCCACATCGACACTGTTGTAGTGGGTGGCCACGTGAAGGGCAGTCAAGCCATTCTTGCCCTTGCTGTCTATATCAACCTGCTTCTCCAGCAAAAGAGAAGCTATCTGCACGCTGCCATTCTTTGACACGATGTGTAGGGGAGTGAAGCCTTTCTGTTGGGTTGTGCATTTAGTTTTATTTTGAGTATTTATGTAAACTTGAAATTTAATTTTTCTCTTAAAACCAAATTCATTATGCCTAAAACTAAAAAAAATGAAAGTTGAATAAAAAAAAACTAAAAGAAACGACTAAAGTGAACTATGTTATATATGATAGTTGAGCGTTCTTGTATTTAAATTGCACAACTAGGCAGAAATTATAGTGAAGAACATATATTATTGAAGGAATATGAAACATCAAGAACTAAGCGGTACTTTGGTGCTAATGTCTTGGGTGGCTCCATAGGCGAGAAGTGTTTTGACGATGTCCACGTGGCCTTCCCTCACTGCGATGTGCAATGGTGTGTAACAGTCCTTCGTTGTCTGGTCGCTGTTTATGGGTTTGAATTGGAGTTGGCTTAAGTTTTGAATTTAAATGAATAAGTTGAAAATCGAATAGCCTATCAATGGTTTATTTAGTGAAACTACCAGTAAAGCTAGGCTTTGAAAACAAAAACCTCTGAGTCATCGCAAAACGAGAGCATTGAAACATCGAAATTAATCAAAGTATTGACAACCCCACAAACCTTTCAGCTCCATTCTGCAAAAGAAGCTGAACCCCTTTGTCACTGCCGATCCTGGTGGACACATGCAGTGGAGTCTGACCTTCCTGCAGGGATGGTTGAAGTTATCAAGCTGCTTCAAATCACATGTGTTTGTATTATGTACATAATACAAACAAATGTGATTAAGTAGTTTATTGATATGCTGAGCTTGAAAATAATTAGTTATTTCAATGATTAAAAAACTTTGAAGAAATAAAAAATGATTGCAATATTAGGATGGAAACTGTTTAGAAACTAAAACTTAAAAAAAAAATGATATAAATTAGAAAGGAATGAGCAACAGACACAGAACCTTGGCTTGGGCATCAACTCTGGCCCCATGTTGCAGAAGAGCCTGCATCACCTCGAGCTGGTTGGACCTGGCTGCCAGATGAAGGGGGGTCTCTCCCCGGATGGTTTTGATCTCCGTGTTGGCCCCCTTCTGCAGCAGGTAGGAGATGATGCTGTTGTGACCCATGAAACACGAGATGTGCAATGGTGTCAGTCCTGACTGTAGGTCCGTTGTGTTTTGAAGATTTATTAATTATTGAACGTCATTACGAGAGACTAATACTATAGTTGCAATATATTCAAATCATTTATTTTCAGCAAGAAACTACCACTAACACACATCCCACCTCAGTGACTGCAGAAATGTCAGCTTCATACTTGAGCAACAACTCCACGATCTTAATCCTGTTTTTCTTGCATGCCACGTGCAATGCTGTGAATCCGTTCTGGAAGGTAAGTATGATTAAAGTGGTAGATAAATAAAATTTTATCTACTGAATTATGCAACTATAAAAAACATGAATGTAAATTTAAAATATTGAAAAAAATACAAAAAATAGTGGTGTTGATGATAATGGCTGAAGGAGTAGAGAGGCACCGTAGCTCTGGCATTAGTGTTGCACTTGTCATCAAGCAGAAACTTGGCCACTCTCACGTGACCACAGTGTGCTGCCACGTGCAAAGGGGTTAAAAGGTCCTGTGGTGAGCAGAATAATGATGAGTCAAGAATCCTTTTGTATTTTGAAAAAATCACATAAAAGTGTATATTGAAATTAAGTATCGAGGCCTCCAATGCATAAAACGGCGTCATTAATTTCGTTACTATCCATGAAAATATATTTAGCGAAATAGCAAAAATAAATTGGTAGCGATTCTTAAAAATATTTATAATCTGACACAACATGATTAAACCAACAACAATACTTATACCAGGCACAACAATAACACTTGCACCACACACACCACACACAACAACACCTGCATCACCCACAACAACAAAACCTGCAACCCAGCGTAACTAATAACGTAACTTCAAAATATCTTCAAAAGATATTCAAAAAGACAGAGCGAATCTAGAAGGAATTCTCAATAACTTTTGGCAAGCCAACACAACATGATAAAACCAACTACAACATTTGGACCAACCACAACATACCGATGTAGTATCATCGATGAAAGCTCCCTTGGTAAGCAGGAACTCTGCGCACTCCACGTGGTCATCTTGTGTCGCCATGTGCAAAGCTGTCAAGCCAGATTTGGTTTTCGTGTGGACTGGAGCTCCTCTGTTTACCAGGATGCTGACGACTGACACGTGACCCCCCCGACATGCACAGTGTAGTGGTGTAAGACTGTCCTGCAGAGGTAGTTGAGTAAGTTTGTGCTAAAAGTTTGAAATTAAAATAAAAAATAAAAAAAAAATTGAAGAATCAACTATTCTACATGTATCCTTAATGAAAAATAAATCAATTAAAACTTCGTCATAAGAATTTCAAATTTAATAACAGTCAATTACAAAACATCCAAACCCTAGTCTTGCTCTCGATATCAGCATCATAATCAAGGAGGAGAGAAACCATGTCTCCCTTTCCCCATTTGCATGCCACGTGCAGAGGGGTTATGCTGTTCTGTGGTGTGGGTGGGTTGTGGTTTAGGTGGATTGTGATGGTGGTGTGGGTTGTGATGGTGGTGTGGCTTGTAATGGTGGTGAGAATAATGATGTTGGTGGAAGAAGTGGAAACGGTGAGTGTAGTGATGGTAATGGGGTGGTGATAATGGTAACGTTCGGCGATTCATTGCGATGGAAGTTGAGGTTATAATTGTAATAAAAGTGAATGCAATGAAATGCATATATTGGAATTATTTATTTTCACGAATCCCGTCAAACCTATGCTAGCGTGAAAATGGACGTAAAAAAATGATGAAAATGATTATTATGTAAAAATTCTCCCAATTGAGATAATAATGAAAATAATAACTGGTTATATTTTGTATATTTTTCATGAGTTTTAAATGTTTTTTGAAAGTTATGGTAATAAACAGTCTAAAAACTAATTTAAGAGATAATTATGTAAAAATATAAAGATTATCTAAGGAAAAATAAATCAAAACGGATGTGAAGTACAACATAAGAACATACTGAAAAACAGTACCAATTAAAAAACCCATAAGAAACAAGACACGGGCAGACTATCGAACCCAAAACAGCCCCATGAAACCTTGGCCTTGGAGTTGACATCAGCTTCATTTTGCAAGAGGAGTCTGGCTACCTTGGTGCTACCGTAGTGGGCTGCTATGTGCAGCGGTGTGAAGCCGTTCTGTGTGGTTTAGGAGTGTTGGTGTAGTGTGATGATGGTAGCAGAAATGGTTTTGAATTATGACTTGAAACAAATAGCTGATGCAAGTGATGAATGTTTGTGATAGATCAGTGCTTGATGACTTAAAGAATGTTTTCCATCATAACGCCAAAGTTTAATGCTTTATGTTTGGGGATAAATAGTTAGAAAGACTGATATCAAGAGTGAACACATATTTTAGAAGCCGATTGTTTTTCAGCTTGATTACCTTGTTATGGTTTTCATATTATATGTCTTGAACGACTGTAATAACTTCCTTTTTGAATTAAAATTCAAAATAAATGGCTTTTAGCTTAATTTCACTTCAACATTTTATTCAGTGTGCTTTAGAATCATGAGTTAACCTTCCTCTGGCATGCTCGTTAAATGAGTTATCTGTTAAGCTTTTGAAAGCAATATATCTTATGCATTGAAAAAGTAATGAAACTTATTTAATACATAAGCGTGTGGATGAGGTATGCAAAAGGTTGAAAATTGAACGGAAAAAAATTCAATCTGATGACAATGTGTGACGAAAATTATAAACTTATAGTAGTGATTCCGTCCTGATCATCAACGTTGAACTGTTCCCAAAATAGCACCTAAAGTTCAAGACTGCCTTTTTGTTATAATCTAGATAACAGTAGACTCAGGCAGCAGGTACCGAAAACCTTATATTCTGGTATCGTTGTCATTTGGCTTGGCAGATGATCCCAGTTGGCAATGGCAATGCCAAATTGTGGGAATGGCGAATCTTGAACTCTAGAAATTTCAAATTGGACCTTAGCTCGGTCGGCAGTATTATTCCCAGATACATTTCTTATTTTAATTTACCATGTATTAGTGTCAATAATCCAGGCCGACTACTTTTAGTCTCAGTTACTGGGACACATACAGGAGTATAGTCTAATTAAAGAAAAACTGTAGAAAGGAAACTTAGAAATATGTTGAGAAATAAAAAATATGAAAAATTGA
Organism: Pterobdella sp. o SKG-2022; assembly: GCA_964035795.1. Taxonomy (NCBI): domain Eukaryota; kingdom Metazoa; phylum Annelida; class Clitellata; order Hirudinida; family Piscicolidae; genus Pterobdella; species Pterobdella occidentalis. The sequence goes on along the minus strand of OZ038326.1, from coordinate 6,724,774 downwards.
AAAAAGATAAATTTACTAATATAACTTATTAAAAAACTTTAAATTATTTTTTTTATTGAAAAAATTATTTAAATATAGTTGTAACTAGGCGTTTTATAAATTTTGTATAATTTACTGCGGTTCTCAATGCTTTTAATCAAAATCAAAGGTTATAAACCAAAAATATGTGTAATAAATATAAAGCATGTAGCGATAAATTAGTCTAACACTTGATAAACGCATAACCGCATCCTAATGGCTAATTTATAAGAGATTGCTCTCGCGGGTGCATAAATCAAACGCCAGTGAATTCTGTTTTTATAATCACTAACCAAATAGCTTACACAATGATACTTGTTCAAGAAATTCCCCAGACTGATTAGTCAAAATGGAAACAATTTTCGAAGTCTATTCAAGCCCACAAAGCATTTCTCAGGTTCAAATCCGATTATAAAGTGAAGATAAAAATATTTGTTGATTTAAATAAGCTATGGAAGTGTTTTTATTTTGAATATTCATGTTCGGCTTGAAGAATCAGAATGCTACAATTACGATAATGTTTAATTACAAATGAAAAAAATCTAATTAGATCATATTACTGTAACTGCCCCAGTAACTGGGGTTGACAGCAATCGGCCTAGATTATTGATACTACTATGACGTAATATATAAAATAAGCCATTTAGTTGAGACAAATTTAATAGGCTGTCAGTCCGAGCTAAGGTCCAACTTGAAATTATCGAATTCAAGATCCACCGTTTCCACACTTTTCGTTGTCATAAAAAAACTATCATCCGTCAAGCCAAATGACTTTGATAAAACAATATCAGTTTGTCGATACGTGCTACCAAAGTCTACTATTATCTAGTTTATAACAGAAAATCAATATTGAATTAGAGACGTTTTGGTGCAGTTCAACGTCAGATACCCAAGACCAAATAGGTAAAATTATCACGTTATCTACTAAAAATGATACAAGATGAACCAAATGATATATATCTACATATTCTGATTGATACACTGACATGTAGATGATATATTTGATGAAGTGTGTTATAAGGTTGATATATGGGAAGCATGTGTGCTATGGGATACTTTATGTACGCCTCAAAATTGATATTGATAAAATTCAAATTTCAGATTATGCAAGCAGACTATAGATTTGAATGAAATATTCAAATAATAAATTTGAATGATGGGATTTTCTAGGGGCATTTTATTTGTCTTATAACTCAAATCGTTTATGATTTATCATAAAGTTGTACTTATCAAAAAATTCAGTTTATTTTTTAAACAATAAATATCTCAAAACTGCCTCATTTTGAGGACTATAAAACAAATAAGCAACCAAATGATAGACGACTATGGGATGTGAGATAAAGTACAGCTCACCTTCGTAGTCTCGTTCACTGCTGCCGTGTCGTCCTGCAAGTATCAGGTTTTGTCTAGTAACTAAGTGGTATCTTGCTATTAGGTTGTCTATCGACTAATTGTTATTATGTTGTGTCTATTGACCACTTGTTATTAAGTTGTTTTTAGACTACTTGTTATTAAGTTGTGTTCATCAAGTTTTTGTTGTTAAGTCATAGCTATCAACATTTTCATTTTTACGCAACATACAGCGTATTTTTTCTTGAATATTAATGCTTTATTATATGCTTGAACTTGGAACTGCTTAAAAATTTTATCAATGTTATTGGCGCCTCTCTGGCTCCTTAGCACTATTTCATTTTATATTATTATTTTAAAATAATTATTTTTATTTTAATTATAAAACTTTTCAATATGTAACATAATCTTCAAGTAATTAATATATTGGTTACCTGAAGATTATATGTATGATTGTTTTTCCAAGTTTTACCATTTTGAGGCAAATATATATTTAAGAAAACGAAAGGGTAGAAGTCATCATTATTGAAAAATTATAATCCTTATAAAGGTGATGAAAAATATATAAAAAGCTTTGAGTCAACAAAAAAAAATTAGACTTAAACGTGTTTTACTACATTATCGAAAAATCATTAGTGTAATTTAATAATATTTCATGAATAAAATAACTAGTTTGTATTTTATAATAGTGAGTTTGCACTAATTGAACAAATTAGATACCCCACACTGAACCATGCACCCTCGAATATTAAAGAAGTTACATCTAACCTATTGAAACACTTAATCTCTTATGAAGTCCTAATGATGCATGCATTTGAAGCTAATTACATTGCTTTGCTTGCAAACTCATGTGCGATCTAAAGTTTTCAGCTCATTAAGAGGTCAAAATTTGACAGGTAACTACCATTAAAATGGTCTGTTCAGTGGAGCTCATCATTAATATCATTAAGATTAATATCAATATTAATTAAATATTAGTTAATATTAAACTAATATTAATTATATTTAATGAAGAATTTTATAAACTCTTGCATTTTGATTAGTGGCAACTTTAAGGAAAGCATTGTAAAAAATGAATATGTTAAAAAGTATAAAATTGTCATCTCTAGTTAATTCATAATAAAAATAAAACTAAATAGCATGTCAATATTGTCTTATAAATGTGCATAAAATTTCATTAAAATGATTTCTGTGAGAAAAATGGAATCACAAAACAGTTATCATATGTGATGTCATCTAGCTGATAACAACAGCATTTTGTGTTGATATCACTGCGATGTATCCCGCATTATATATCATCGAATCACTTGAGATGTAGCGAGAACAAAACCTCACAGAGAAATTTTGTCAAAATTTCTTATGTGTTGTCAGCACGTCAACCCAACATGAGGATTCAAACGCACCCATGAAAATGTGAACCACTTTCCATAACTAACAACGAACACACAGGTGGTCTAGACTTACAACTATTGATAGTCCAGAATAAAAAATACAGGCGCCATGAACAAGATAAACTTTACTTTGAAAAATTAAGTCGTATAATATCCGCTTGTTTAAAAGCGGTATATACACATTGTAAACAAATTTTAGAGACCTTGGTTACTCATTTTAACGAGGGTGGTGGCTGGATGGATGGAGTCTGTTTTAAGTGGCTGCTGGGCTATGTAAAGAGCTTTAATCTCCCAAAAAACAAAGCTTTAATTTTCCAAAACAAATGTTCATCATTTAGAAAAACAGAAAAAAGTTTAGGATTTTCAAAAACTTTAATTAATAATTTTTTTTTTGAATGAGCTCAAAGCATTCAAAATAAAGCGGTGAGTTATTGCTTAAAACCATGGTTCTTTTGAAAAAATAAGCAAAACGTTTGCATATTTTAACTGGAATTGTGGAGAAAAAAACTACAGCAATATAAAGCAAGGTGTTTTTGAGGAAGGAGAGTAATTATATTGACAACGAATGAGCGAGAGGAAATAGCTTGGGAGTAATCAGCATATGCAAGCAGTGCTACCTAGCATCAGTGCTAACAAACCTATCTTCATTGTATTTCATTAGTTTTATTAATATTAGTTCTAACAATGTTATTGTTTTTTATCTAAGGTTTTTAACAATACGTATTTATTTATTTATAACTTCACAAAGAGGCAATATTTTGATACTTTTTTGTTCAAATAAAATTTTCGACAAATTCATCTTTGTCATAATTCATTAGTCCGAAGTGATTTATATCTGTGCTTATACTCCTATTGTTATATTATAAACAAAAAATGGCTTGATGGTCGACTTAGTTGTTTCGATGAGAAAGTGTTATTGGTGTGTAGCAGAGAACTTCATCATAACCAATAAAATTTGGAATTCGTCTCTCAAATTAATTCAATGGTTTCATTCTATTTTTTAGATATGAATGAAAACAATCCCAAAAAAACACATAGAAAAGTAATTCTTGGAAAGATTAAAAAAGATTTGTCTGAAAAGTAATTTTTGAAATATTTCCTAATTCACTTAGTAAGCACTGGGAAGTTCAAGAAAATAATAAGGGTGATAACTAGTTTATTATTCATATCTGTTATATTAGTATTTGTCCATAGACAATAATAAAAAAAACAGAAACAACAACCAATTCAGACTATAAATACAACTAAGCTAAATCAAAAACATTTTCAACAACTTTACAAAGAAAAAACTCATGAACTTCTATACCAAAATCAAAATACATTCCTAAACACACCTCAAAAAAGATGGAACAATATCAAAAAACTGTAATCTAGCTGGATCTGAAATACTGGGCCATCAAGTCAAAAATAATAAATCAGATAACCAAGCACTTATAAAATTAACAAAAATAGAAAGTTAACAGCAGATATAGAGGCATGCCAAAAACAATGTATAAAAATAAATAAAATACAACAAAGACGAATAATAAGAAAACAAATATATAAAATTCTAAAAGCTGAAGAACAAAATAAAATTGACACACAACTAGAAGAAATTGAAAAACACAAAATTGATTCCAACAAGTACCACCATGCCATGAGACAGTTACAAAACTTAAAAAAAAACTTCCATTAAATATTCATGATGATAATGAAAACATTATCAGCTCACCTGAAAAACAAGAAAAAACAATCAGAAACCATATTTAAAAAATACTTGCACCAAATCAGAAGAACTGTGAGAAAAAATATACACTTGTTGCCCTATGAGCATACCTTTCACAACTGAAGAAATAGTCGATGCAACAAAAGGCATGAAAAATTGAAAAAGCGCAGGTATTGACAATATGAAAAACGAACTAATAAAACATGCAAAAAAGGAAATACATAAAGAAATAGCAGACATTTTCAACAAAATAGCAAACACAGGAAAAATACCATTAGAAATTAAAACTGGTATTCTCACCCCATTACAAAAACCAGGAAAAAAAATGACTTTGTTGAAAACCTAAGATCTTTTGTACTGCTATCTACAATCGAAAAAATTCTTGCCATATGCCTAATCAAACGCTGTTGGTTGAGACCAAAAGACAAGATTCCACAAGACCAAGTAGCATACCAGCCCGGCCGAAGCACAACGGAGCATGTTTTCGCTGTTAAGCAGCTAGCGGAAAAAGCGACACAATCAAGCAACTACAAAATATATATGTTAATGCTTGATATGTCAAAAGCCTTTGACACATTTAACGATAAATTGCTACTTGACCAGCTTGACAAAATATTGGAGCCGGATGAGATGTTTTTACTTAGCGTTCTTATAAATGAAACAACGCTACAAATCAAAGTTGACAAACACCTCAGTGAAAAAATCCAAACCAACACAGGCATCATTCAAGGAGACTGCCTAAGCGCCACCTTGTTCATATTTTATCTAGCCTCATGCCTCAATAGTCCACAAGCAAAAAAAATCCCAACAATGAAAAATTCCCTATTGAACCTAAATATGCAGATGACATCATTTGGGTTACAACCTCAAAACAACACATAGAAAATTCCAAATCAAAAATACCAATACAGTTAGCATAATACAACCTTGAAATAAAGAAAAAAAAATCTGAAAAATATTCAATTCCTAGCATTACTTCACTTCAAAAATGGAAAAAATGTAAAATCCTAGGAAGCTACATACACAACAACACTGACATAGAAAAAAAAAAAATACAAACAATAAACACAATAAAAAAGCACAACCATATCTTCACCAGTATAAAAATAAGTATAGACCCCAAGATACGGATCTTCAAAGCATACGCAGAAAGTGTTTTTCTATACAACAGCGAGCTATGGGTATTAACATAAACCCAAGATAAGATAGATGCGTTTCATAGAAGACTCTTGAGACAAATAATTAATATTCGTTGGCCTAAAACTATTTCAAACAACGACTTATATAGAATATCAAAAATAGACACACCGTGGAGCTCGACAATAAAACAAAGACGCCTCAACTGGTTAGGGCATCTGATGAGACTCCCAGAGGAAACTCCTGCACGCAAGGCTCTAGAGGAAGTAAAAAGACTAAAAAAAAAGCGAAAAAGACCCCTTTTTACATGGTGGAAGACTATCTTAAGAGACACAAACCTAAACTTTGAAAAAATAGAAGAAATGAGTCAAAACAGAAAAATATGGAGAAAATTTGTTAAAAACGTGATGCCTATAAACATAGGATGAACACTAACATATATATATATATATATATAT
>OZ038326.1:6461221-6718515 GCA_964035795.1 Pterobdella sp. o SKG-2022 | reverse complement strand
GTCTTTGAAACTTCAATTGAATCTTTCTCATGGCTAATAAAATCCCACATCAACTTGCTATTTATAGTTATTATATATTGTTTCATCAAAAGTATATATATATAAGTATATATATATATATATATTAGTATTCAGTTATTGATTCTTACGGAAATATTAATCTAGGCATGGAAGGAATTATATAACAAAAGCCTCCAGAATTACGGTGCTACAAAATTTCATCTATTAAAATTGTCACATGAAAAACTTTTAAAAAACAATATATAATAACTATAAATAGCAAGTTGATGTAGGATTTTATTACCCATGAGAAAGATTCAATTGAAGTTTCAAGGACCTATCTATCTATCTATCTAGCTAGCTATTTATCTCTATTTAATCATAAAAATATCTTTAATTATATTGTTATCTGAAAACTTGAAATATAACAAACAAAAAATATTAAAACATAAACTTAGATGAATTCCCATCAACTATATAATGACACAAGTTATTTATGTCAAATATCTATCGAATGGCATTCGTTTATGCCATATTTAGGTCAAAAAAAAAACAATTCCATCCAATACTAATCAAGATAATATTCATATTGTTTGAACTTATTTGAGATTCATCGGTTGACCTTGATGATGACATTGAGCTGTTTTTGGAATTCGATTCCAATGTGTTTTTGGTATTTTATCGACGACATCAATAAAAATATCAATAATTATTTTTTAAAAAATGAAAATAGTAAATAAATTCATTGTTGTTATTATATTTATTCATTGTTTAAAAAAAATTAAAAATATTAAAGCCAAGTTAATTGAATCTTCATCAGCATGTGGACTCCTACCGTCATAGCGGTAGTAGCGTTGTTAATTATGCTACATGAAATTATCTCATTTGGCCTAGAACCTTCTGAAGTCTCTATAATCATGCTCTTTATTGTACTTAAAATAATTGTTTTCATTTTTTTAATGTTTTGTGGTTTTATCGTATTGTATTTTATCGATTTTAAATGTATTTCATTAGCTCTAAATTGTATTATTATTGTATTGTACTTATTTTTCCATCATGTTATACTGTATCGATTTTCAATGTATTATATTGGATCAGCTCTTGAAATTCCAACCATTCAGTTATAAAACAAAAAACTTTGAGAAATTATTGAAAATATTTTCATAAATAAACTCATATTTTTGTTTTAAATGGAATTTTCCAAACTTTAGTGATGAAACAGATTGGAATTCGAGTAAAAATATGGAAATTAAACTTTCCTGATATACCACATGAACGAATTATAAAACTATGGCAACCATCCCAAAGACCACTCTATAAGAGAGATGAAAATAGAATGGCAAACAAACTTAAATGCTTCGATATGAGAATTTTAAAGTAAATTTGAGTTTGTAATGGCAAATCTTCGTAATCGATATGAAAAAAAACTAAAATTATATATGAAAAAATAATGATATATAAAAAGAATGGAAATAAAAGAAAACTTAAAAGAAACAAAAAAACGATATGAATACAATAATATAAAATTAATGAGCATAATTACTAATCTCTTCAATATTAGTATTTCAAATTGTAATATAAAAAATATTACCAAAATTATTATCGATACAATTATTTTATTGAGCTGTATAGTTTTAGCCTTCTTAATGTGAATTGAAAAATCTAACTCCATCTTTATTAAGACAAAGCTTTTAAATATCTTAAGGTCTCCAGGTAACCAATATATTAAGTACATCAAGATGATAGGTAACAGATATCGAAATGCTTTTTTTGGAATAAAGAAAAATTAATTGTTTTTTTAATTAAAATATTACTAAAACTATTTTATCGAAATTATTTTTTCAAATTATTTTTTATTTAAATTATTCATAGCTTGAGCATTTTCATCAAAACTATATCTTCTTCAAGCGGAACAACAGTTTCACTATAATGATAATAATAAATGACCTTGAGAAGTTCTCTCTGCAGGATGAGGGTGGCTGCTTGAAGGTCATCCTTCTTGGCCACTGCATGCAGTACAGGTAACGTCACCTTACGATGATGATGTTTATCATTATTATATTACTATTAATATTTATTATTATTATTTCTATATTTGAACTTTATTATAATTTGTCATTTTCATCTTTATTCTTATTATTATCATCATCATCATTATCATCATTAGTATTAATGTGATTAATTTGTATTATTTTTGTATTTACCATCATAACACATTTTTTATCCTCACCATTCTTGATGCTATTAATATCATAAAAATGTTTACAATTTGCACCAACGAAATCACCTACATAAGCTTGTTTATAAACAAAAACATCATTAGTTAAATTTTTTTTAAACGAAGCTTTTCGATATATTCTATATCATCAGATGTATAAACACATTAACTTCTTTATAAACAAAAACATCAATATTTCTACAACAAAGACCTCCATCAAAAAACATGGGAAACTTTAATTTTAAGAATTTTAAAAAATATTGATAATTATTTTGATTTCGAAAAAAATAATATAAAGAATTTTAATAAAATATAAATTTAAAACAAGAATAAAATGATAATGATTATCATTTCATCAATAATAGAAATATAGGAAAAATACTAATAAAATAACAATAATATTTATAATTTAAATTATGGAAAAAACAATATGGATAATGAGGAAAAAAATAATATTATTATTATTATTGGTTATTCTATTTTTATTACTATCATATTTTTTGTGATAATCCTTTTAAAATGCAACAAAGTTACATAGACGATCATTTAGCAAGGTCGGAGGCGATTATCAAAATAGATATTACAATACTACCAACAAAACAACTCTCACTTCATCGCCGTCTCATCACCTCAACTACATAAAACATCATTCCATATTCTATGCCTCCATCCCATATTGCTCCTCATCACCCCAACCTTCTCAGCACCACATCCGCACCTACCTTTGACTTGGTATCCTCTTGCATGAGGAGTTTAACGATGGAGTCATGGCCTTGCTGCAGAGCTACTGATAAAGGTGTGAAACCTTCCTGTTGTAGTGTGTTATACTATCAAATACCTTATAAATAGTTTTAACTATGTTTTTTTATTAATATAAAAATTTGATAAGTAATAGAGAAAAAAGTTCTCGATAAATGATCTAAAAAATGTAGTTAGAAAGATAACGTAAACAGTAATGAAATGCATTTTATTCAAAGGTTATACTTTCTCACAAGATCAATTTATGGCATTTCCAATAGAATATATTCCATATAAAATGACATATGAAACGTGTTTCTTTGTTTTAGTTTGAACCACATTAAAAATGAAATAAGACAAATAAGAAGGAAAACATGCATAGATAAAACATGAAAGTTGAAAAACATATATATTTTAAACTCTTGTATTTAATTAAGGTAAAAGCTTAAACAGCTGTCGTCTGCGTCATAGATTTTGAGGGTGGTGTTGTGGTCGTTTAATGATGCTTTATCTCCAGGCATTGTTCTTCAATACGTTGTTTGGATGCGTGTGCTTGTTGTTTAGTATATATGACTGTGTATATCTCTATTTATAATCTGATGTATAATAGATATCAAGTGAATGTATTTTTTCTCGACTTTGTGTACTTATTTTACATAAATGTAACTATCATTAATTTATTTTCACACAAAATCTTAGCTACTATAAACTAGATTACAACATGGGTGAATGCACTGGACATATCATCTTTATGACTGCGTGTTTCAGAAGGCCGCATAACAAGCGGTCAGACTAACTTTAAGGGAATAAATTTCAATGCAAACTAGAGCAAAAAGCTTCATACTTTGAAAACAATTTTCAAACCTCGTTGTTTTTATAATAAATTATTTATATATTATAATCACTATTTTGATTTATCATTATTATGCTTTATTGTAGCGTTTTTTTCATTGTTATTGGATTTTTTATTTTTTCTAATTTTTGTTATTTTTATTTTTCCCAAAATGATTTTTATTAGCATTTCAGTTTGAATTCTCGTTTGGTGCGTTAAAAAGGCGTTAACCAATTCATTGTTAGACCTACTTTGAAGTGTTTTTGCGCAAACGTTAGTATGCTTATGTGTGCGTATTTGTGTGTGGGTATGTTTGTGTAGACTAGTTTTTATGCCTGTTAACCTGGTTTTTGTCAAAGATAGTTCTAATTTGTTTTTTACACGTGCTTAAATGGAAAACTGCGTGAAAATATGAAGTTCAATTCCTCTATTTTTTAAGCCTTACGGAAGGACCCAGTACAAATAATTTTTTTTCTCCGCCACTTTTCACATTTTTGCAACAGCTGCTTCTTGAGCTTCCTCTCTTTCTTTTACCTTAGGGGTTTCATTTGAGTGTTCGATTGGCAATTTTTACGATAGGTTTTCTCCGCTTAGAAATCTATTTTTGCATAGGATTTTGACTTTTGCGATGTCTTAAAAAATGTTTATGAAAACATTTACCTTTTGTTTAAACAAACTTTCTTTCAAATTAATTTTTTCTATTTTCCAAACTTTGAAGTTTAATTTATTAAAAACACATTAATAATATAAAAAATTCCTGAAAATAAATTTTTATATCGAATTTTTATTATTAAAAAAGTGGATGGTCAAACAATCCTTCTCATTAAATCATATTACGCATGAAAGCTTCAAAATACAAACTTTATAAAATAAAATAAGCTAAGTAAAACAACCGTACCAAATGATTCCACACTAACCACAATACAATGAGTATATTTAAAAACACTAATGAATTTTATTGAGACACAAAGCTTTTCGTTTCTTTGTTAACAAAAAGCTTTGTGTCTCAATAAAATTCATTAGTGTACTTGAATATTCTCAATCGTACCAAAACCCATAAGATGCCCTCACTTATCAAGTACATGGTGAGATAGAGGCATCTTGCAAGAACCTCGTAAATCATTTGCCTTAGTAAATTTAACGTTAGTTTCCTACAAACATCGTTATTAAATTTTGATTTACCTCTCTTCTTAAAACTCCATCAACTCAATAATGGCGGAGAGACATGATGGTGAATGAAGGTCGAGTTAATTTCATAGTGATTCACTCAAAAAACATAAGTTGAAATGAGACAAGTGAAGAATGTGGTGTCATAATGATAGGCATGTTCGCATGTATAATTTATATACATAAATCTGTCCATATCACTTTTTCTACACATATCAATCAATCAATCAAATCCTTTTTATAGCCCGTTTTCCTTTACCAAGGGTTGGGCTTTTGAAAGTTCTATCTCGAAGTCTGCCTTTCCATTCAAAGCGATCGAGTGGATCCGCACAAACCATGTCTAGCTTTCTTTTATCATTCAATATGAGCTCATTCCAAGTCTTTTTGGGCCTACCAGGCTTCTTGCAAAAATCTAAATCCAACTTTCGCACCTGAGAAATCCAACCCACACTACGCTCTACATGTCCAAACCACCTCATCCTGCTTGTACGAAGAACTACCTCAACATCCTGAATGCCAAGTTTTGAAAAGAGTGAGTGAGAGCAAACTTTATCATTCGTTTTGATGTTGCACATCCAGCGAATCATGGCAAGATCATTTCGTACATAGAGGTTTAATTTATTCATCGTTATTCCAGTTAAATTTATTGGATTGTAATAACTTCATTTGTAAAAACATATAAACCAAAACGTACAAATAAATAATTATTTTGAATATATATCATAATCTCATATGAAGTACTCTAGGATAAAAACTTATTAAACTATTAATCCAAAAATAAACATTGCTTTAGATAATCTTCAGATGTCATCAAACCGAGCCAAATTACCTGGAAATTCCTGATTCACATCAATTAATTATAACTATCATCGTCGACTCATGATCTTTAAATACACGATTGTGCAACCTTAGGTTGTGAAGATTGACATCTCGATGAAAATAACTAAATTCGAGATATTAATTAAAAGGCAAGAAGTTCTCTGAGTCCAGAAAAAACTTTAATAACAAACAAAGAAACAAATAAAATAGTTTTTATTTTACATACAAATCGTTATAAAGATAGATTTCCAATAGTCATTGCATGATTTTATCGTTGTTTATATCACGTCGAACTGTGAAGGTGCTTAAAATGGATCTCTGGACGTTTTAATGATTGTGGATCGATGTTGCCGTTACAGCTTTCATTTTTAAAAATAAACTTCAAAGTAGGAAAGGTTTTTCAAACACATTTAATATATAAAACTAAGAAAAGTTGGATTGTTAGCTGAGAATTTTTTCAATTTTTTCATATATTATCTGATCTTGATATATAAAATAGTGGCGTCAATATTATTGTTTTCTTTGAAACTCAAGTTAAAAATTATCGAAGTTTATAGTATTTTGCGGATATAAAATCTTCATCATTAAAAATAAAAATATCCATATTAGAGTATACTGCTGTAGACGTCCCAGTAGCTGGGGCATACAGCAGTCGGCTAATACACTTTCTCCACTCAGTTTTATTGAGTGGATTCGCATTTTCTAGGCCATAGGATTTCATATCCTTTTCAACACAACTCAACCAAGTTTTTGCTGGTCTACCACGGAAACGACCTCCAGGCAGAGGAAGTTCGAGCACGTCTTTGATACACATAGACGAACGTTTCACGTGACCATACCAACAAAGACGACGGCTCTGTAGCAGCGTCCTTATGCCTGGGATTTTGAGTTTTGTGAGGAAAACTGATGATGGACTTCTATCCTTTGACTTAACACCACATATCCAGCGAATCATATACCTATGGTTGCGCTGAAGCCTTTGCAAAACAGCAACTGTTGGAGCCCAGTTTTCACTGCCATATAACAAGGCAAAACGCACACAAGGTGTGTATAATTTGCCACGAAGTTCCAAGGTGATGTGTTTAGAGGTCAATATGGGTAACAGTTTTTTAAATTTTCTCCAGGCAACTGAACATCTGGTGATAACTGCCAGCTCACAACCTCCACCTGCACACAACATATCACCAAGGTAGCAAAACTTTGGTTCTACATCCATTGTGGCATTACCAAAAATAACCTCTTTGATAGGCCTGTAATCCAAAAGTGGCGCTAAATTGAGACAGCGTGGACATACATAGGCCGGATCCTTCAGTCTTCCAATCAAAACACTACATCTTTTGTGAACCCAAGGAGAGCATGTCGAGCAAAAAACTGAGTTGACGCCAACACCTTTGTGGCATACACTGCAAGGAAAAGCTCCAGAATCCCACAAGTTTTCAGAACCGAGTAACGTGAATTTTGTTTTATTTGGAGTTCACCCGCAATCCTTTACTTTCTATTTCCAGTTTCCATTTTTTAAATTTGGATATACAATCGTCTAGCGATTATATGATCAAAACCAGTGTATGAAAGTTCCCAAGGAACACCAGTTTTTAACTCTCTAGACAAAGCTTCCAAAAAAAAAATAAAAAGTAAAGAACTCAATACAGATCCCTGATGTACACCAACATTTACACCAAACTCATCGCTGAGCTGGTTATTAATGCGTACTCGACTTTTTGCTCCAATATACAATTAGATGAAATTATAATCGTCATGTAATTAATATAGTATTATGTTTTGTAATCTTTTGAGTTGAGACTGTGAAGTATTTATAAATAAACATAAACATGAATATAATTGAAAATTCAAACGCAGAGAAAGTTTATTCAATTGTACATTAAACAAATGAAATTTGATTTTTTAACATTTCATATTCACATATATTTTTTATGCTGAAATTTCTTAATATATCATCCGATAAAAATATTTTTAATACTTTATTTTAGCAATATCATTTTAATACCAAATGTGCTGAAAATCTGTGGTTAAAGTGCGCCAAAACTTAACGCCTGCAATTTAAGGCTGCTTTCCTGTTATAACATGGATCTCAGTAGACTTCGGTAGCAAGTACCAAAAAACAGCTAATCTGGTATCATTGTCAAATAATCCTTTTTTTGACAACGGAAAGGAAAACTACCAAATTGCGGTAACGGCGGATCTTGAGTTCGATAATTTTAAGTTGGACATAAGCTCGGATTGGTAATCTATAAAATGTGCCGAATAAATGAATTATTTTATAAATTATGTTGTAGTAATAATAACTTAGACCGACTTTTTTCAACCTCAGTTACTGGGACGTACAGCCGTATGCTCTAATTGGATGGATTGATTAATTGAATGATTGAATAAAGTTGTTGGAAAATTTTCTCAAAATCATAATGTTCCATTCTTCCATGATCATTGCCACACTAACTTGTATCTTATTTTCATACATACCAACGATCACGCTTCAAACTAAAAATATCAACATTTAAAACTAATCTATTAAGCAATGATAAATAAAAAGAACATGAATATCATCACTATCATCCTCATTGCCACCAAAAACAGCATTATCATTGTAAAAATCTTGTCATCACCACCAGAACCATAAACTATCTTAACAGTTTACTGTTTTAATTTATAAAGTAGGACTAGGTGTGAAACAGTTTAGCAAGGCTCATGTCATGATGGGGAACAGAACAAAGTGGAAAACAAAATACATAAACAACAAACTTTAAATAGGCTTTCAAAAATATTTGAATAAAAACAAGAAAAAACGTAAATTTCAGATGGAGTTATAAGAAAAATATAAAGCTCGAAAATTCGGAGCTTATCGTAAGATTCCATATATGAGGAGTGCACGATGAATATAATAAACTTCAATATAAAAAAAAATATTACGGTAATTTATAAGCTTCAAGCATTTATGTGGAGAAACAAAGGAAATATTAATATTCGTCAGATGTATAACATGATGATGAAACTTAATGGTTGCAAAAGTTTTGTATTTGAAACAAAGTTTCATTAGTGTCTCTTCATTTTAGACATTTTTCTATTCAATTGAAATAAAAATCTTTTTATCAAAACAGTCAATATTATAAAACTTTTATAAAAATCATAAAAACAAAAAATTAGAAAAATAAAATAAGAATATGAAAAGAAAAATATTAATGATAAACAATAATGAAAAAATCATTAATAAGGGTAACAATGACAACAAGCACTGACCTCATTAGCGATGGACTGGTTGGCACCATGACTCAGTAGGTACTTGAGCACCTCTGTGTTGTTTTCTTGTGCTGCCATGTACAATGGGGTGAAGCCGGTCTGTTGGGATGGTTTAGGTATGGTGGGATGTGTGTTTGGTGGAATGATGTGTTTGGTGGAATGATGTGTGTGGTGGGATGTAGGATGATGCATGTAGTGGTTATGGAGATGTGTCTACAATTGGGTCACAGTTTTAATTTCAGTGTTTATTTTTAATTTGATGATACCATGTTTCAATACTTTTGAACAAAAAAACATGTCTGTTTATCAAAAATTTTATGTATTTTATAAAAAAAACAAACGATTGCCTGTTAAATGTTAAAGTTACGTAGTTATAAAATGTGTAGTATAAAGTTTAAAGTTTGATTTATTGGATAACTTCAAAAGTTTTCCTGAAAAACAATGTTTATTTAAAAATAAGAGATCGAGAAAACATTTTCAAATGGCTTCATAACCGTAAGTTAGTGTGGAGATTTATTATTTATGAATAAAGTTAAAAAGAAAATACTAAAATAAATATTTGTTATAAAAAAAAAGCTTACTCAGCCTACTGGACAGTGGCTGGTCAGTTATAAGGTTAACCTTAACTTTTGTTCTCAACGGTTGCGTAATGAAAAAATGGCAGATTTGAAGCATATACATGAACCAACCTTTGTTTCACAGTGACATTTGATGAACGTCAAGACTTTGAAAAAAATAAATAAAGTTTTAAATACATGGTCTATTCTTAGTTTCCAGGTTAAACTTCTGGTCTTGGAAACGGCTTCAAGCTTCTTAATTTTATGGCGCTAAACAAATCGAACTTGGTGAGTTTATGAAAGCGATTAAAACATTCACCCTAACTTTTTTTTAAGTAAAAAAAAAATTGAAAAAACGATACAGTCCTGACAACTAAACCCTATGATACTAATGACGTTGCATAGATGGGTGATGTTTTAAACGATTTCTATGGAGTGGTGTGTTTTCTACAGTTGCTGGTGGTTTAATGATGCTTGAAGCATTACAAAAACAGTAAAAATAGAAAAAACTGAAAAAATTTCAATATTGGTATTTTAGGATTTCAAGCCAAAAAAATTAAACTTAATAGGATCTTGAAATGAACATGGCATACTTTTGTAAAGAAATTTTGCGATTCACTAGGTATTAAACGAATACTTAAATAACCCTAATACAGACACACGCACCCGTTACACACATGCTAATTATTCACCCCGATTTATGTACACATCCATCTTACGTACATACCTCGTCTTAAATACATACCTGTGATTGAGCATTGACATCAGCTCCATTCTGAACTAAAGATCTCACTATGTTGTCGTGGCCTGCCATTGAGGCTATGTGAAGGGGTGTGTTGCCTTTCTGTGTGTGTGTGTGTGTGTGTTCTCTAGTGAGTTTTTACCTTTATGAACTTTCTAAAATTGAAATCATATTTTATCATTTCCTCGAGACTATATGAACCATTGGAATGAACAATATAAATCAACGACACATTAGTAATTAACATGAATCAATGCCACAAAACAAATTATAAGGCTATACGTCGTATAGCTCAGCTAGTAGAGCATTAGATTAATTATCTAAAGTTACCGGGTTCTAGTGTTTTCGCTACATTAAACTTTTAGCAAGCGTTTTGATTTATAAGAAAAAGCGTTTTATAAATACCGCATTTCATTACATTACATATTCTCCCCAAATCAATTAAACTCTAGTTCATATTACGCCAGCAACCTACCTATAAAACTTATAATTTAAATAAGAAATTATTTAATATGCACACTCATATTATCATTATTTTATTCTAGTCATCGTTTTGCTTCTCTTTCAAAGAATCAAATAAATTTATTTTTAATAGTAAAAAATTGTTTTTATTTAGTTTTATATATTTTTAAAAATTATTGAAAACATAGTATATCTTTATAAAAATAAGATTTTTAATAGAAATATTTGTTGTTGAATAATTTTTTTATTTTTTACTCTGATTTTAAAAAATCAACTTAATACAAACAAATATTCATTGAAAGGTATATTTAAATGATGAGCTTGTTTGAACGAAATCAGTGAGGTAAGTGAAATCTACATTTGGAAGTGCCTGAGCACTTATCGATTCAAGGTTGTTTGAAGCACTTGTAACAATGTATTAAAACGATAAAAAATCAAAATTACCAGGTCAAAAAATGTTGCGTAATTATGAAATCAATTTAGTATTTTAAAAAATGAATAAAATTAAAGGATAGATATATAAAGACAGAGTGATATAAATGAGTGGTTATAACTTCAAACAAATATCCCAATCCCACCATTACATGATGTTAAAATTAACACTAGTATCCGTGAAGCTTCAACATGACGATACTAAGTTCACAAACCGTGTCAAGTGTTGAACAATTTAATGTTGCCTGAGCAACCATAGATTTATAGTGGTATTTTATATTTGTTAAACATTTTAAAGTTGTAATAATGTTTCTCGATATGTTATTTTGAAACAAGAATGTTTAGTCCCCTGCTCATAGTATTTAATTTGATTATTTTTGTTTTTAATTAACATTTCTGAATTTTAAAAAAAATTTTCAAAAATAGATCTGAAATACCTATTTGATACCTTGAAATAGAAATTTCCATAAGACTTGAGACAAGGATTGAAAAAAATAATGAAAGATCTGCATCAAATTAAATCTATATAAACATTATGTGGCTGGTGAATTTAAACATACACAAATAAACACAAATATTCTCTCTTATCAAGTTTCAATATTTTAATATGAAGTGCCTTTTTGGCTTCTTTATTTATTATTTACTTTATTATTCCATAAATTATTTCATCCCTTTACCTATGCATTTACTCATTGAGCTAATTGAATATGTATATATTACTTATTAATCTATTCTGTCAACCCAGTTACTGGAGGCATGTACAGCAGTATAATCTAATATGGCTAATCTTTTATTAATCTATCTACACACTCATCCATCTTTTTTTGTCCACCCAATCAATATATGAGTTACCTTGGTAGGTTTGTCTACAGGCATTTGTCTGGCAATCAGTTCACTAACAAGGTGTTGGTGTCCTTCTTTGCATGCCAGATGAAGACTGTTTAGACCATTCTGTTTGAAGGTTGTTAACCAATAAGAGTTTTGAAGGCTAATGAGAAAGTAGTATTTCTTGCACAATAAATGTCCTTACTGTAACCAGTGATGTGGGCTGTGAAGAGAAAAAGCTGTTAATATGTTAAGAGTAATAGTCTACAAAGAATATGATGAATTTGTAGGGTTTAGAAGTTTTCTAATATATTGTGTTCAATTTTATATGTTGTTTTATATGATGTTATCAATAGATCAATAATAATAATAATAATAAAATTAATAATGATAGAAATATATTATTTTTATATATTATTAATTAACTTGAAAAAAATATTTTAAAATAGAATTCACTTTTCTTATTAATTAATTTGCCATCAAACTTACTTTAATCTTTATAAAGTATATACATTTTTAATCCCATCAATTAACTGAATGAAAGCAACAAAATATGATTTCCTGTTTCAGTAAATAATATACACATTTTTTAAATATATATGAATGCTTAGTTTTATTTAAAGTTGAAGTACCCTCAATAAATTACATAAACCATACAATACTTTGAATTGGGAACAAAAAAAAACTTCTTTTTAACTAGAAATTGAATTTTTTTGTAAATTTAAGAAAAACACATTATATAATCAAGATCGAACAGTATATATATGTGGATAAATATTTTATATAACAGAGTTTGAAGTTAATATTGAGATAATTTTTAAAATGTGGCTGGAATCACAAGAAATAATCTTATGAATCAATCAATCAATCATGAACACTCCTCTTTCAAGCACTATATTGAAACCATATGCTGTAACAGTATTAGCTAATAATAAAGTCACTTGAATTCGTCTACCATGGTAGTGAGATTTTCATGCTTCAAGCTCATTTTTTTGTTATATTATATATATATATATATTTAATATGAAATTTTGTTAAAAAAAAACTTTCAATGTTGAGTTGATAATTATACTTATATATATGATATTATTTTAGTTTCAAAATAGTTGAAAGTTCTCTTTTATGATTTTTTTAAAGATGGTTAGACTTTTGGTACAATTTAGAATTGTGCATTATTATTTTCAATTCCTCAGTGCATAGTTTCACAACCAATTATTTTGAACTGTTAAATTATGATCAAGAACAACTTCAAATAAAAAAGTATAAAAATACATTTTCAACAGTTGAATTTATCAGCAGTTATTAGAAACATAAATCAAGATAAAAGAACATACAGGATTGCTTGTGTCAATTTCCACAAGTCCATTGTCAAGCAACTCCAACATTTTTTCCAAATTTCCAGAACGTGCATGTTTCAAGAAATTGTTTGCTAATTCCAGCTAAATGCCAAAAATAAATATATTGTGGTGTACTTTGAATATTTTCCTGATTTGCATTCAAATAAAAAACTGTTCTTGGAAACAATTATGATTTTCAAAATCTGAAAATAATGTAAGGCAATTAGAACATACCCTGGGATCTCCTATATTTCTTGAATTCATTTTCAATATATATAAAAAACGAATTGACGAAAACTGTTATTCCAAAATTCTTTGAGTAAGCTACAATAATGCAATATCATAAACGAAAAATTACATCACCGATGTCAGCGTCAACTCACCAACGAAACCATTAACAACGCTAGTTCGGTGGATGCTTTCCTTTATATATATATATATATATATATGCTGCAAGATACAATACCGAACAAAACGAAAGTCATAACTATTTATTGAAAAAAATATAATTTTTACAAGACAATCTGTTTTTTTTTTAAATGAATTAAACTTTTAATAATTATCGCTTTAA
Organism: Pterobdella sp. o SKG-2022; assembly: GCA_964035795.1. Taxonomy (NCBI): domain Eukaryota; kingdom Metazoa; phylum Annelida; class Clitellata; order Hirudinida; family Piscicolidae; genus Pterobdella; species Pterobdella occidentalis. The sequence goes on along the minus strand of OZ038326.1, from coordinate 6,704,563 downwards.
TTTGATTAGTTTGCATCGCAAAAATTTATTTACAAGCTCAAGAATTTTTTTCAAATTTGATAAAACTTCGAACTAGTTCACTGATCGTTGAATGGAAAACAACACCTAATTAAAAAAAACATGTTGAATTATTCATTTAAAATTAATCCATGTAATAACAAATTACCATTTTGGACATACTGGTTTTTCTTCTGGGTCAACATCGAAAAAGTTTTGATTTGACATTAAAACCTGTTGGAAAATTTTTCCATTATTATATAGGTGCATATATTTGAAAACCAACAATGAGGTTTTACTTGCTAAATAAACAATATTGTCACTTGTTTTGTGGGTTATTTTGCTGAGACTTAGACAAAATGAAAAATTGAAACTAAAGTACAGAAAAGGCTCAACTCATTTTATAACTAAACAATATAAAAATATAAACATGATAATGTTTTATGGTAAGGCCATACTTACCGAAAATTATAGCTTAAATTTTAATAAATGTATGAACTCTTCGAATGATGTTCTAAAGATAAAAAATATAAACAAGAAACTTTAAAATGTATAGTTGAACACCTTAATCGAACTGTGTCCATAATTCAACTTGAAGTCTTCATGCTAGAAAACAAAACAGAGAGAACGTATTAGTCTTGGCATCAAAGGTTTGAAAAGTTGAATAAATTTACAGACACTAACGCCAATTTCTCCTTCATTGTCGTCAGGTATGACCAATCCAAAATTCGCCTTGGAATTTTATATATTTTATTAACATTTAAATTCATTTTGAATTATTATAGTGAAATTTGCTCATAAGCAGTTATATTGAAAACAGCAAACTAATTCCTCGATTAATAGAAAAAGTACACTTTTTCCCATTTAAAAAAATTGTAGCTTTATGGACTGTGCTAGCTATCGAAGTGTAAAGCTATCTTGAAAAAAATAAGAAGCTTTTTATCTGTTTTTTTTTTCGACTTGGAAGAGGCTTTTGATCGGTTGCCAAAGAAGATGATTTATTGGACGCTGAGAAGGAAGATGGTCAAAGAAAGGTTGGTTCAGGCAGTAATGTCTATGTACAAAAGCAAAAAAGCGGAATCAGTTTGGAGATGGATACTCGAAAGAATTTGATGTTGATGTATTTGTCTATCAAGAAACGGTTTTCTTCCCGTTTCTGTCTTCAATAGTGCTAAATGTATTGTCTGAAGACGGAAGGAAAGGTGCCCTATATGAACTGTTGTAATCAAATGACTGTCTTAATGGCGGAAACTGTAAAAAACTAAAACAATTCATCCGTTGGAAGGCAGTTTTTGAAAGAAAAAGATTGGAGGTTAATCTTGACAAGTCAAAGATCATGGAGTGTGGTATTGGTAGAAAGTTTGTGGTCTTGGTTAAGATCGATATATACGGAGTGTGTGGTAAAATGCTAGAGTAAACTGTGTGAGGTGCAAAACACGTAAGAAGTGGGTTCATGCAATGGTGCTAGGTTAATAAGAGTTTCTTGTAGTATCATCATCAACATCATTTTGTTTAAAGCCCATTTTCTTCACTAGAGGGTCAAACTTTCTTGAAAACAATTCTCTTCCAAGTAAGCGGTTGTGTGGGTCAATTTACGAAAAATTGAACTTTGTCCGACCCTTCTTCAGCAACTCTTCCCATGTCATCTTCGGCCTATTGGCTCTTTTCACACCACTCATTTTGAAATATCTAGGCCTTGAGATTCAACTTGAGCTGCGCACCACATGACCAGACCATCTCAACATATCACAACGCATCGCCGTTTCTATGTTCTGAATGCCAAGTTTAGCGTATAAATTTTCTGCGCTTATAATGTCTTCAACCTAGGCTTTACAAATCCATCAGATCACAACCAAGTCATCGCGCTTTAAGCGGTTCAGGGAAGGTGTTGTTAGGCTCCATGTTTCATAAGAGTACAGTGTTACAAACCTGATGTCTGTGCTGTAAATTTGGTTTCTGGTTGTGAAAAAAAGATGAAAATTGTTGAGAAGTAGAAGAAGTTGACGAAACTTACTCTAAGCAAATTTGCATCTGGTGATAGAAGAAAGTTTGCAGCCTCTTCCAATAGAATCCATGTCACCAAGATAACAGAAGTCAGTAACAACTTCCAGCTTGTCATTACCTATTTAAAATTCAGTTATTTTCCTACTATACACTGGTCATGCAGTACCAAGACATCGAGCACATCTGAATGATGGATCTCTTTCCAAACTGTCGCTTATACCACCAAACTTTGTATGCATCCAACTTTCACAACCTTCACAAAAAAATCGTCTTACAGTCTACATCATTAAAACAAACTGCACATGGAAAGTTGCCAGACTTTTTGAGCATGTTCAGATGGTTACCACATACCTTAGTTTTTATCATATTTAAACTAAGCCCTTTAGCTTCTAAACCATTTTTCCATTTCTCCAACCTTGAAACCAGTACTTCTAATATTTAAAAAATAATTAACAAATCATCAGCGTACAGTAGTTGTCATGAAAAACTGAAATCCTATAGAAACAGATTCAAGTACTATAATGGAAAAAAGGGGACTGAGAACTGAACCATGGAAGCTAAAAGCATCAAAAAAACTAACCAACGACTTTCTGGAAAACCAATCAAACTGCCAATCCAATTCATATTTCCTCTCAGACAAAACACTGTGCAACAACTTGTACAAGTATTCGTAGTCGGGTTCGTTTGAAAATCCCAGAGACCTCACATACTTGAAGTATGTGGCAAGTTGATCTGAGGTGGAATAAATGCATCACATTATAAACACATTTTTATATTGATCCATTAGTAGTAGATTTAATAAGCGTAAAGTTGGTAAAACATTAAATAAACTTGATTCATAAACTTAAAGTGGGTAAAACATTAAATAAAGCATAAAGAAAGATATAGAGACGTGGTTGGTGTCTACACAGGTCGTCAATGGCCATCTTTTGCTTCACTGCACTGATCTTCTGGTACCTTTCCTGCACTGTCGCTGCCTTCAATCCCTGAAATATCAAATCATGTTTATTATAGACCAATCATAACACATAAGCCTTCTGGCTTCATGAAAAATTTATTAAATGAATAAATAAAAATTATCAAAATTAATTATTCTTACTATTATCGTATGTGTATTTTAAAAATTTTAAGCATTATTTGTCGTTCACTCTATAATTTTTACCGTTGCCGAGGAGTGATGCCGTCGCAAAGATCTTACGAGCCTTCTTATCAACTTTCGATAAAAATAGAATAAAAATAGCCACTCTTAACGTCTGAGAAATGAACAGCGATTCGAAAAAAGAATCCATATTTGAAGTGTGTCAATAAAAATCTTTTTTTGCTCAAAATACAAGACAAAACACCAAAATGGAGTAAAAATCAAAAGAAAAAACTACATAATGAACCTGCCAGAAAAAAAAAAAGCAAACAGCTACCAACACTAAATTTAGACATAAAAACTGTAACACCATAACTTGGAAAATAAAATACATTCAGAAATAAAATATTCAATCAAATAGATTACATCACAGTAAAAAATGAATTATTGAAGATTTGGCTAAGCTCAAGAAGTTACAAGACTGATGTAAATACTGATCACACAGTAGTAATTGCAATCTTTAGCTGGCAAATGAGAAAACGAATAGTTTTGAAAAAAATATAACTATTCTGTTTCAAAAAAATAGAAAAATAGATAAAATCACACAAGAACTAAAAAAGTACAGCAAACTAGAGCAAGTAGCCAAAGCCATCAACAGGAATGCAATATAACAAAGCCAACACCCAAAAAGCTGCTTAACACCATAGATATCATCAGACTGTCAAAAGCTCGCAAAGATATAAGACAAAAACGAATATGGGTGAAGACAATATCAAAATGAGAGCAGAAAGAAATGAAAAATTTCATAAATTGAAAAAACTTTGGAAAGAAAGAGCAAACTATAAAATAAAAGAAATCAACAAAGAAATAGACAAGATGAGTAATGAAAGCTTAGTTTTCCATGCAATCAAAAAATCTATGAAAAATATAAAGCATAAGCCAACACAATTGACAATAGAAAATTGAAAAATAACAATAAATAAAGAAATATTTTTCAATAAAATTCAAAAATTTATTCAAAAAACAAATTTGATATATGATTTCATAGAATTTTTTGAAGTTTCATCAAAACCTCTTGATAATGCAATTTCCAGCAACGAAATTATTCGAGCTATTGCTTAATTAAAGAATGGCAAAGCAGCAGGACATGATGAAGTAACAGCTAAAATCATGAAAAACTGTGCAAAAATGCTAGCTCTAAAATATGATGAACTTTTCAAACAAATTTTCGAGTTGCATGAAAAACCACAGATTTAAAGAAAGGTCATAATCCCCATACCAAAACCTCATAAACCGAATACCATAGAAAACATGCGACCGATAGGAATTCTTACAAAAAAAAATATTTTCTCATTAATAATACTAAAAAAAATAATTAAAAAAATCGATGAAGTTCTATCACCATCATAATCAGTCTATCAGCTAACCGATCGATAACAGAAATGTCTACACATAGAAGCTTGAAAAAGTCAAAGACTTTGAGCGCAACCATTTTGTCAAAAACGTTCGACACTGTTTCACGAGAAAAATGCTTGAAAATTTTGAAAGATCACTTAAACAAAAAATAACTTGGAATGGTACGATACCACATGACCTCGGGAGACGTGTGTGAAAATTGGAAACCACTACAGGAAGACACTGAAAACCAATGTAGGCCTGCAATAAGGAAACAACCTTTCCCCAGTATTGTTTTTGTCTAACTGTTCAAAGCCACCGAAGAACTCAGATAACAGCTGACTTTCAAGAATATATATGAAATAACGTATGCCGATGACCAAAATTGTTACTCACTCAATGATGGCGCTATAAATGATATTCAAAACAAAATAAGAAATTCATATTCAAATTTAGACCCAGAGTGAACATAGCAAAAACTGTAAGATTTGATATGACAAACTCAGATAACGTTAAAAGTATTGGGAACAAAAATAAACACTACACTAGAAATTATAGGAAAAATCCAAAAAAAAATATAGAAGCCTTCAAGTACCATGAGATGTTGACACAAAAAAATATAAAACTAAACAACAAAATAAAAATATATAAAATCTATATAAGACCAATCCATATATATAACTTGCAAACTTGGATTCCTTCTTGAAGCGACCTAAAAAGTCCATAAGTTTTCGAAAAAAAATTTTTAGAAAATATGTTGGATATTCTCCCCAAACCGCATTTCAAACAAAAACCTCGAAAAGAAAACCAAAATTGAGGACATAAGAAAATTGATAAAGGAAGGAAGACGGAGCTACGTTGGACATATTCTAGGAAGGCCAACCCTACCGATGACAATAAAGCTCCAAGAATCATTCAGTAATGAAAAACAAAGAGGGCGTCCCCGCATAAATATTGCCACAATAAAATAAAGAAAATGGGTTCAGCCAGCATATATGAAGCCAAGAAAAAAGCTCAAAACATGGAAGAGTGGAAGAAACAAACTTTGATTGAATACATAACTAGGAACTTTCGAACAATACGAAATAACTGATTTATTTGACTATCATTTATATTGTGAAATCAATAATAACTTCAATACTTTCTAATTTCACGCCAGAATGAAACGAAATTTACCATTTCAGTCTATTCCCAATATCCAAACCATCATTTTCATCTCTTACTAAACCTATTGACTTCTACTTTTGTGGCACTTTTATTTCCAGCCTTTTTCCGCCAATTCTTTTTTTCAATATGATATACTGAAATACTTAGCTGATTTAAGAACACTAGTAAGTTTATTAAGATACCAAGCTTTTCGTTAACAACGTAACATTTTCAAGATACTTGAGAATGTTACGTTGTTAACGAAAAGCTTCGTATCCTAATAAACTTACTAGTGTTCTCAAATTATATTCATTTTAAGGTTTGGCTTTTGAAAAAATCATTAGCTGATTTCTAAAATAGACTTTTTACGATTTTTTGCCATAACTTTGGGGAAAACTAAACTCTATAAAAATATCTAATGAAATGATTGCTATTTATTAAATCTACTGGAAAAATTAGATTTTGCCTCGAAAATTGGCGTAAAACTGTATCAAACTTAGCGTTTGTATTTACAGGCTGCTTTTTTGTTAGAACTTGGATAAAAGAAGATTTTGGTACTAGGTATTAACAGACTGATATTCTGGTATCTTTGTCATTTGTTTGGAGGATGATCACAGTTGACAACGGCAAGGTAAACTGCCTTAATGTCCTAACAGCAGATCTCGAAGTGCGATAATTTCATGTTGGATAAAATTAATGTATAAAATTAGTTATATTCAAATGAAAACATTTTTAGAGATTCATTTTATTCCAAGAAGCTTTTCGTAATATATTTGTGCCTCCACTTGATAATGTAAGTTCATCTTACAAAAAGCTTTGTGGAAGTAAATAAACTCCTAAAAGTGTTTTCATTTGAATATTTATGCTTGACTCAAAAAATTAAAAAATTAGTACATAAGATATTTTATCAAACGTTTTATGTAAACGATACACTTATCAAAAATTAGAGGTATTTCAGAAGTATTAATAAATGTATCAAAAGCCTTGTAAATCATAAGAATTTTCGATTAGTAGTTTAAAAAAAACTTTTTCAAGTAAAACGGCTCAATTTTAAAATACGATATAAATAGTACCAATAATCCTAGCAAACTGCCCCAATCATTGAGACATGTACAAAAGTATAATGCAATACGGATAATGATGCCTACTTGCCATGGAAGACTGCCCCGGAAAAAGTAGACGTACATGTGACCAAGTGCCTCCAAATCATCTCGCCTGCTCTGTTCTGATTGGTGGGTTTCAACGTTATCTTATATTGCTTAATGTGGTTGGTAAGCTTCGCATTCATTGGTAGTCACACGCAGATATAAGTATTAAAATTTTTTGTATTTACTATCCAATTTTTGCGTCAGAGTTTGATAATTATTTGATAATCGATTCATTTTACGTCTGAGTTTCGATTATAATAAAACCCTTGAATTGATAGGCATTTCTTTGGAATATACCATGAATATTATTTCCTCACCTAGTATCTCAACTAAGACTTAGTTAGAGAACAAAAGAATTAAGAGGGAAATATGAAGAGCAGACCGAGTCCCAAATGTGTGTTGATGCTCATGTACCTAGCTGTGCCTGTCAGACTTTTTTGGTCTCTGAATGGAATATGTTGGTTTGTTTCCATATCGATGTATCTCTTTGCTAGGCCAAAATCCACCTAAAATTCATGTTAATTATTTTAAAACCTAGATTAATTTCAGCAACCTGGCAGTCTTCATATCAGACGTTCAAAGTTTACCCTATTTTCAAAAAATAAAAAGATGACCTGATAAATAGTTTTCATATTTTCGAGTCCTCTTCCTATCACGAAGTTTTCGGGTTTAATATCACGATATATTAGCTGTTTACTATGTACATATTGAATTCTTCGTAACTGCAAATGAACCAACGCTCAAAAGTTTACATAAATTGAAATAATTGCAACCAACTGTTTGTAAAGCGATCATAATGATTGTCTTGACAGAGAACTTTCTAGAACACAAATCAAACATTTCTTCTAAGTTGGGCCCTAATAATTCCATCACCAAGGCATTGTGTTTGTTGAATTGACCGTAATAAAATACTTTAGGAAATCCGACTAAAAATTATTTTGATCATTTGTAAAAATTTCATTAAAGTCAAAATTTTTTAAATAAATTCAATTATAAAGACAAAATTTAAATTATTATAAAAAGGTTGAAAAATAATTGATGAATACATCAAGTTGCGTCAAGATCTCACCAGCTGGAGACAACATTTTATAAAACCGATATTCGAAAATTAATTGTGGTGTTTTAGCTTTTGTTAATTCCTTGAAAAGATTCAATTTAATTTACAATGAATTCAAGATAAATATGAATTTGATCTCACAAGTTTAACGGCTACAAGTTGATTATTAGCTATGTCTTTTCCTGAAAACAATAAAAATGATTGAAATTTCGTCAAGTGAACATAAAAATTCTGCTCACCTATACGTAATTCCCCAAAATTGCCAGCTCCTATCTTCCGTCCAACAGAGTAGATCCCACCTATAGTAGAATCGCGTGCAGCTCTTTGATATCTATGATTGCTAAACGATTGGCCTCTTTTTTAAATTAAAAATGATATATAATTAATAACTGCGTTGTAATTTCAATATATTTTTGTGAAATCATTTGAAAAATGTAAACTTTTTTTTGGGTAAAAAATGAGGTTCTTTATCCTCAAGATTCCCGGTTGCCATACTTATAAGTTTAAAGACCTTTCATTTAAATCTTGATAATTTACTAAAGCATAAATTATATTCTATGAATCCATTAACGATAATTTAAATAAAAACAATATACGACTACGTTGCACCAAAAAGTACATTTAAGTTTTAACTTCAAATTCTTAATTTAAAATTATTTTCGTTATATTTCATCATTCATTTTAAAAATATAAAAACTTGTTCTTCATTATCAAGTTTTTGACAGTTTTCTATTTTTGTAGTCATTATTCCTTTGAATATTTTCGGGCTAAAGAATCAAAAAACCAGTGGCCTCACGAGTAGGCAGGTGGCTATGTCGAGTTAAACTTGCAGTAAAAATTTGAAATAATATTTAAAAAATAAATTGATGTGAAATACTAACCTGTATTTGCTTAATCGTATTAAATTTGAAAGAACAGAATTAAGATAATCCTGCCAATATCTCCTTATCTAACTCTATCTTTCTTCCACTATTCGTAGTCTAGGTTTCATTTTGACTAAATTTCAAAAAAATCTATTACGTCTTGTTTTCTCGATTTCAGAAAAAATTAGGCAAGTTCCTTTTTTGCTTGATGACTCTTTTATTTTATCTTTTTTACAGTTTTGTTTTGAAAACTATATCCGTTCTGTTGTTTCAGTTTCTTTTTGTAAAGGGACTGAAAAATATCTTTTTAGACTATCTTTTAACAATATTTGACACGTGGGGCTTCAGTTGCTTCCCTTGGCGCTATATACATTGTTATTATTATTTTTTGAAAGTTTTTTTCTCATTGTTTCCACGTAACTGGAGCTGTAGTGGAAAAAGCAAAAGCTTTGGTTTTTTATTTTTTTGAGATTTATCTTACAGAATGGTCGCCGTTTGGAGCCGTATACACCTCTTTTAAACTATATCAGCTGTGACTAGATATATTATCGCTTTCTGTCATGATATATGTTGAGTGATTGATAAAATCTTGACAGATGTTGACCGGATATTTGAACAAATACTGAGTAGTTACATAAACGCTTGTAGTTATGGGAAAAAGAACTAACGATATATATAGGAATGAATTGGCGACATTTATAAAAAGGAATTCAAAAATTCATAGGCAGGAATTGACGATATATGCAATGTGTAAACAAATAGATAAAGCTCTATTAGCGAGATACATGGAGAGTTTTTGAAGAGCTATGTAGACAATGATTTAATTAATAAGGGTAAAGGTATTTTTATATATAACTTATCCACGATTTACGTTGGAGAAGGTATTGGCGATTGATAATCGACACGGATTCACTTGGTATATGAATAATAATGTATAAACAGAAAATACTATACATATATTTTTATACCAAGCTCACCATAATCTTAAAAGAACTTTTCATAAAGAAAAGTCTAGTTCATATTTATACATTTTTAAATACTTTCTTAGTCTGCTCGTTCTAAATATTCTATTCGTGTTTTTCATCAATTCATTTTGTGAATTTTTTCTCGATTTTCTCTACTCTTTCTTACAACTAAAAAGTAATAAAAACTAACTACTTTGCGTCGTAGACTCAGCATTACCACAAAAACAAGGTTAAGATTTTTTCTGCCGGTATCTTTACTTTCCACATTGAATGGCCTATCGTAAACATGAGAGTTTCTATATAGCTTCGACATTAACCCTATAATATTAACCACTCATGTTTCATTGTGCTCATCCTCTGCCTCATTATAATGAAGAGCTTTCATCAGTTTTTCCGAAAGTTTTTTATTATCTCCAATGAGTTAAAAAATTTTTAATAAAAATTATCAAAGTTTTTTGAAACTAAATCACCGCTTATTGTTTATGCATACATTCAATCGAGCTGGTGTTTGACAATTTGAAGAATGTGTTAATTATGAACAGTTCAAAATTGGTCCATGCAAAAAAATCCAAGATTGTTAATGTTTAATCCTATATCACGGCAAAATACGCAAAGCAGCTGAAGAGTTTATTGGTCTTACCCGATTGGTGATCATTAAAGATAGATCAATGGCGGACATCACATGGACTTACTATTCCAACATGGCGACCGTACACAAAACAAAAAAAACCCTTACGTTATCAGGCATAGTTATAATATCTGCCTTCAATACCATAAATAGACCAATAATACTAGACATAACCACTAACAAAATATCTTCTATCAGACACCTAACAATAAAAATGAACAACTACACCATTGTTCAATGCAACAATATGCCCTCCTCAAGGTGATACTTCAAGTCCAATTCTATTCTTTAAATACCTTGAAGAAGCAATATCAAAATTTTTAACAACGTGGCCAATATAGAAAGAATATATGCAGATGACACTGATTTCGTAAAAGAGGAATTACCAGACCTAAAATTAATAATGAACACTATGCACATTTCAACATCAAAGTTAATCCAAATAAAGCAAAAATAAAAATCAGTCTCACAAACATAGACACTTCAACAAGAAAACTCTGTACACACTTATCGATGGCTGGAGAGTAACCAATAGAAAGGTGAACAAAAAAGTGTGAACTCGATGAAAATTAAAAGAAAACATAAAATTGAATTAAAGGTTTTTAACCCATATATTCCTCCGATACTTCTCTACAACTGGCACATAAGCCTTGACAAAAACCAGCAAATATCGACTCATTTTATTGGCGTCTTTTCTGCAGTCATCGGGGTAGTTTGGCCAGAAAAAATAAACAACGGAAATCTATATCATTCAACAAACAACAAAAATTTTACAAGACTTATTAGACTCAGAAGAGTAACTTTACCGTCAATATTTTTCCATTCCTCTTGTCTTTCTTTTGTAGTTCTATATGGAGTGTTGCCCATTTTGGTCGTCAAGCCATAGATCACTGTCCATACAATGTAGCTTGCTACCGATCTGAAAATTGATAAAATTGTTTGAATAAAAAAACCAATAATCGATATAAATGAACCGCAAAAATAGTGAAAGCAACAGAAGCGGTTTTATAGTTAACATGACCGGGATTTGAACCCTAAAGCTAGCAGTCATAATTCCAACATAGCCGACTAATCTAAAAATAGACCTTCTAGAGTATTTTTGAAGAACATTTTTGAGGTTTTTATAATATTTCTTTTGGCCGTAAATGGCAATTAACTAATCTGGCCACGTTTCGTTGAGATGCCGAGTTCGGAGTCTTTGCATGTCACACGGCTGTGGAGTAAAGATAAACCAACAGACATTTTAGTATAAAAATAATAGTTTAGGACATGCTCAAAAATGAAACTTTTCATGATTTTCAAAAAATAATAATTAAATATACTATAGTCATATGCAAAGCTCTGTAAGTTTTAAAAATATTTTTTCAACTGTCATGCTATTAGGAGAAAAGAATTTAGTATAAATCTAGATGAATTGATGGAAACTTTTGAAAAAGCCATAATGGAAAATTATCAAGTGAACCTCACCCAGCTGATGTTAAATTCAAAATTCAAGTTCTTGAACTCTTCATAAAACGATGCGGTAAAAGGTTCGTGCCAGATAATGTTAGTTTGTGGAGAAATATATACGGAATGAAGTAACTGGCTAATATAAGAAATTATTAGTTTCTGTGCGATTTTTTAAAGAAATCTTAATGTACTTTTAAGCAATATCAATAATCATTTACGTCGACATTATGAGAAGAAATTTTAGTAAATTTATTAGCAAAAAAAAACTAGAGTTTTCGGTTACCATAATACGTTAGCATAAAATAAATGTGTTGAAATTATTGGTATTTATAGTAAAAAAATTTTGTTTCAACTACAAACATTGAAAATGCATATAAAAAACTATTTTATAGTTTCTGGTTCATTCACTACTGGGTAACTAAAATTAAATTAATATGTCTTAAAAATTTTGAAAGCAAACCAGTTTTCTTAGTTCTTTCTCCATATTCCACATGTCAGTCACAATTTTTTCATCGTCTTCACTCAATTCTTTCACCTCAACGTCTTCATAAAATAATTCAATCCTTCCCCACGTCATATTCACCAATTTGAAATAAGACAGCATGGGTTGTCCCATAGGTGTGTCTAAGAAGTTCTGTATTGTTGGTGGAAAAAACACGATAGACATTCAAACTTCTATACTTCAGTAATTTTGAACAAAACCAGAATTTTTTATTCAAATTTATGAAAGGTTAATTCTCATTTAATTTAATTTTTTCAATGGTCTTGATATAGTTTACTTGCTGACCAATAAGATTATACATAGTGACCCTACAAACAAAAAAGCGATTAAAAATAATATACTTGATTAAAACCTCAGTAATGCCTAAAATCACAACTAAAGCAGTAGCTTTGTGGTGAATCATAAAAAATTAAGTACCGCTTTTGCAACAATATTTTTCGAAAATTTCTTTGAAGCATTAGACAAGGTTCACAAGCAAAAGATGATTCGAATCCTCAAAATCTATGAAAATCCAAATAACTTTACTAATGTTATTCAAAAACTTCAATAGAGCTTGAGAGCTAAATTTTTTTCTTCGAGGGAAATTGTATGTTTCAAAGTTCAGAAGACGTTCTCCAAAAAGACTTGGGTCCTATAACTTTTTTTCGTTGTAAATGCTTCAAATACAGATATAACCATAGATGGTGATAAAAACCTTGGTTTTATTTTTAAATCAAAAAAAGTTTTCGATATTTAGCAGACAGGTTACTGCTTTTGATTAAGCTTATGATAACCTTCTCACATGTGTTGAAGATCTCAGGCAAAATGCTTTTGAGGCAAGTTGAAACTAAAGCTAAAAAAGTTTTAATGTGAAAATAAAAAAAACTAAAATGATGAAGTTTCATAAAAATAGTGTGAATGAAATTGAACATTTCATTGCCGGTTTATTCGAAAAAGTTGACAATTTCAAGTGCTTGGGTGGCTGGATGAAATGTTGTAGACTAGCAAGTTACTGGCAGAGGAAGCTTGCCTTAAACTCAAATAAAACTACATTATGAGGAGAGAAGCTGAGTTACAATATTTTTTTGTTGACAGACAGATATGTATCGTTTCATAATTCTGAAGCCTGGTCTTTATCTTCTGATTTGAGAAAATTCCTAGAATGAAGCTTATTCCAGAACGCTTAAACAATCTCTGAACAACTTAAAAAGCACGCTTCAAAAAGCTTAGTGTTTATAATAAATACCTGGAAACATGAATAGAGTAGAATATTTGTTTTTTGTTTTATTGAATTCAGTTAAGCATCATATTTAATAAAATACCAACAACTAATATGTCCGATTGCAAGTTCTGAGAGAAAGAACTGAGATTTTGTAGCTTTGCTTTGACTTTGTCTTTTTCGGCTTTTCTGTGTGCATTTTCAAGTCTTTGCAAAGTTCCGATCACAGCTTTTTTGAAATTGTTATACTGGCTTTCTTTGAAACCAGGTTTTATCAACTACAATGGGCGTGAGTATAAGCAATACTAATGGCAGTTATCATCGAGGTTTTTAGATCATTATATTTTTTTAAGATTTCTATTGCTTGTTAAATAAAATTATGCATAGCCGTTTGAAACTTCAAAAGATTTCATTAGAACTTGTTTTTCCAAGTTTTACAAAATCTTAACTGAGAGAAAGTAACTATGTGCAATGTTGGTTGACCAAAAATTCAAAAATATATAAGAAATTTTATATAATAATTATTTAATGAATAATATCCCCAAAAGACATAATTTTTTCAATTTTTTAAATGATTGTTCGTCCACCTATTCAATATGTTATTTTAAGGTTGTCGATATGCGTGTTTCGGTTCTGCAGCGACAAAAGAAACACACGTTATTGAAAATTTGAGTAACTCGGTAATGTAATTCCCCAAATAGAGATTTGAGTAGCAAAAAATTAATATTTCACGGAGCGTTTTTAATAAAATTTAGACATGAAATTTATCTTTTTGAATGAAAACTTCTCAAAATCCAAACTTAAATTTTATTCAATTTTTAGAAGACTGATGACTATTTCAACTTTCACGTTCTTATATAATAGAGTATTCATCATTACGAAGCAACAAACCGAGGTATAAGATTTTACTCATAAACATTATGTAGCAGTTTAATTACTATGAAATGTGCTTAATTTTTGAATTTTCAAACTTGACTCAAGTAATCTTTTTTGTTTTTATTAACTTGTGATTTTTAAAGCAAAGTTTTTAGTGTTTGTTATAATGAACCCCAATGACTGGTGGTATGTACTTCTCGATTCGGAGCTGGAAGAAGGAAGATGTATGATATTTTAGAGCTTTTTCTATGAAATCTTCAAAACTCCAAACTGAAGTAAAGTATCGTTGATAAACCCAATCTCTATTATATTGGTAGATAGGCCAGTGTTTAAACTCTTTTATTATCTAGTCAAGATTTGAAAATCCCCTTAACAACATCATAAAATATATGACAATATTATATCATTATAAATATATTAGTGGTTAGACTCATACGATTTTCAAAAAAATAAAACTTGTAATAAAGGAGTTTCATCTTGCCACGTGTCTTGCAGACATTCTCGGTAGTACTTTCGGGCCACGTTTACTGCGTTGGAGTCATCCCTCTTATCTTCACTTAACAGCTCCAAATCCTGTTTTGATGCATTTGAAAACATTCATTTTACACATTTTTTCAAGGCTTCACTATAATTTCAATAAGCATATTTTTTCTCATTTAGCAGTATAAATTTTTAACTACATGATAACCTGCCAAAGTTTGGTTTGTATTTCCAATACAGAGGCCGTCTTTATATCCCAAGTATATATTGGCATGGGATTTGGAAAAACATTAATAAAATTACCACAAGTATATTCGTAAAAATCTTCACAAGGATCTTCTTATAAACGTGTTTAAGATAAAATGACAAATAAATACAGGAAAAATAATAGTCACTGAAAAGTTAGCCATTTTCTTCATAAGGTTTTCGTTTAGCTGAACACTTTCTCTCTCAGCATTTTGGACCTACAACACATATACATGTTTTATCAATTATCTCATATGTTTTTGAAAAGATTTCACACTTTTCCAAAGTATATACAACAGTTCACCGAAATTCTTACTGAAAATTTTAAGTTTTTGAAACATACATAAGAACAGTTTTGAAAAATAAATACTGCAAAATGGGTTCAACAACTATCAAACACTTTTCATAAAATATTGATTTCTCAAATAAAACACGGACAAGAGTGACTTAAAGATCTGGATATGAAGGAAAGAGAGGGCAGTGATGACCTCAAGAAGAACGGAGGTGCAACGGAACACAGCCATGACTCTCATACAGTCTAAATCTCTAACAGCTTAAATATATTTTTGAAATCTTATTTATTGACTTTTATTCTGAGAATTTTACGCTACCTAACAGAATTTGCAATTTTAAATCCAGCTGCTTGTATAGACGCGCATTTCATCAATACAAATTAATTCACTTCGCAATAAAAAATTCTTTAAATAAAATTACTTCAAATATTCATCCAGACTCGCTATAATTCGTAGAAATAATTATCGATTCATATCGATTCAAACAACTATTTAATTTGAATCATGCAGAATAATTAAATTTGCTTTTTGAGGTTTAAATTAAAATTTAAAAACAATTCGAAAACATTATTTGACAAAGGTGCACTATTTTTTATGTTACTTATGTGACTCTTTAATAGGAAATCTATTTCAAAGTTCAGTTCCGACTCATTCATCCACATCTTGCTCATCGGCTAGAAACTCTTTCTTTTCCAAAAGTTTTGTATTTCCATTTTTGTTTTTTTTATAAATATTCTCAATGTCTTCAATAGTTTCAGGCAAACTCAAGCCACTGGTGTCAGGAAAGATGAAGAGTAAAAGTGCACATATCAAGGCACTTGAAGCAAATATAACATAGGACCCTATGGGCAGCACCATGAGCTGTGGGTGAGAAAAGGTGTAACTATGATGGAAAAAAATTGAATTAGTTAAGCATAAAATAATATAAAAAACTTGAAATAAAAAATTTATTTGACAATTAGTATTAAATAACCAGGTATGTAGAAAATGAGCTTAAAAGAGATCCAACCCTGCCGACCAACAAACATATACTGTAGGCTCGATTCCTTATGGAATAGTTTTAAGCTTTTTTGAATTATTTAATTGAAAATGAATGTAATTTAATGCAGTATTTAAAGAGTTTTTTTTACACATAGATTAGAGCGCTTGCTGCATATTTAATGTAGCGTAAACACACTGTGGAACAGGTGCTAGTTGTCGGCTCAAGCGGGATCGAGCCCGGTGACTTTAGATAATTAATCTAATGCTCTACTTCTGAACTATACAAGCCAACCAACCTCAAATTAGTAGGAAACAAAGTAGATAGGTAAGTATAAAGCAAAGCTGTGACTATGCTGCTGAAAAACTTTGCAGCAACGATGAAGAAGACAGTCGTATAGTTAGTGACTTGTTCACCTGCAATAATAAGCAACATTTGTCAGATAGAGAAAATTTGATCATCTAAGAAGATTTTTCATAATTCAGCGATAATCTATCAAACTTATTATTATGAAGAAATACTTCACTAAAATTTTTTCTTAAGTTGAAAATTTATTTTACTCGTTAGTAAAAGAAAAAGATAACATATGAAAATTGATGCAGCCGTCAAAAGCATGAACAGAATCATCGAATTTCTCATACTGTTTCTGTGTTATGTTTTATAAATTTTATTAAAACTATTCAAAATTTGAATAACACAAATAAAAATTCTTTCTAATCTATCAAAGCTCTACACTTTTTAATAGCTTTGCTGCTTCTAAAATTTTGTTGATTATTTCAACGCTGAATAAATAAAAAAACTGATAATTTTAGTTGTAATAATTTGAAAACCACTTACTTCTTTATAAGAAAGAAGCAAACAAACCCGGCTGGGATTTGAATTGATACGTTGAGAAAAGCACTAAAGAACCGATAGGTCGAGATAGAAGTCGATATGAAACTCAGACTCATGATAAGAAAAAAGTCAATGCTGCAAATTGTTAAATTTTGAATAACTTATCAAAAAGTTGATGAGAGTGAGAGAAAGTATAGATTTATGAGGTTTGATGAAAAATGAAAATACTTGTAAAAAACTAAAAA
The DNA here is from genome assembly GCA_964035795.1 of Pterobdella sp. o SKG-2022. Taxonomy (NCBI): domain Eukaryota; kingdom Metazoa; phylum Annelida; class Clitellata; order Hirudinida; family Piscicolidae; genus Pterobdella; species Pterobdella occidentalis. The sequence continues at coordinate 6,687,180 of OZ038326.1, read as the reverse complement.
ATTTATTCTAGTTTTTTGATATTATATGGGTCATAACTAAACTCAAACCTACAGAATAACTATTCCAAAAGCCATATGCCTGAGAAGATAGGGGTTTCGAAAGAGTTCTTTGATTTTATATTGGGTTTTTGAGCTTCTATCAGACCCAAAAGTTCTTGCCAAGAGTTTAGTCAAGAAATTCTTCACTTTTTTTGAAAAAGTTTTTTCTTCAAAATATTTGATATCCTTGGAGTTATCTTGATTCTCTTTTTGGATGAGTATAGGTCTTGTGAATTGTACATTATTGAGTTTCCCCGCACTTATCAAAACATCTTCGGCTTCTTTTATTCTGTTGTTTGCGTGTAACCAGTACACAGTTTCTGGCAGAAATAAACTGAAAAACAATGTTAGAATTAAAATAAAAAGAATTTCTGTCTGATCAGATAATTAATAGATTGAAAACAAAATCTTTATACATTAAAATGAAAAAAAAATGCTTTTAAAGATGAAGTTTTTTTTTCAAAACAACTCACATTATAATCGGTAAGACTGATAAACTGTACAAGCATATAGTAAGCTTGAGGTATCTCCAGTTTTGAATTAAATACGCCAAAAGAATTAAAATAGATAAAATGACTCCCCAGTGAAGACATCCCACACTTACAACTAAATCCCTATTCAGGTTTGACGTCAGCTCGGTAAGGTACACAGAAAAATTTATAGAATTCACCTTTGATTAAATAATTATATTTTCGATAAAAAATTCAAATGTAAGTAACTATTGATAAAAAAATTACTTCAAGAACTCCGAGAAAAAATTTTCCAATGACGAAATCAGTAAAATTTCTGGAAAATGAAACAGCTATTCCGTTTAATGAGATCAATATAAGAAAAATGATTGAAATGGGTTTTCGACCAAAAATATCGGATAATCCTCCCAAAAAAGACGAAAAAAATAGCCCAAGTACAAAAACCATGTGTGAACATCCTGAGTATAAGGCTTTTTCACAGACCAGGTCCCACTGTGAAACAATTCGGGTTGTAGTAATCAGTAAAATATGATTGTTCTAAAAACAAATATCATATATAACTGCAGAACCACCTCATTGATAATAGATCTTCCCCAATCTTGATCTTCATACTGCCAGCCATCGGGGCAGTAGACTGTCTCGTTACTAACAGATGAATTGACAAACATAGAGCAAGATTCAAACTTTCCATTTTCATCTTTGGGAATCCATTGTTGTATTGAAGAGTGGTTTGGAAATTGGCAGTGGTGTTTGGGTATGTAAGCTGCAGAGATTAAATATAGTTTTGAATAAACACGATGTGTGATAACGATCAATTAATACACCTTTTCAGAGACATAATATTGTAAACATAAAGCTGATAATGACGTTTAACCAACCGAAAAAGAGTATGCTATTTATATTCAAGACTGATATGGGTTGCATCATAAAAAGAATCATGAAAAAACACAACATCTGCCACTTTTTCATGAATCCCAATTTTACCATTGCTTCGTTCACTTCCATCGAAGCATATATTTTGACTTCTTGCTTATATAATATTATGTCTGCTCTCCAGCTTTTGTGCTGTTATCATTAAAAAATTTTCCAACTTTAATAAAATTTGTTAATATCCATTCATTCCGAAGTGAAATTGAAAATATAATTTATGACACTTATGGAATGTCTTTCAGCAAATTTTCAGATTAAAACTAGTATATTTTATAAATAAAAATTGCGCATGCTTGAATACTAAACCTCTTGAAGTTAGCAAAATAACTAATTTAGACTTAAGTTCAACTTTTCAACAACAAAAATAATCTAGCTTTGTATATCAGCCTTTCAAATCACAGTGCATGTTTGGCATTCAAGGTAATTCATTAGCTGTCGTAGATTGTTTAGAAAAAAGTCTTTTATGAGCAATTTCAAATTGTTTGCAACAATACAATAGATTATTGCAAAATTTAAAAGTTATTCAATGAAACTCTATGGTTTGAATACCTAGATTTTGGACAGAAAACTAATAAAAGTGAATTTTTTCAACGAATCTCTTGCATTATAGTCAACCTTCCATCTCACTTTTAAGTAATTTCAGTAAAAAAATAAATTTCAGTATTTTGTCAAGTAGAAATTTCAACACTAAAAAACTTTGAATTTTCAGCGATGGAGAGGACCAACTCTAGCTTTGAACTGAAATATACAAACACATGGATTGATATTTCCATTATCAACAATAACACAATATAAAAGAATAATTATGATCGATTTCAATGTCATATTATCTATTGTGTATTTTTAGCCATTTCAATTAATTAGAAAATATTACGAGTTTATTATGAAGTTCTTCAAAGTTTAAATGGAATTAAACTAAAAGTGAGCTGCAAAAAAACGAAGTCTCCGACTGGCTACTCGTAGTGGATGGCTTTGAGAGTAGTTCTATGGTAACTTCTTCGAAACTCCACAATACTCGTTAAAAAATTTATAACTTTTCACCAACACCATTTGAAGATGTTTTTTACTTGGTTTCAACAAAGCCCCGAAAAAATTTTAAGTTGTTCAAGAGAGACATAAAATTTATTTACTTCCAACAAACAATGTAAACAAGTATGATTAATTGGAACATGCAGTTTTTTGAATATGTTTCAAACATAGTTCTCAAGAATAGACATCCAAAGCACCATTAACATGAAACATTGCTTTCAAAACCATATACACCAAGTTTTATGTGGGTGAATAAGTTTAAGCTTCATAATTCATAATTAACTTTCATAGTTCTGATTTGGATAAAACGTGCACTTGGCTTTCAACAAAGCAGGCATTTGTTTTCAGGGTTGTATTTGAATCCAGATTCTCAGTTTAAGGCCATAACCTTTGATCAAAGGCGAAACATGGAAATTTAAAACTATTTTCAAGTCCCTTAATTTTATAATGGTAATTAAAGATAACATCAATTTTTTTCAATCATAAATCAATTACACCCGTAAATAAACATCCGTCAACTATTTACGCTTAAAATTGTCCAAATTTCACAATGATGGATTTTATTGGATAAAATGTATTGATTTATGATTATGATGGGGAAAAAACTGACGTTATTTTTAAACTGAATCAAAAAGTCTAAATCTAAATCAAATATTGAAGGGAAAACTGGGAATTAAAAAAAATATATCAGCTTTCTGTAACGATTAACAAATAATTCATTTGAATCGTCAATAATGGCGATTTTCAAAGATAAAATTTCTTTTAAATATACAATGTCTCTAGAAGAACCAATAATTGAAAAATTTTTAATTGTGAGCGACTTGAAATTAGATCATTGGACTCAAACGGTTTAATATTGCACGAGCATGTACATCAGTTTGCATTTCAGTTTGATGCTCTTGTCTCTCTACACCGGCTTGAGTCTGGCATTTGCTTTTATACAGATTTTGAAATAATTTCAACATGCAGGCTCTCATCATTGATTATTGCAATTTAATATAACTGTTCAAAATTTTCAAGTTGTTGTCTTCTTAAAAAGATTGAAAATGGCTAAAAGTTAATTTACTAAACAAAGAAAAATCAGTTTTTGCGATTTCAAAAGAAATTATTATGGAAATATTAATATGAAATATTTTGAAATAATTTGAAATCATGAATTAATTTTTCAAATTTAAAACTATTTAGAGTTTGTTTTTTATGCCGACGTATGCGACTCAGGTCATTGGAACATTTTATTTAAATTTTTCAGTTGCGCTGAACTGTAGGTTTAAATTTAATTGAAAAACTTTCCAATTATTAAAACTTTTGCTACAGTCAGTAACTTGATTCTGATGGACCAGTGAAAGCATTAAAGGCTAGTAGTTATTGATTAATATTTGTCAAGTCGTTTTATATTATAACTTATATATGATATTGACAACTAACTATATTCTAAAAAATTCATACGTTAAAAAGTAATTATATTAAAAAAATTATGAATATAAAAATTAAACTGATAAAACGCATTTCAATTCAATTTTTTTTGTTTTTAAATAGCTTATTTTTCTTTATTGAATTTTATGGGTTACTATTCCATTTAATTGTTAACTATTCATTTTATCAATCAATAGTCCAGTAATGATTATTTACTGTTGAAGTTTTTAAATTTCAACTTTCAAGTTTTATTTTAAAATTTCTTTGTTTTGAATTGTTTTTAACGTTGTTTACTACTAACTTTTTCACAACATTTTTATTTTTCGCAAAATGAGATTTTTTAAAGATATTTATTTTATAAAGAAATAAAAATTTCAACAAACTCTAATTTCTTTATGATGGAAATATCTTTGAGAAACTTCATTTTTTTGAAAAATAAAAAAAATTATTAAACACAAAATACGGCATCTCTGAAAGAATACTAACTTGTTTATTTGGAACTTGTTTATTTTTAACTTATTTTTAAGCAGTTCAGTTATACATTTTTTATTTGGAACTTGTTTTTTTTTAACCTTCATATTCATTTTTAATTTGTTTCAATTCACTTTTTTTAAACTTTCAATATTATCAGTTTTTTTTTTATTTATATGATTCTTTAGAGACATTTTAAATTTACTTATAAATAATATTTGACAAGTTTTTCACGTCAAGTTATGGAAGAATTTTAGTAAGTTTATTGAGCAAAATAAATAGCTATAACATTCGATAAGTTTAGCCTTATCATAAAACATTAGCGAAAAAAGTTATTGAGTAAAAAATTAGTTAAATATTTTAACATTTCATTTTCTCATTTAAAATTTGTTTTCAAAACATTTATTTTAATTATATATTTTTTGATGTCTTCATTTTTTGTAACATACTTAAATGCATTCACGTCACCCTCATGAGAGAAATTTTGTGAATAAATATTCTTTTGTCATCCTAAATTTACGAAGAGATTTCTTTCTTTGTTTTTACTTGAAATAATACCATTCAAAATAAATAATTTTATAACCCATCAGATTAATATAAAAGTTGTTATTTTATTTCGTATGATTTTTTCAAAAGCCAAACCGTAAAATGAATATAATTTCAGAACACTAGTAAGTTTATTAAGATACGAAGCTTTTCGTTAACAACGTAACATTTTCAATTATGAGAAAGCGTTTTATTGATATCAATAAAACGCTTTCTCATAATTGAAAATGTTACGTTGTTAACGAAAAGCTTCGTATCTTAATAAACTTACTAGTGTTCTAAAATTATATTCATTATTTCATATGTTATAAAGTTTTCAACTCCTCATGATACCAACCCTTTCGGAGAAGGTCAAACAACCCGATCGCGGAAAAAAGACCGCAGAAAGAAAACCCTTACATCTAATCGGCATTTAGAAGACGACAGTAAACACGTGCCACTTATGACGGATCTCAACCAAGGCGAAAGAACGTTAGAATCTTGATGAGTGGAATTCTAAATGTTAAACACAGAACTTGTATTGAGACCTGGAATGTGCGAACTTTACAAATACGGAGAAAAAAGCCCAACTGCTATAGAATACCTCCGATAAAAACTCGGGAGTTAGTGAGGTGCGATGGATCATCATTCAGCTAAAGCTAAAAAAAAAAACTAAAAGACAAAAACCAGTGAAGAAAAAGGTTTCAACGAAGCTCAATATTGTTCAAAACTGCAAACAGGTTTTAAGAGAAGCAGTAATAAAAGAAAAAAAAGCAATGAATCTGAGCAAAACCATGAAAAAAAAAGAATATACTAACAAGTAAGAAATAGATGAAGCATAATGCCAACTCTAATTATACTTTTTGCAACCAACACTTAGCTAAAGCTAACAAAAACAAAAAACGTGGAAAAGAAAAAACTGAAAAAGACATTACAAAGTTAAAGACTGAAATGGAAAATATAGATGAAGCATACCACCAACCCGACAGTTGAACAAAGTTGTCATTGAAGCAAACGTGCCTGCTGGAAAAGATGCAGACAGCCGCTAATACAAAAAATTTGAAAAAGCTTTTTTAAAAATTCAAAAATAAAACTAACCTGCAGTTTGGTGAAAAACCACTAAAAGATTAACAGTTTTCAAAGCAAAACAACTTTTGAAATTAATTTCTGTTTGAGTACTTTTATATAAATATTAATTGAAATTGAATCATGACTTCAAAAAAAAACTTTAGTTATATGAAATATTAAAAACCATATGCTAAGTGTAAACATGGATGTTTCTGGGAGATAGATGGAGATAGTTCAACCAAAAAATAACTAATAAATAAGGAGTGAAAAATGTTTGAATTAAAAGCCATTAATTTTCTTTTTTGAATTAATTTTTTATTTAATTAATTAATTGAAAACATCAGATGCAAAAAACCAACTACAGAGAAGCCATTTCAAAAATCTCACCTTTTTCATGAATCGAACCTACATTTTTCATTCTCACGTTGTTTTCGATAATTAGTGGACCAAAAAAAAATGATATTTCACATTGAAAGATTGATTTCAAAATCTCTAATGAAGATAACGACAAAATTAATCAATATCTTCAATAAAGCTATTAAAATTAATATTTTTTCTTGTTCATCTGTTGCATCTAAAAATTATTGAGTTAAAATGAATAATGTTTCAAATTAAAAAATAAGAAACAAAAACAAACATAAAGATAACAATGATTAAGACCGAAAAACTTCATGGCTACTTATACCATTCCTTACTAAAAAATAATGACATTACCTTCTACTGCTCGTCAAAATATAAGCTTGTAGAAATTTTATATTTGAAAAACATTAATATAAATCTGAAGAATTAAGCAGTATAAAACTTATAAAAATAACTACGTTTGTTAGCTAAAAACTTTCAAAGAACCAATCAGAGTACAGGATAAAAACAGTCTATCAAAATACGGAAAAAATATTAGCTCATCCCGCACCAAACTAGCAACTACGGAAGCCACTTTGGTATCTTGAAAGGCTGAGTGTTCAATAACGTGTGTTTCGTCTGTCGCGCCAAAACTGAAACACACATAGCGACAACTTTACAAAAAGATATTCAATTGGTTGACGATTAATCACAAAATAAATTATGAAAATTCTTTATTTAGAAAATATTACTTACTGAATGATAACAATTTTTAATTTTTTCCATTTATTTTGTGATTTATCCACATCCAATCTAATATCTTTTTGTGAGGTTGTCGCTATGTATGTTTAGGTTCTGCTGCGACAGAAAAAAACACAAATTGCTAAGGCCATTTGCGCTTCTGAAAACTTGGAAAAAATGTTTGGTATAGAGAAGAATTCCACTGTCGGAAAGATCAATTCTCTGGGGTCGTTGTATTGACCACACTATAATATGGCTGTGAAACCCAGATGTCAACTACAACATACCCGATATCTCCAGCATTCTCAAAACATGTTTGCCTGATAGGATTTCTGCCAATGATGTATTAAGGGCAAACCTTTACAGTGTTGTTACGGTGATTTCAAGGCACAGATGCGATGGTCTGGTAATTTTTATTGTATAGCGTACTATAAGATTTCCAAACAACTCTTCACAGTCTATTCAAAAATAATCTAATAAACGACCCAAACAATTGGTATAAAGAATCTTTGATACTAATTCAAAAATACTTCAATGTAGAAATCATCAAGCGGGAAATAAGTTGCTTCTGACAGGTTCGTCTAGCGTAGAAGGATCCTTAACGGGGCAGTTTTTTCAGAAACAAACCATTGAAATGCTGCAAAAAAGAAATTTAATAGGAGAAAAACTAGAAGAGGTGCACCAATCAGACCTCTCACTCACTGGTGTCAAACTTGTGGAACGGGTTTTTTTGCGCGGGAAGGACTGATCAGCCACATGCGGATTCACAGGCAAATTAGTGAACAGATTAGTTTTTAGAGACAACGTAGGTCTTTTTAATAATTCGAATTTCACATAGTAAACATAAAATTGCTTTTTGACTTATTTTAACTAAATAATTTCATTCATATTCGACTGCGAATCGATGAACTTTTGAATTTGCAATGTATTGAAAAGAATATAAGCATGAAACAAGTTGTATATGAACTTTAAAAAGTTGATAATGGTTATATTAGGATATTTATATATATCAAAAAATGATACTACATTATCAAAAAATCAGTCATTTTGCTTTGAAAATTTTAGTTTGCACTCAATGCTTTTTAGGTAATGTCTAGTTGTTATTTATTTGGGATCTCAAGACAAAAGGGGTATTTGATGGAAGTTTCGAGGTAGAAGATGCCCTCTTGAGCTGAACTTGCATAATATCCCATCTGCTGCTCAGAGTCTTCACAATTCTCCTGCAGTTCATCCATTATATAAACTCGGTTTTCAAAAAAATGCATAATTCAAAAACTAAACTGAATTTAGCCAGAATTACTTTTTTTTTCGAACGATTCATCTGATTTTCAAACTTATATAATAGAAAAAAGCACTAAGGCTTATTGAGAAACTTAATACACAAAGCTTTTTGTAAAAATCACACTAGATAATGTAAGATACTCTTACGAAAATCTTGTTGTTCTAAGTTTCTCAATAAACCTTAGTGTTTGTTTCTATTATATTGATTTCCGGCTATTTTACGTCATCATTTTTAAGCTTGCTATTCAATTTTCATACTTGTTTTAGTTCCATAGTTTTATAGAGCTTCGTTTTTATAATGTAAAAAATTTCCCAACCCAATCATCGACTTGATGGCACTTTTTGGCTTTGAAGCATCTGTGGTTGATCGAAGCTATGAAATATTCGATAGAAATCTCATGACTGCACTTTGGGTTCAAAACTGTTTCAGAGTTTTTGTTGAAATAAATTCCACAAAAATGAAATTATTTTGAGTATAAATAATTTGAGCTGTACTATATATTTTTTGCTTGTGTGTTACATTCATTTCGAAAATAGATCCTAAAAAATTTAAAAACACTACTGACTTGAACACATTGGTTGAGAATATCCCTTGTTTGGATAGAAGTCCACATGGCCAATCACAGAACTGAGGCCCATTATGGGGTCAGTATGAATCACATCTACAAAATCTGCGTGTGATTTGTCCAATCCTGTGGGGTTGATAATTAAGCTATAAGAAAAAAATTGAAAAGTAAGTCGACCATTCAATCGCCCCTAACTGAGGTTTCGATTGCGTAATTGATTGGCTTCACAGGGCGCTACTCCATGTGAATATAAAAATTTTAAAAAAACTGAAAAGCAAACATAAAAAGATTGGATCAGAAAATTAAGCTTGTGGTGCGATATGAGTTGAAATATAAATGAATTAAGCTTTGGAGAGGCATGAATTTTTTCGTGAAGTACTACAAGTAAGCCAGATTGAAACTCAAAATGACCTCAATAGAACTAATGTGGATTTTGAATACAAAATTTATGGATTAGAAAATTATTTATTTTAAAACATGAAGTCAGTTTGAGAATTCACAAAAACGAGCAGTAAAGTCATAGGGAATGTGTGTACAAAAATCAAAAAAAAAATTAATAAAAAAAATTCAATGTGATAACTAAACGAAAAATTTTTATTTATAAGGCAAGATCAGAAGATTTTTTCAAGACAAGCGATATATGATAAATAGAGTGGTTAAGCCCCGCAACTATAGGTGAGATGAAGGGAAGCTTTATAGAGGATGCATTTTGTATATATAGAGCTTAATAATAGCGTTTTTCAATAACACATCAAAACTGAAAAATTAAATGCAATTATTGAGAAGCAAGCTATAGTTTTCGGCAAGAAGGGTCTTACATTAGCTGCTAATGTTTTATGGTAACACTTTAGGTAAAATTTGATGTTTTGTTGAAAAGTTAATATAAAAAATACATACGATTTAACTGAAAATTTTTATCTTCTGGGTCCGTTCTGAACGTAGGTCCTGCTGGGTCCAAACCTGAATGGATATTTTACAATGGTTCAAGCCAATTTCTGCCTTCTTAACCAAGTTTCCGCCGTTGAAAACAACGATATCAAAATTATAATATACCGAATAATTATGTATTACACTGAAGAATTTCTCAAGTACTTGATTTCATTAACTCAAAAATAGTTTTGATTAGATTTTAACACTTAAATAAATAATTAAATAATATTTTTTATATACTTTATAACATTTATATAAACTATCCAATCAGACAAATGACATTTTAGTTCCCACACGTGATGGTCGGGTTTGAGTCTTTTCTGAAATTCAAAATTTGTTTAAAATTGCAGTGAATGCAACAAACTACTTCTACTAAAAATTCACTTTTGCCAAAATTTTACTTTGATTCAAAATTTAATAAGCACATAAAGAACATGACAAATGAAATAGAAAGAAGCACTATGGTATATTGCGAAACTGAATACACGAAGCTTTTTGTAAGAGTATCTTACATTATCAAGCGTGTTTTTTCCCGTCTTTTTTACGTCTATTTTACGGCTATTTCATTTCAACATGACAAATGCTTTTGACACAGTGAATCAAGGGAAGCTGCTGAGTTTTCTTGAAAAGACAGCAATCAGAAACACACTACTACAAGACACGAAACTTCATATACGATTTTGTGACATTATAGAAAAATTCGAAACCCAGATTGAGTCTTCAGGAAAACTTCTTGAGTACCGTTATACTCACTATTTATTGAAAGCAGCCCTAAAAAAGTCAAAAACGAACTACCCATTTGACCTGAGGTGGAAGTAATCTATGCTGATGATGTTTCTTTGTTTTCTCTAATGAGCAAGAGGCTAAAAAATGTGTAAACTGACTATGATATACTTCAAAAATAAAACCTTACAGCCAATCTTGCCAAAACAGAACTTATAACCATAAAGAGAGTATAAATCAAAAACTGGCAAAAAATAAAAAAACTCGGCAGTGTACTTGGTGACGAAGATAATTATCAAAAGCGCAAATCACTCGCTACTGCAGTTTTTGGGAAACTTACCTAACTGTGAAGTGGGTAGATTAACGAAAGGACAAGAATAAAAATGCATGAAACATTAGTTTGGTCTATACTAACCTAATACGCTGACATATGGGGGCTAACCACGACATGGAAAAAAGTAGATGCCTTTCATGAGACAGCTACTTGAATTATTAAACAATAGCTACCCAAAAAAAATCACCAATGAGAAACTACGTCAAAATGGAAACAAATGCCCTAAGCAAGAATATAATGCTATATCGATGGGCATTTTTTTGACATGTTCTAAGACTGCCAAGATAAACTCCAGCTTAGACAACCATGGACTTTTATTTTGAAGACAACGATGGCTATGAGAAATTCAGAAAAAAAGCAAGAACACCGATAGTAATCAATCTCATTGACGAGCTGAAAAATAAAACACACTGTATCTTGTACTAAATGAGCACAGCTACGCCAAACCCTTCATACCACAAAGCTTAACTATCAGAGAATACATCGACATCTTGAGATCATTGAGAGTGAATCTTCCAGGTTGGATTAGTCTAACTTCTGAAATTGTCAAGGCTCATTATCCTCAAAAACTTGAAAACTAATATTACTTATAAAAATTGTTAACAAGGTTTTTGACAATTTTCTCCAATTAGACGTGTTGAGATTTTGAAAATCAAACTGGATGTCTGACATACATACATACATACATAAACACAAAACACTCCATAGTATACCAATTGAAGATATTATTCTCAAATAATTACTAATCCTAAAAAATATTCTCACGATAGAGCTTGGTTTTAAGATTTTAATAAGAAATGAAAAATACTTTCATTAAAAAAATTATCTGAATCATTTAAGTTTAAAACAATAATAAAAGTATTAGAAGGTGACTGACCAGTGATGCGGTCAAGGTGGGTCCTACGGCCAAACTGAGCACATACATGGGCCCCAAGGCTCAATCCAACACACCAGGCGTATACTTTATTGTCTCTTACAGCTTTTATCTTGTTTAATACCTAAAAATTTTTATACATGAGTGTGTTAGGAATTTTTTATTTATCTTTGGTTGAAACACAGATAAATATTAATATAACGGAAATTTTTAATTCTAATTAAGTTTGAAAAATGCTTTCAAGTTTGCTGCTTTTATATCAATATTTCAAAAGTACCAACTTTGGCAATATGAGCTCCTACAGTCTCGGTATCAGCAGCTGCTTGTGGGTAGTTTACTTGGCGGGCTAGATAAGACCAGTCTACTATGATGACATTAACATCCTCCTACGTTTTTTGAGTTGATGTTGATTTCTATGAGCATGATATATGTTCGAAAATATACAATAGAAATTTCTATTGTTTGAAAACATGAAATATAGAAAAAATCTTTTTTCTACATATAATTGTCGGCCCGTATAGCTCAGTTGCTTAAGGCATTACACTAATTATCTAGTTACCGGGTTCATTCCCGCGCGAGCCGACAATAAGCACTTTTTTCAGTGTGTTTTCGTTACATTAAATTTAAAGCGTTTTGATCTATAAGTAAAAGCTTTTTATAAATACTGCATTACATTACATAATAATAGTAAAAGTTTGGAAAAGTGAAAAATTCAGTGGGTTGTTTATAGTTATTACATGAGAAATAACTTTATCATGAAAGTTGAGAAAAAACTCATAGTTCGAGGATATGTCATCGAACTGGAGATGGAATGCACTTACTACTGCTATTTACCCTCTAGCTTCATATGAAATATACAAGGAAAGTAAGTCATTTAATCAAGAGTTGAAATTTCAAAATCCTTTAAAAAACTTTATAAATACGGGTCATATAAACTTACTTTCTTAAGAAACTCGGCTTTCATATTTTGGAACCAATCATAGTCTACTTTATTGGTCCAACCATGAGCTATGATATAGACTTTCTCACTGTCATGGAAGTTATCCTGTGACAAATAGAACTATTGTTAACATACTATAAAATTTCATGTTCAAAATTAAATGCAAATTATTTTTTTATTACCAACATTGTATTTAGTTTATACGTTATATGTATGTAGATGAATACCATGTGATTTATAAAAATGAACTACCAAGGGTACGCTGTCGATAGTGAAGATGTCAGGTTGGGTCTGATGAGATCGAGTCCAGAGATGGTACTTGGGTTCTGCAGGCCCTTCTGGGCATGTTGGTCTTGGTTTGGCTCGAAACCAATAGTTTTGGAAGCATTCGTCTATTGACTCACAACAAACTTCTTTCTGAAAACTGAATTATTTTAAATCAATTATTTTTTAATCTGATTATGTATTCATTATATTTGAAACTTCAATTAAAGGTATTTTAAAATTTTGAACATCAAATAAAATCTTACAGAAAGGCTCTCGAAATACCAAAAAATAAAAAAATAGTCGCCCAGCTTGAAATGTCCATTCAGATATCTTGAAGAAAATGTAGTTTTAATAGAATAAAGTTTATGGAACATGATTTTTTCGCTTATTTATAGACAAATCATTTTCAATTTTCAAGTGGTACTTAAGTCCAAGTGGGACAAAAATAAAGATGGGAGTTTTTTTGTTATTGAAAACGGCTTTTCAGCGTTATTTGAAGTTTATTTAGCTATTAATTTATACAGATTTTGAAAAAAAAAATGTCTACTTTCTGGATATTTTTCGAATATGCTAATTGTTGTCTTTTTCAAAAAAACCGATAGTTACCTATAAACTTTTGATTCATGGACAAAAATTATCTCAATAATGTTTATTTTCGTCTTCAATAAAGGACAACAAATGATTTTTTTGGAACATTGCATGTATTAACAAGTGAATTATCAGAGTCTCTAATTATTCATTTGTTCAAATACTGCCATTCTTGTCCTACTTTATTGAAATTCACTTTCAGACCGACTATTATTCATTTTTTTTGTTATTAAACGTCATAAATTAAAGTTTTTGCGGAGTGTTTAACGAAACATCGTGAACTGAGTTTCATGAACAAAAATAATTATAAATTTTTAAAATTATGAAAAAACTTTTTCAACATTGTAAAAAATTGAAATTTACATTATAACTAACCTCTCTTCTGAAATAAAATAAAATTTCAAAATTATTCATGTTTAACGATTATATACTCCAATTAATGAACTCAGTAAAACGAACTATAAAGAGAAGACACGAAAAAGTTATTTTTGAAAATGTTTTATAAAAAATGATAGTCGATTTTTTATATATTATTATATATTTTGATTATATTTTAAGTTCATCAAACTCATGTTAGCAAAAGATCTAGAACTGTATTTTTATTAACTTGGAGCATTATCCTTTAAAACGGAAGACTGTTTTTTCAAGCTTGTTCTAGACGCTTTTTGGACCCGGGTCAGTCTGAATACTTTGGCAAGAAATAAGGTAGTGATATAAGAGGGAGTGTGGAATGACAGGCATAAGAGGGATGAACATAATGATGATGATGTTTTATTCAGGTAACTAAGAAGGATAGGTGATTTTTTGGATCTTAACTGTTCAAAAATTGGACGTGTGTGGAAATATAACCAGAAAGATTATTTTTCAAAGGCTTTATCTTTTAAAATTTTTGATCATTTATTGGATTAAAAAAGAAGTGAAAAACATTTAAAAATCCTCTACTTCAATGCATCAAAAAAAAGGGGGTTTTAGATGTTTCGAAGTAAAAGATTCCCTCATCTTTTGTGCTAGCATGGTATCCCAGTTGCTATGTCGAACCTTAATAGCTTTTCTGTAAGTTCATTACTTAAATTCCGCAAAATGTTTTTTCACTAAATTAACTTGTATTTTAACAAATAATTTTTGAACAGCTAGTTCAAATAAGTTTAAAATCTGAATAGTATAACTATTTTAATATATTTTACCACTAAACTTCAAATTATGAGGATTTATAGAAACACGCAGAAAAAATTTTTATTTAGCTAAAATTTTTTTTGTCCAACATTGAATACTGAAATCATGAAAAAATTTTGAATATTAACTAGGAAACTAAAATAAATGATTGAATTGATATAATATTGTTCGAAATACAACAATAAAACAGCGTGGTATCAATAAACTGAGATCAGTTTTATTTGAAATTTACATTCTTACTCATTTTATTTCAAATTTGTTAAGCTTTTGAATTAATGTCATTTATTTGGGGTCTCAGGACAAAAGGGGTATCTAATGAAAGTTTCGAGGTAGAAGATGCCCTCTTGAGTTGAATTTGCAGGATACCCCATCTGCTGCTCAAAGTTCTTGAAATTCTTCATAGAGATTTGGTATCAATAAAAAGACATATAATAAACAAACTCGAATAGCTTAAGAATTTTCAAAGTCTGAATCTAAGTTTTTTAACTTGTTTGGGAATGAACATTGTTATTTATTTTTATCCATATTTGGACAAATTTTTGGTGAAAAGCTCTAACAACAAATTAAAAAACCCGATTCATGAAATAATGGCATTTTTTGGCTTTAAAGCATTTGTGGTTGATTGAGGCAATGAAGTATTCAATAGAAGCCTGATGACTGCACTTCAGATTCATAACTGTTGCATAATTCTTATCGTAAAAAGTTTATCAAAAATAAAGACATTTCTTGTTTCTAATCTGAATAAGTTAACTAGTATTTTTTTTGTCAGACAAAGGCTACAAATACCGTTTTCATAAAGTCTTTTTAAACCATATCTTAAAACTGATTCAGTATGGTTGGAAAGAAAATATTCTTCATCCTGGAATTTTAAACCATTACTTCTTAGAAACTTTTAGAGCAAGAATTGGTCTTATTAGAAAGTTTCGAAAAAAAAAAGGCCAGCATATGTAAAAGAAGATTCATCTTGAGATTAAGTAATGGTGTAGAAAAGAGAACAAAAAAAAGAATTTACTACCAAGTCGATTAAAGTTAAATTAACTCAGACTAAAAAATTCAAAAATTCAAGCGAGTTATTTTATACTAACAAGAAATATTTCATCAATAGACCTGAGAAAGAAACTAGTGGAAATAAAATGGGATGGAACTTGAATGAGTGGGTAGAAACGCGAACTGTTCCACGTTTACCAACTTAAAACGATTTAAATCACGACATTTTTGGGACTTTGATATAACTCAGAGCTCAAGTAAAAAGAAACAGTTGGCTGTTTTGGAAGTTTGATCGTTTTTGTTTGAACTCAATAAATAGAAAATTTCGTTCTGGAATTCTTTTTTATCAATTAAAATTTTTTTCAAATGTTTGATACAAATAATATTAATTATATTTTTAAATTTTTTAACTCTAGAAATACTTTTAATGATTTTTTCCAAAAGCCAACAATAAAATGAATATAATTTCAGAGCACTGGTTAGTAACATTTTCAAGTATGAGAAATTCTCATATTTGAAAATGTTACATTGATAACGAAAAGCTTCGTATCTTAATAAACTAACGAGTGTTCTGAAATTATATTCATGAATAATTTTATTTTTATATTGACCTGATGGCAATAGAAAAATGAAAATTTTGTATGCAATTAAGGCTTCTAAGAAGTTAAAATAATGTGAAAATCTAGAAAAATCATGAAAAATGATGATAAATAAGCAACAATAAATTCCAGAGTTTTCGAAAAATTAATAATGATGTAATGGGTGCAATGAAGCTAAGCTCTTCCAAAGCTTCCAAAACAACGATAAATATTACAACTTAGAATCTTTCCAAGCCAAAGTAACTAATGCAAATTATTTGAACTTAACAGGTAATTTATTAGTTACAAAGCTTTTTGTTAATAAGGTAACATTATCAAGTACGTCAAAATCAAAGAAAGGTTTTGAATTTTCTGAGTTTTAACGTACTTGATAATGTTACTTTGTCAACAAAAAGCTTTGTACTGAATAAATTACCTTTTGTGCTCAAATAATTTGTATTATAACTTACCAAAAACACATTTTGTCGGTCTTGGCTTCCAACCGAACAATGTGCTTGTGAAGCATTCGTTCAATGACTCACAACACACTTTATCTTTAAAACTGGATTATTTCGAAACAACTGTTTTACTTTTTGAATCACTTACTATTTAGATTTTCAAACGAAATATAAATTTTGAATTTTGTAAGTAAATTTAATTCTTACAAAAAGGCTGTAGAAAAACCAAGGAAGGAAAAAAAAAATGTCAAATTTGGGATAATCAATTTAAAACTTTAAGATAATAGAAAATTTTTTGAAAGATAATCTACAGGTTGATTCATAGACAGGTCATCTTCAATTTTGAGTGGTACTCCAGTTCAATTGAAACAAAAAAAAGATAAGTTCTCTTATTAAAAACAGCTATACAAAATTGTTTTGAATTCATTTATCTTTAAATAAAAGTCTAAAACTTGAATAAACTAGTTTAATAAACGACTCTTAATGGGAATATTATAATTATTTCCATTGATTTTCTAGATCACCAAATTTATGTTTGCTTCAACATTTTTTTTTATTATATAACTTCATCAGAATTTTTTTGAATGGGATCACTTATGCATTATTTAATATAAGGCTTAATTATTTGTTCTAAAGATATTGATATTGAAAATTAATAATTTATTTTTAGTGTCATTAGTATTTTATATCATAAATTTCACAAAAGTTCAGAGAAATACAGCAATCGTGTATCTGCATATGCCAAGTGAAGCAATCAGCCTTTTTGCTTTCTTTCTTTCTTTTTTTTTTCTTTCTTCCTAATCTCTTTTCACGATCTTTCTTATTAAAGTCCAGCGTTGAAAAACTTGTGCAAGGTATGATAATTTTAGTATCAATGTTATTAGATTCATTTTTTTTCCGCGATAATAATTGTTCAAATTTCTATTTCTTTTTTGCATCACCATTTATTTCCTCAATATTCTCATGTACTTTTTACTGAATGAACACTTTTTTGAGACATCTTAGTATGCTTAAAGAATATTCTAAAACTTTTAACGTCGATTTATGAGACAGTTTTAGTACTTTCATTAAACAAATACAGTTAAATTTTATATTAATTTAGCCATATCATAAAACATTAGCGAAAAAGTTTATTTAATAGCTATGATTATGAAGAGATAAATTTCTCTACATCATCAGGAAATATATTTATCTCTGGAGCCACAAATTTACATTAAAATAATAGCTTTAAAAAAAATTTGTTTTTGAAATTAACCTATTACTTATATTCTTTGTTTGAAATGTCTTTTTGGGATTATTTTTTCCTTCATTCTTAATTTTTGTGAATTCTATTATTTTAAATTCAGTTTTTTACTCAGTTTTATTATTAAACTTGTTTTTTGCCCAATATATTCGCTTTCTAACTGCCTTTTCATCATCTTATGTAATGCACCTCGTCTAACCTTTTCATCTCAATACTCTTTTCACTTTCTTCAGTACAAACACATGGTTCTGGGCATGACGTTAAACTGCACCGAAGACAGCGTTTCCAATTTGAGGCTTCTTTCCTGTTATAAGCTGGATAACAGTAGACTTCCGTAATAGGTATCGACAAACTGATATCCTGGCATCGTTGTCACTTGGCTTGACGAAGGATCATTCTTTATTGACAACGGCAAGGCAAACTGTCCAAGTGTGGGAACGGCGGTTCTTGAAATTCGATAGTTTCAAGTTGGACGTTAGCTTGGGCTGGCAGTTCTATGAAAACTTTGTCGCAACTAAAAATGGCTTTCATTAGCCGTCTGCTGTATACCCCAGCTACTGGGACGCCTACAGCAGTATAATCTAATATGGATATTATTATTATTTAAACACATCCTTTTGCTACACATTCTCTAACTAAAATTTTTTCTCTATTCTTTCTTTTTCTTTATTTAACTTTTCATTGTCCAAATAAATTCCTTCACGAAAAAGTTTTTATACCTTAAAACCTCATCTCTCTTCTATCGACAATAATCGAGTTTATTTATCATTTTCCAATATGAATGTACTAATTACTAATTCAAAAGTTTTCTGAAAATTTTTCGTATTTTATTACGTTCTTTTTATTATCATATCAATTTTTCAGAGACATCGTATGTATTTTTCTTCAATATTTTATCCTAAAACGTTAGCAAAATGCGTTTTATGATAAGGCTAAACTTATCGGAAATTATAGCTTTTGGTTCTCAATAAATATTTTAAAAATTCCTCTTATTTGGTGTTTTTCGTTACAAAATACATCATAACAATTCATATGTAGTTTTAACATTTACTCAATTAAGACAATTTTTTGGACAACTTAAGCGTTTGTCCACACATTTTCAATTTTTTTGCATATAATTTGTATTTTTGCAACCATCATATACTTTACAAGCATAATTAATTGATGAGTGGCTCACTTTGTTTGAGAAAGGACATTTGTATTAATGCAATCTTTTTTTATTTTCATGAAAACCGAATATGAAACTTGAAACAAAATTTATGAATAAAAAAAATCATTATATTAATCATTTTATATCAACTAATGTCTATCAGTAAGGTGCCACAGAAAAAACAGACTTACGACATTCATAACAATGGATCAATAAGAAAGTATTTGAATAGTTTTATGATTGTGTTAAAAAGGTCATGAACTAACAATGTTTTTTAGATTATAATGCTAAAACTTTCAATTTCAAAAGCCTGTGGCTTGCCTTGCATGCTTTGCAAAGATTGGTTGCAGCTTTTTTTGCAACTTCTTCAAGTAATCAATGATATTTTTTTTAATTTTAACCTTTCTATGTTTGCGGGAACAAAAAGGGTTTCTCTTAGATGTTTCGAGGTAAAAGATTCCCTCGTGTGCTGGGCTTGCATGATACCCCATCTGCTGTTCTGAGTCTTCACAACTTTTCTGTAGTTTCATTACTTCATTTTAGCAAAAAAACATGTGATTTCAAATAAAAGTTGTTGTATATGAATGATTGTAAAAACAGTGAAAAGGTTTCCTAAATAAATTGTTTAGACCCAATTATCCAGTTTTTTGCATTTTGTTGCCTCAAAACATTTGTTGTTGATTGAGGCAGTGAAATAGTTGCAAGCCTTCATATGACTGCACACAGAATTGAAAACTGTTGATTAATTCAACATTACATGTAATTTGATACAAATTAAATTTTTTTTGGAGTTTGGGGGAAAATTTTTCTGCATTATTTTATTTAAACCTTTTCTGTTTTCTAGAGACTACTGAATTTCTCTTTTTTCTTGAACTTTATCAAGCGATTTATTACAAATAGTTTGCTTATATGACAATTTCTAAATTTATTCTGGTGTGTTTTTTTTGCAATTGAAACGACAACAAATTCGTCAAAAACTAAATTTTTTAACGACATGCAAAATGTAGTTTATAAATTTCAACTCATTGAACACTCACACAAACACGTGGGTTGAGTATGACCCTTGTTTGGATAGAAGTCCACATGGCCGATTGGATAATGGTAGCCCGCCATGTAGTCAGTATGGATCACATCCAAGAAATCAGTGTCATTTTTGCTCAGTGCTTATATATGAGAAAAACCAACACAAGTTTCATTAGCATAAGTTTTCTTTTATAAATTTTTAATTAATTATTTTTGAGACTTACCAAGGCCTCGTTGTCGAAAAAGAGGTCCGGCTGGGTCCAAAGCTGCATGCAAGAAGTTAAAATTGAATTTGTTGCGCATTTACTATAACTTGTTATAAAATACTAAATCTTCCTATTATTTAAACAAATATTGTGCTTTTGTGTTTTAAAAACTATTAAAAATTGATAATATTGAAGCTTTCACTTGGAATATTTTTCTTGTTCCTTGTAGTAAATGAAAATAACGTCATTTGAAAATGAAAAACAGATATTCAACTTCAAAACAGTAAAGTAAAAATTGAAGCACCAGTGATACGATTGAGATGGGTCCTTCTACCCACCTGACCACACAAGTGAGCTCCAAGACTGAAGCCGATGCACCACGTGTATAACTTCTCTTTTTTTGAAGCTCTTATCTTCTTCAATACCTGGTCATCAAGTTTTTATTTAAAAAATTTTTTGTTGAACAACATGAAATTATTAATACATCGATTTTTCCTAAGATCGAACTTCAACTTTTGACGTTAAAAATGATTCGGGTAGAAGCTTGATAAAGCAAATAACATTCAAAATCTATAAAGAACCTTATAAAGCTCTCGACAAAAAACTTCGACGCCAATACCAATCAGTGCAAAATTTGAATACATTTTAGACTTTAACATGGACTTGGATTTAAGAAATGAAGACAGAAATATCATGTTATGCAAGAGAAAGGCTTAAGCTTCTTATTGCACATTGAATGGGGAGAACAAAAAATTTTTTCAAAACAATGTCGTTTAGAAGAAGCAGAGTTAGACATACATTGACCTCTTTATTGAATTAACCTAAAACATAATGTTTTGAGAAACTTCGTCATTGTTTCTTGCACCAATTAGAGTAACAAGCATTAATAGAAAATATTGAATTTAAAAAATTCTATAATTTTATAGAAAACACTCTAAAATTTTAAAATTGAACTGTTTTGAAAGAAAATTACTAACTTTGGCAACGTGAGCTCCAACAGATTCTGTGTCCGAAGCTGATTGAGCGTAGTTCATTTGAGTGGCTAAATAACTCCAATCAATTAAGATAACATATGCATCGTCCTAGAAATTAGTACAGTTTCATTGAAGGATGTTTGGTGCAAATTTATTCTTTTTAAAATAAAAATGAATGAAATTTCTATAAAAACGTTCACTTTCTTAAGAAGTTCATTTTTCATTTTTTGAATCCATGCTAACTGAACATTGTTCGTCCAACCATGAGCTATCAAGTATATCTTTTTAGACTCTTCAAATATTTCCTGAAAATTTTAAATTTTTCTTCTCACTTATCAACAATAGAGTTAAAAATGATATTCACACATGCCAATATTATGGCCATTTTCATTATTGAAGTCATTAAAATAACAAAAGGTTGGAGGCATCGCAACCATATTTTCGAACATGCAAATGAAAACTAAATTTCGATTTGATGAGCCTAAAATTAGAAAAAATTGGAGAAAGTGTTTATCACATAAATTTATAAATTATATATTTAACGTTGAAATACAATTATGAATTAGATTCTAGTGGCATCAAATCCTGGAGTTTCAACATCACATAATCATTATAAAAAAAAGTCTGTTTATCATGGTAAGTGTAACAAATAGTTTACCAAAGGTATGTTTTGGAGAGTGAAAACAAAAGATTTCACTCTAGAAGACCGTGTATAAAGGTAATAATTGGGTCGTGCTGCTCCTATTGGACATCTTGGTTGTGGGTTCTTTTGGGACCAATATCCCTGGAAACATGTATCTATGGACTTACAACAAGAGATTTTCATTGGAATATTTTGGAGCCTGATATTTTAAAATAATTTAAAGTAAAATACATACTTATTAATATTTATTTTTCATTTAAAAAAGTTAAAAAATCTGATTTTCAAACAAAATAATTTATAGTTATCTCACCCAAAGCCGTCACAAAAGACGACGAAAGTGAGAAGCATTGCTAACTTAATAATTATCATTATGAAATATCATAAAAAATGTTTTGTTTGAAAAAAATTAAATGATTTCAAGCTAGAAGGTCATTTTATAGGCGCAGTTTCTCAAATTTTTACGTATCCATTGGTTAAAGTGAAAGAAAAATAACTAGTCTATTAAAGATATTTACTGATCCACTCGAAATTCAATTTCCATATTGTTTTTTTTTCAATTTTTCATCACTCAAACTTTTATAAAATTAGTTAAATAAAATTGAAGAATAATTGGCAAGGAAACAAAGCGATTCAAAAAGCTTGCCGATGTCAAACTTAAGAGGACTTGAAAGAGAATTAAAAGGTGGGCGATGGGACCTAATGGATAAAAAAAGTTGTCTTTACTATGGAAATGTTTCATTGATATTTTAGTTAGTCAAAATAAATTGTTTTATCATTAAGTATATTGACAAAAAAATAATTTTTTCACGACTATTACTAAATTATAAATAACGAGAGTATGACCAGAAAATGTTTGACATTGTCATGACGTCTATTCAATTTTTATTTCAAATATAAAAAATGATCGGTAGGATCATACAGACGCCAACTTCAAACTTCTAGACGACCTGAGTTGAAAAAAAATTGTGTACTTGTTATGCAAATGATGTTTACGAAACTTAAAAAAGTTTTCTAAAAATATTGTTTTTCAATACCTTTAAAAGTCCATGCGTCAAAAATTACCTTCAGAAAATCAAACTTTGAAAAATTATATAAGAGAATTATAAATGCAAATTTTTTTCAATTCCTTTTATATTGTTTATAAAAAATAAAATTATTATTCTTGAAATAGAATTGAATCCTTTTAAACAAGGTCTTTTGTTAATCTGAGAATAAAAAACAAACATCGGCTTTAAAAGGGTACATCAAAAGGCAAAAAAAATTAATTTAAAAAGCAGTGAGAGTTTACTCTTGTTTTGAACGCAGTACGGTCTATCCAAAAAATTTTTTGTCAGCTACCTCAGAAAACCAAACAACAAGAGAAATTGGAGAGAAAGAAGAATTTACGTTTCTTGAAGAATACTTTTTTTGTTTAAAACGGTCTTTAGTAACGTTCTAGACTACTCAAATGGTTAAAAATTAAAACAAAGCTGATCCATGAACTTTCAGTCTACAAGGATGAACTTGGCCAAAAATGAAACAAGTTTTTTAATATAAATAAAAATTTATAAAATTTTTTCCAACTTTTTGTTTTTAAACTACTGAAATTTTTTGTTTTTTTTTTAATTTCAACTTAATGTTTGTATATTAACAAATAAATGTATTTTGATGCCTTAGTTTAAAAAAACTCTTTTATGCTTCAAACATTATCATCATAAATGAAATTCACATTTATATAACAGCTTGAATATCGAAAATTTGAATTTCCATTGAATTAAAACATTTTGGTTCCAAAAAACGTTTACAATTTTTTGTGTATCTGCGTTTATTGAAAATTAATTCATTTGAATTTAGGCGCCAATCGAAAGTGGCCTGTCGAAGTTATAATGGCGGCTCGAATAGTAGATTTTTATACTTAAAAACTACATAATTCAGTTGAAAATGTCAAAATTTTATTATTTACAATAATTTCGCAATCTTACGCAACAAGAAAAATTACAAAGATAAACACTTGATGGTTTTTTGGGGGTAATAAAGGCCTGCATTACTTGGATGAAAATTCTATAAAATATGAAAAAAAAATATCATCATTTAATTAATATCAAAGAATGTAACAATAAAGAAAAAGATAAGCAATTTCTGGTTTCAATTGTGATGATGTGGAAGTCCCATTGAAGAAAAAAGATGAAGACAATGAAGTTGTTCAAATTTTGTCTAAAATTAACATTTGATTGCTCAAATATTTTATCTGAAGTTTTCTCTATATATATCTGTGTATGATTGCGTTCATATCTCTTGGTTTACGAAAACTCAATTCCACAAATCTAAATGTCTCAATTTAAACCATAGTTATGAATTGTAAAATGTTTATTATATTTTTATGCATAAGCGACGTTTGGAAAAGTCATTTTTATTCAATTGAAAATGGTGGATATTTCTTGAAAAACGCTTTTAAGATAGTTCACCAGTTTTTCAACAAAGGCTTATCCAATTTTACTCCATCAATCGTAAACATTTTTTTTTCGGTTTTTTCTGCCATGTGATTTAAGTTCATAATCATATGAAATTGTTAAAAATTTTTTCCAAATATAAAATATGATTCACCAAAAAAAGGTAAGTAGCCAAGAAGTATATATAGGGTTTTTCAATTCAATGCTAAATCTTAGCAATTGTCTACCAAATCTTTGCAATTGACTTCCAAATCTTGGCAATTGCGCACAAAATCATTGCATTTGCTTACAAAATTTTTGCAATTGATTACCAAATTTCAAAAAAAAAATAAATTTAAGACAAAATAAGTTTGGATATTCAAAAAATTTTGTAAAAATTTTATTTTAAAATTTAAAATCAATTGCAATAAAAAAAACCAAAAAAATATTTTTTTGAGGTATTTTGAGCATTTCGCGGTATATTTCTTATTTGAATTGAATAGCAGATCTTTGCAATTGAAAAAGTTGAGCTTTTTTGTTTTACTGTATATCTTTTATCTCCATGGTTGAAAATAGTAAAGTCAAAACGAGCAAAAGAGCAGTTTCAGAATAGGATCGTGAAAGAATAATCACAAAGTGCTTAGAGGGATGCTCTGTAAAGACAATAAGTGTAGTTTTATCATTTAACTACCACATTGTCCATTCCATTGTTTCAAAATTTTTGAAATATGGAAACGCAGCTAGAAAAAAGACTGGTGGAAATAGAAAACCAATATTTACCCCAGAATTGAAAAAAGCTCTATTAAACAAAGTTGATGCTGATTGCACGACAACTCTCATACAGCTTAAAGAATGGCTAAAAATGGAGCACAGCATAGAAGTATCAGTTAGTACAAGAGAAGGAGCCACGACAGAAAACGAACAAAGATGTTTGATTGTTAATAAATTTGATGAAAAAACAGGTAATCACTGCTGTTCATTTTATAGAAAAATGCTGGGTTATTTATTAAAATGCTCCACTAAAGAAATTATTAATGAATGAACTATATTTTATTGTATAATTTTTTTAATATTTTAATTGAGGTTTTTTGAATTATGACTAAAATTTTTTAGTTTTTTTCAAATATTTAAAATAAATTTTTAATACAGTTTTCACTATTGTTAATCAAATTTCCTACTGAAACGCGGTACTTTGTAGTATTTGCTTTCCAGCAGTATGAGATGCGTAAACGAGTTCCGTGGACGAGCGTTTGGCACCGTGAAAACTAAGAACACGGGTACTTGTCAGAAAAGCTCAAAAAAAATATTTTTTCGGTTTTTTTATTGCAATTTTGAAAATTGATTTTAAATTTAAAAATAAAATTTTTTAAAATTTACAAAATTTTTTAGATATTCAAACTTAATTTTTTTTAAATTTATTTTTTTTTTGAAATTTGGTAATCAATTGAAAAAATTTTGTGATCTAATGCTATGGTTTTGTGCGCAATTGCCAAAATTTGAAAGTCAATTGCAAAGATTTGGTAGACAATTGCGACGATTTGGAAGTCAATCGCAAAGATTTGGTAGACAATTGCTAAGATTTTAAATTGAACTGTAAAACCCTATAAATTTTACCGTTGGTACAATACTTGTAGGTAGGTTCTCATTCTTTATTTGGGCAGTTGAGCAGAATTCAAGAAATGACTTAAAACCTTCCAAGAACTCTTTTGTTTTTTAAAAAATAATATTAATTAACAAAATTTATTATATTGATTCTTTACCCTGAGAGTTTCAAGATTTAAAATTTTTATATCTGGAAGTTATTGATGATGAAAAAACTAATTTTGAAAAAAAAAACGAGTTTTATTGGCAGTCGAGAGTTTGACAAAATAAAATGACTGATAGCTAAAAACAAAAATTTTTTTTTGAGTTAACTCTTTTCAAAAAAAACTTTAAACTTTTAACGTAGTATTTTTTTGAGAGCTGGACAATACTTCGTGCCTATTTTAATAATATTATATTTATACTTTAGATATGAATCTTTTAAGAGTACAAAGATTTTAATAATTATACAAAAAAATAGGTACAAAAACTGTATGATCTTTTACCAAAAAATGTTCTAGACATCATTGAAACAATTCTCAAGTGATTTACTCAGAAAACCTTGTATTTATTCAGCAACAACTCAATCTTTTATAAAATACTGATGGTTATTTAGTCTTTTCTATAAATAATGACCTTTTATATTATGTCAATTTCAATTACTGAAAACTCTCAATAAAATAAAAATAGAAAGCTTATTTAGTTACATAGTAATAAAACTGTAAAAATAATGGCATATTAATGAAAACTGTAAAAATAGTTACATAGTAATGAGAAATAAAAAAATAGAAACTGAGTAATATGTTTCTCAAGCATTATTTGACAGAAATATCGTTTTTAATATTTTGATTCTATTCAAAAATTTTATGAAACATTTCTTAAATTATTATTCCGCTTTTTTCAAAAAATAATTAAAATAAACTAAAATTTTAATATAAAAATTTATTCAAATAAAATTTCATGGATTATTTAAATTTTCATAAAATATTCAGGTTTTTTATTTCAAACATAAAAATGTTTCATGCCATTTCTTTGGTGTACAGTGAATTGGGAAACGTATTGCGTTACCAGTTTGGGATGACAGAAGTCCACTTACATGCATACATATTATTTATTTATTTAAATTTATATAGCGCACTTTTAACTTAAATTAAACATGTATCAGAGGCGCTTAAAGACACAAATATAGCTTATGAAGAGATTATAGTTCATACAAATAAGTCTTGAGCGATGATTTTAATGATTGGCGGAAGAGCGCTCCATATTGAAGGTGTTGCATGACTGAATAATCTACTGAAATATTTTGTTCTGCCAAATGGTTGGTGAAGTGAAGAGTTTCTCGATCTCAACGAAAAGAGAACATTTCTATTATTGGTGAAATTGTAGATATCTAGGGGTTTTTGAGTGATGACAGTTGTAGGTGAAAGCAGCTATCTTGAATATGAGCCTTTTGGGTATAAAAAGTTTATATTAAATTATAGAAAAAATTAACTATATTAAAGTTTGATTAATTGAAAATAGCCTTTTTCCGATTGTAGTGTCTAATTTCAAACGTTTTTTTCTACAAAAACTTACTAAATAAAAATTTTGAAATTATAAAATTTTATCTCAGGTACGAAACAAAACGCTGAAAAATTTTTTGTTTATTTAAATCCTGAAAACATATGCTTAAGTATTTAGATAAAATTTTGAGACATTTTCATTTACAACATGGGAACATCAGCGCAAAAAATTGATTTTCAGTAATGATAACACTAGTTTGGAAATGCTTGTGAAAACTAGAGTAAATTGTTAAACAAGCGTTCTAAAGCGTTTAAGTGTTATTATTGCTAAACTAAGTTTGATTTATTCAAAATAGTTTATCATATTTCTGTAGATCTTTTTTATGGGATCAATGAGGTAATCGTTGATAGTGTGAGTTTCACCACTGCGATAACAATATGGGTATTTGATGGATGTTTCGAGGTAGAAGATGCCCTCTTGAGCTGAACTTGCATGATATCCCATCTTCTGCTCAGAGTCTTCACAATTCTTCTGCAGTTCATTAATTTTGTGGTTTATAAATTTCTGTTTTTTGGCATAGTTTGTAAAAAAAAGTCATGAGCTCTAAAAAATTTTGAAAATAGACTTTAAAATCGATTAAAATTTAAATTGTTTTAACCTATTGAGTCATGTATTAAAATTTTTATAAATTTTTAAACGAACTTAAAAAAGACTGTTCACCAAAGTAGAAAAACATGTAAGAACAGGCTACATTTTTTTTATTTCCGCTTTAAACTAGGATTCAAACAAGGCATAACTCTCAAATGATATTAGTCTATCAATATAAAATATTTTGAACCCATTCATTGTAGACACTGCATCTTCGTGCCTCAAAACAGCCATTGTTGATGGAAGCTGTGAACATGTCACAGGCTACCTCATGACTGCATTTCGGATTCTGAACTGGTAAAGTTAATTTCGTCTATGTTATTCAAACTGAAATTTGGAATTATATAAAATTGTCTTGTATTTGAAAATTAAATTTTTGACTTTTCATTTCTAAAAATTTCACGGTTTTATTCACTCAGTTAATTACGTTTTATATTTAAAAATTTTATACTGAATTTTCAAAAACAAAACCCCTTTGAACGCTAAATAACTTGATAATTATTGGAGAAAAAATTTTTCAAAAACAAAAAATATCTTCAAAAAAATAATAATTTTCAACTTATGCTCTAAAAGACCAACATAGACACATAGGCTGAGAGTGCCCCTTGTTTGGATAGAAGTCCACATGGCCAAAGGGAGTGTTGTAACCAGCTATGTGATCAGTATGAATCACATCCAAGAAATCAGTGTCATTTTTGCTCACTCCTTGTGCGTTACATTTATGCCATATTGATTTCATTTCCAATAAAATTATTAAATAGAAAATTTTTTTGTTGTTTTATTTGAAAATTATATAATAAACTTTTTGAGCATACCCTGGTTTTGATTTTCAAACAACGGCCCTGCAGGGTCCAAAGCTAGTGTGAAAAAATAGTGTTGATAAAAAAGTGTGGAAATTTTCAAAAAAAACATTTATGCAAAATAAAATTGGGAATAAGATATGATAAAGCATTTAGTCACTAAATTTTAAAAAGTATAAAGAATACTGTTTCAAAGTGCATAAAGTAACTAGCTTTCAAAAATATCAAATACAAACATAGGCTTTTTTGAAGAGTTTACTGTGATCATTGTCAAACGAAACTGATCAGAAGATTAGAAACACAAACAAGAAAAGTCATTTTGCAAAACAAAAAATTGAAGTGCTAGATGTCAAAGCAAAAAAGAAACAAGGAGCTTCAACATTTACATAAATAGTAGCATTTTTGAAAACTTATCAAGGATGAGCTTAAATCCAAATGAAGCTAATGATTGTTCAATGTAATGATTTCACACAAGCCACAATTAAACGAGTATATTTAAGAACACAAGGAAATTTTATTCAGATACAAAGATTTTCGTTAACTTGGTAAAAAATGTTACTTAGTTAACAAAAAGCTTTGAATCTCAAAATTTATTTGCGTTCTTAAATATGTTTAATGTAAGTAGTTGATTATTAAACTACTCATGTAATACCATCTTCATTGGCTTTTTTAATTAACTTACTTTGTTACATACTAATAAAACAGTAAAGTACAAAGTAAAGCACCAGTGATACGATTGAGATGAGTCCTTCTACCCACCTGACCACACAAGTGAGCTCCAAGACTGAAGCCGATGCACCACGTATATAACTCCTCTTTTTTTGAAGCTTTTATTTTCTGCAACAACTGATGATTATGTGTTTTCACGCACAGTTTATTTCTAAACTTGGATCTAGTTTAGTTCATATTAACAAAATATTGTTCTTCATTAACTAGTCTCCTCTCAAAAACATTAATATACTTATCAAAAAAATGAAATAGTTAAAACAGAAATAATTTTTAAAAGTTAATTGAAGTATAAAAATTTTTATCGAAAAAGTTTTTTTACGTGAACGACTTAATGATTTTCAAACCTTGGCAACATGAGCTCCTACAGGCTTAATGTCTGAAACTGGTTGTGGGTACATGAGTTGGAAGGCCAAATGCTTCCAGTCCACTAAAATAACGTTTACGTCCTCCTATAATATGCAAATGTATCAGAAAGGTGTTTTTGCTTCAAAATAAGTTGTTTATTTGAATTTTTTCTATTCAAGTGAGTTCAAGAGTTGAAAGTTTTAGGCAAATTTATGTATAGTGTACTTAGATTTAAATTACAAATAAAAAAACTAAATAAAACGTGGATTAAATAATTTATTTAAAAATTTATTACTTTTTTTAAGAATTCGTCTTTCATATCTTGAACCCAATCCAGTTTTACATTATTTAACCAACCATGCACTATCACATATAGCTTACTGTTTCCATCGAATTTATTCTGAAATTAAAAACCATTCAAGTTTGCATTTACCAAAAAATTCATTATAAAAGTCCAAAATATTTTCATTTATCAACACTGCGGTCAGCGCGAAGTATAAAGCTGGAAAAACCGATATGTATCTATGCTGTTCATAAATGCCGTTTATTTCATCGTGAAGGAAGATAAAAAGAAACGCAATTATATGGTAAAAAATGAAATTTTTTTTGAATTATTCGAGTCAATTTTATGAATGTTTGTTTAATTAATAGAGTCAAACCTACCAAGGGTACGTTGTCGATAGTGAAAATGTCAGATTGGGACTGATGGGATCGAGTCCAGAGATGGTACTTGGGTTCCGCCTGCCCTTCTGGGCATGTCGGTCTTGGTTTGGTTGGAGACCAATAGTTTTGAAAGCATTCGTCTATTGACTCACAACAGGTTTCTTGTTGAAAACTTAAAGGGTTTTTGTACAAATTATTAGAATTTTAATCGTATATTTGTTTTTAATTGTATTTTAACAAATGGAGTACTGTAAAACACAAATTAAATTCATGAAGATTTCCAAAAACATTTTAGTTTTTAATAAATACATACATATCATATTTATATAGTTTATAGATTATGAATTTTCTAAAATAGTTAAATTTTGGTTATCTTACATGAAACACATAGATTTGGAAAAACAGAAAAACAAGAAAAAAATATGTAACTTAAAAAAATTCATATTAGTGTTCATCAAAAAAGCTACAAAAATGAAAAATGAGCTGCGAATGGAAGTTTTTAATAGTTTTATAGACACAACATCTCAAAAGTTCAAAAGGTATTTAGGTTTAAAGAGAAACAAAGTGTTCGAAAATATTTCTAAAAATAGTTCTCTTGTGTATAAACCTGTTGTTTCCATATTGTGAATAGTTTGCCATTAATTCATAGAATTCTTATTAATATTTCAAGTACTTTCATGACCATATTTTAGTCGTTCAAACTTTATCGCTATAACTGAACCATTTACGATTATATATAAAATTCTATTATTAAGAACCAAATGGCATTTTAGTTCTATAAATTTATTGACTGAATCTTGAGATTTAAACTAGGACAATTTTTGGGAAGACCTCTCAAATCAGTAGTTATCATCAAGTGATATGATATTATGAAAATTGAGATCCTATCGAAATTCCTTTTTGGTAAAGTGACTACGACAAAATAATATAATTTTTCAAAAATTCTTCAACAATTTGGTCATATTATTTTTCAGATTTCCATTACTTTTTGGTTGCTAAATCTTTTATTTAAAGGTTAAAGTTCAACTTTTAAAGATAAAAACTAATTTTTTGAAAAAATTATATAGTTATCTCTGTGAGAAAATTTCAAACTTATAATCCTTAGACACGTTAAGAAAATGTCAAAGGTTAAGGTGGACTAATGAATCATTCAAATGTATGTAAAAATGGAATACATAGATATTCTAATAAAAATTCATTTTAGGATAAGTTAGTAAATTTATAAATATGATTCATGGAAATATTTTAAAAGTATGTAGTTTTGTTTAACTATTTAATAAGCGAGAGAATAGCTAAGATTTAGACCAAACTAACTTGAAAAGATGACAACATAATGTAATGTAATGTAAAGCAGTATTTATAAAGCGCTTTTCCTTATACAAGGTACCAAATTGCCATACGCCCACCCATAATTTTGTTCATTGATGGCGTGTTTTATACTTTAAATTAATGAAGTTTCGACCGATGGAGAAAGTTGATATAAAAAGGCCGAAAATTTGAATTTTATTATAAAAAACAAAAAATTTTTTAAATAAATGTGAAAAACCATTTTGGAGGTACGAAATGCTATAAGCCCAGCTTGGTTTTTTGGGTCTTTTCAGTGTCAAAAGTTGATTGAATAACCTTTTTTCATAACTTCGATGCACCTAGACGGCATTGAGTCAATTAATTTTTTTAAGTACTCAATTGAAAGATTTTTCCAGGTAAAAACAATTTCTTTCTTCAAATCTTCCTTGTTCTTGAAACTCCTTCCGTTTTCGTAAATATTTTGCACCATTGATTCCCAAACATTTTCTATTGGGTTCAAATCAAATGAACGAGCTGGCCAATTTAATATGGCAACATTATTATCTTCCATCCAGGTTTTAGTGCACTTTGAAGTATGGATGGGTGCATTATCTTGCTGAAAAATCCAGAATTTTTCCATATTACTCTAGCAATATGGAAGTAAGCATTTTTTTAAAGTACCAATAAATGTTTTAGAATCTTGTTGCCAAACGTGTTTTACCGTTGGCGCTTATGCCTCCCCACACCATTAAAGAACCCCCCTCGGATTGTCGTTTTAGGAACAACTTTGGTAGGCGCCTGAAATCCTTCCAGTGGTACTGATGCCCAGCAGAACCATTCAAAGTGAAGCTCTTCTCATCACTAAAAATGATTTTTGTCCAATTCTGGTAAATTTTCAATTTATTTTCACACCACGTGACTCTAGCTTCGCGGTGCCAAACGCTCGTCCACGGAACACGTTTTGTCATGCCATACTGCAAGAAATGTTGATTGCTCAAAACTTGTTGAATACGACATGTTGAGAGAGGTATTTGTTGATTTTTTCGAAGTTGATCTGCTGACATAGTGCCCCTACTAGCTTGGCGAATAAGCCTTCTTGTGGCCTGAGGGGTCATTTTGGATTTTTTTCCTTCTCTTTTTGCGTTTTTATATTTTTCAGGTGACTTCAAAGATTTCAAAATAACATTTTTACTGCGTCTAATGATGTGCAATTTTTCTACTAAACTTTCCAACTTGATCTAAGGTCAGGATCTGGACTTGTTCTTCCGATGATAATTTAATTCCTTTATGCATGTTTGTAGACAAATAGAAGAAAAAAAAATAATTTCTTTACTTTATATAGTATTTCCTATGTAAAAACGTAATTAAAAGCAACAATAAAGTTTGTTTGATGTCCATAACTGATAAAATTATGCGGATTTACAAGCGGGTGGTATAGCAATTTCATACCCGAGTTTCAGTAATTAAAGCTTTGAGTCGATATTTTCAAAGCTTTGAAGAAAATGCAAATTAGAATATTAATCATATATGATTTTTTATATATATTTTAAAAAATTGTATACAAAAATAGTAAAAATCAAACGAGCTATTTCATAAAGCATGGTTGGGCGTATGGCAGTTTCGTACCCTGTAATCAAAGCGATTGCTACAAATATAATGTAGCGAAAACACCCTGTAGAACAGGTGTTAATTGTCGGCCCACGTGGGATTGAACGCGGTATTTTAGATAATTAGTCTAACGCTCAACCATTGAGCTATATGGGTCTAACATAAGAATAAGTGGTGACTTATGATCGACTATTTAAACAGGTAAATAAAAAGTGACTTAAAACATCAAAACCCTTTGATGATCCCATCAAGAAAAATGTAGTTATCTATTTAAAGACCATTTTAAAGTGTTATATGAATTGCATAAATATTTTTTACATTTATATTTTCATTTAAAATCAAAAGTTTGGATTAAAAAGAATGATCGTAAAAAAAGATATTCTTCAGAGATGTGTAAGTTTTTTTTTTTTGCATGTAGAGCACAACAATCATATAAGTGAAGCTGAATGCAAACAGGGTTGTGCGATAAATTAAAATTGATCTAAATCAAATTCTAAAAATTAAAAATAATCAAAATTTAAATTGAGAGTCTTGATTTAAATCGATTTTTTTTTAAATTTAAGTAGAGATTTTTTTACTTTATCAAGTTTTTCGAACTAGCAGACGGGCTAAGACAATTTGTTAACAATGTCTATAATATCAGAACAGTTTATTTATAATAGTATTTTTTTTAAATATACTAAAAGCTTTTTTTGAAGAGTTTGAAAAATTGTTGACTACTATAAAGATGTCCTCATTCTTGGTGATTTCAATTTCCACTTAGAATCTCCAGTTTCTTGGGCTTTTGAGTTCACATGGTTTTGAATTTTCTGTCAATAAGCCAACTCACAGGCAGGGTGGTTGGCTTGAAGTTGTTGTCTCAAGAACCAGTTTAGGGATTGATTATATTGAAACTGACAACTCTGACCATAAACTTCTTATTTGGTCATGTAACTTAGTCAAACTTCCACTTATATATAAACAGCTGAAAACAAGATGTTGGAACTTTCTTGACACTAAGTTTTTTATGTCCGAAATTGCTGAATCTCAAATATCTTCTAGTTCTGCTGATGTTGGTTTAGAAACAGCTATTGAATTATATAATACTACATTAACTGCTATTTTAGACAACCTCATTACATTTAGGACATTAAGAACCAGACAAAGACCATCTTACCCTTGGTTTGACAAGGAGTGTCGTGATTCAAAATGTCTCAAAAAGAAGCTTGAACGCAGGTATCTCAGGTCCCAATGTCAGAAAGAACTACCACCATCAGTTTTGCAGAAGTCACTTTTCAAGAGACTGTGTAGGCAAAAGAGAAACAGTTCTGGGACTCAAAGCTTAGTAACTCAAAAAACATATCTTCTATTACTTAGAGTTACATAAATAAAATTTTTGGCAAAAGTAAATGCAACCCAGTTTCTGGTATCAGGGCAGGAAATTTCCAGAAAAGTTTTACTAGCAAAATTAAATCACTCAAAAAAAATCTTTGCCAGACAACAAGATTCCCCAGTTATTCTTTTGCAACCTTGATGTTAATCTAAATAAGTTTGCTGAAGTTGATGAGGATGAAGTCATATTGGCAATTGAGAAACTACCCAAAAAACAATGCTCTTTGAATCCAATACTCACCTGCCTTTTGAAAAAGATTTTTAGGTTGATATCACCATTCTTGACAAATGTGTTCAACAATTTTTTTTTGCGGGTTTTGTTCCAGATCTTCTCAAATTGGCGCATATTTCTTCTTTGCAGAAAAAACCTAGTCTTGACACAAATGATGAATCATCGTACAGGCCTATTTCAAATTTGTCTGTCTTTAATAAGTTACTTGAAAAACTTGTACTGGCCAGAGTATCTAGATATCTCACTGAGAATAAACTTTTTCTTAGCCTACAATCAGCTTATTGTCGTCACTGCTCTACTCAGACTGCCATTTCAAAAACCTACTCAGACATTTTGAAAGCAGCTGATAACGGTGAGTTATCTC
This sequence comes from Pterobdella sp. o SKG-2022, assembly GCA_964035795.1. NCBI lineage: Eukaryota > Metazoa > Annelida > Clitellata > Hirudinida > Piscicolidae > Pterobdella > Pterobdella occidentalis. The sequence goes on along the minus strand of OZ038326.1, from coordinate 6,651,678 downwards.
TATTAGTTCTACTGGATCTATCATCAGCTTTTGATCTGGTGGACCATGATATTTTACTGAGAAGGCTGGAAAAATCTTTTGGTTTTGGGAAATTGTTCTTAAGTGGTTCACTAGCTATCTATCTAACAGAACTTTTATTATCAGATGTTGTGAAAGTGAAATATGTATGATGCACTCATCTGTTGGTGTCCCACAAGATTCCGTTCCTGAAGCATTGCTGTTCACTCTTTTTTCTGGTGATTTGGAAAAGTTAGTCATAAGGCATTGCTTCAGTTTCCATCAATTTGCAGATAACACTCAAATTTATCGCCATTGCAGATATGAAAAATTACAAGCTCCAGAAAATATGATCACATAAGTCCTGTTTTGAGAAATCTGGACTGGCTTAAACTTGATGAGAGGTTTGACTATAAGGTTCTGTTGTTGATGTTCAAATGTCTGCACAATAAAGGTCCAGCCTACCTGTCAAAAGGTTTTGAGATGCTATCAAGCATTACGGGTAAGTAAAAACTGAGATCTGCTAAGTCTCTAAGAGTTGTTCCAGGTAAATCTAAGTTTAAGACTATAGAGAAAAAAATTTTTATGTAACTGGCCCTACCTTGTGCAAAATTTTCCCCAAAAACTCAGATTTTCTGTTTCTAAGCACTCTTTTGGAAGAAACCTCAAGTCTTTTTTTTCAAGATCTTATGATTCATAATTATTTATGTATTATTTATTTTTTTTAACTTTTCATATAATAATTTAGTGGCCTAGAAATTCTTGGAGTTAATGCCACTATAATCATATTAGTTATTGTATTTCTATTTTATTGTAATGAGTTATGAAAAAGTTGAAATGTCGAAATTTTAGTTGAATAAAAATATTTTTACATTCTTTTTCAAAAAATTTTTCATGAATCAAGGAGAATATTTTAATAAATTTGTAATTCAAATTACTGACAATTTTTCTCACATGCATATCCTGTAAGTTAATGAAATCAGTTATCCGTGACAAAATTGTCAAATTCATAAACGAATACATTATTTACTCTTCCTGTCAACATGAGTTACGAAAACATAGATCTTGTATATCTCAACTAATTGAAGTAATAGAGGATTCCACTCTAATGTTTGATGTAGGAAAATCGTTATATTATTTATTTTTATTTCCGTAAAGCCTTCGACAGTGCTACACAAAAAAACTTTTAACTAAATTAAAAGCTCACGGAATTTTGGGTAAATTGCTAGGATAGATATTTGACTTTTTGACTGGGAGAACTCAAAAAATTCGAGTGGGTAGCGTCCAATGTTATAGGCGCTATACCTCAAGGCAGTATATTGGGCCCCATACTTTTCACTTTATATATAAATGATTTATCTGCTAGCGTAACTAGTTGTTGTAAAACATTTGCCAACGACACTAAAAACTTTTATACTACAACTAAATCAATTAAACTACAAACTGACATAGATAAGAAGAAAATAGAATAGAATTGTCAAAAACTTTGAATTTATGCTTTAATGAATCAAAATGTAGAGTAATGCATATCGGCAAATAAAACCTCATACTTAGTTATAATTTCACAGCTTTTTGAGATGGAAAACCTATGAATACTTGCAATGAAGTAAAAGATTTAGGTGCCATTTGTGATAAAAATTTGACGTTCGAGTCCATATTCAGTATGCTATTAACAAAGCGAACAAAATATTTGGTATTATCAAGGGGTTTTTTGATTATCTCAGTGCTAACGTCATTATTTACATATATAAAGCTTTAGTTCGTTTTTACTTAGAGTATGGAAACACTGTTTGGTCCCTTGTATTGAAACAATATTCTGTGGCAATAGAAAAAGTTCAAAGAAGAGTAACTAAATTGATAAGTATACGAAATTTCTCATATGCAAAACGTTTGAATTTACTCGACCTTCCCTCTTTAAAATACTGAAGCTTTAGAAAAAATTCAATACAATATTAAAAGATTTTAAATAGAATTGATGAATTTTAAAAATGAATTTTGATGATTTTTTTTCAGTACCAAGTTCTGCATTCGAACTGCTGCCATAAACTTGAAAACAATGCATTTCAGGACTAATTTAATATCCATTTTATTCCAAAACAACATATTTCTATTTTTTTTTACAAAAATTGTTTTTTATTTAGACAAAACTTTGCTCCAATCATCACCTGAAATTGAATTTGTTATAAGTATTCAAATTCTCATTTATAGTTTTTTAATTCTTTTTCAAAGCTTTCAGTATTGTTACAAAAACATTATACTCATGCTTCTAATATTGTTGCAGTTTGGTCAATGTTCCAAATTTTATTTGTAGTTTCATAATAATTTTTCCAAGAGCAGTTTAGTCAATACACTTCTTTTTAAATTAGTTGTTGAGCATTTTGACTTTATGAAATCTTACATTCTTTTATATAATATTGTATTAAATACTGTGCTAACTATATATGAGAAGAGGCCAAAAGGACTAGTCCTATTCAGTCTCCATACCTACCTATACCTATAGAACACGCCTTTAAAAATATTGTTTCTAAAACACTTTTTGAATTTTAAAAATCTTCCAAAACAATTTATGAGTACTCGGAAAAATTAGAAAAACAAAAATAATTTTTGTTAATACTTGTCTTCATTAAGATGCCTTTTACTCTATATAAAAAACTTGTTTTTTAAAAATCAATTCAGTTAAGGTTGAAAAATTATAATACTAAAACAAATTACCACTATTAATTGTTAATATACAAAAAAAATCAACTTTTAAAAATAATTATAAGTTTCACACCACTTTAAATTGTCCGTTTTAAATAGGTATCTAGATATCAAATGGAAACATACACTCTCTTGGTGCACAAAACGCAACACCAGGAAGACATCGAAACCACATTGTCAAATTTTATATTACCTTCTAAATAACCAAAATCCTTCAAGCCTAACTGTAAAATAGCTAGGTTTTGACTAATTATGCTTTTCACTCGTCATATATTAAAGAGCAGAACTAAAACCGGCCAGAAACAAACTAGCCACTTAACTGAGAAGGAGTTAATTTATGCTGATGATGTCGACTTAGTCTTTTTAAATATTTAAAATGCTAGATGTGTGAGTACTATTCATGACATACTTCGAGAATTGAACTTCACATTTAATTCTATCAAACCAACCATGAATCAACCATAAAGATGGCAGAATTCGAAATCTTCAGGAAAACTAAAAAACCCTCAGTATACTCGGCGACGATGGTTATCATCAATAGCGCGAGTAAACATGCCTAAAACTCTGGTGTGGTCTGTACTCACCCACAACACTAACGTTTGGGCTGGCAACAATGACATGGGAAATTTTGGCGCTTTTTCCAAAAGACAGTTACAAGAACTAATGAACGTCAACTAAATTACTAACGAGAAATCTCACACCAAAACGAAAACTAGCTTCATAAAAAAAAACGTAATGCAAACCCAATTGGATTTTTGGACATGCTTTAATAATGCAAATAAGCAGCAGTTTAAACGGTTAAACAAATATACTTCGAAGACACCTAAACGATAAAAAACCAAGAAGATTCAAACCAACAGTTTCAACTACTCTCACAGTCTGAAAAAACAACCCATTGTATGATGTACTAAATGAGCACAACTAGGCCGAATCCATCACCCCACAAAGCTCAACCACTGAAAAAACTTTTTGAGGTTTCTGGCAGTGAAGCGTCAAAGATGAAGTTTTTTAACGTTTAAAATTGCCGAGGCTCGCTTCTTAAAAATTATCATTTCTTCTCACCCTCCAACACTTTTTAATCAGTTGTCCAAAAAACCATCCTGCAGCGTGTACAAGCGGCTACATTAACTAGCTAAACTAATCACCACGCCCGTATTTTCATATAGTTTTTTGTTAAGAGTACGATTATGCGTAGTGAGATTTTGAGAACCAAACCGATGTATTGCATATATATAGAACGTATAAGGTTAGGGAAAGAAGCTTGAAATACTATCTGCTTCGTAAGAAAACAGAAAATCTTTTGGGCTTTTTCAGTAAAAATTCTTTGTTGCGTAGTAACAAAGTTTAGAAATTTTTTCAAGTGGTGTTTAAATTCAAAAAGAATTCTATAAACGACTCAAAATAAATATTCACAGAAAAACACTTAGGTTGTTTGAAGTGTTACTTTGAGCCATCATTGAAGTCATACTTGAAAACGAAAAAAGCCAAGCTGCATTTGAAATGAAGTGGCTTACGATTCTTCAAAAAATAGTATTTATGAGAGACAGAATTCCACAGAAACTACACCCAAATTCTTAAACTGATGATGTTTCTTTCAAAATTATTTTTATTTTATTTACTTGTGCAGTCAGTTCACTCCATCTGGGAGAAGTATGTTTTTATACCTACATTGTTCTATTTTTTCACAAATATTCTAATAAAATTCCATATATTTCAGACCGATACCCAATGTATGTTGTGAGAACATAAAAGAGTGTTTCCAAAACCCTTATTCGCTTTTCAATCCACTGCCCACTTGTCCCCAAAACGAAAACGAACCTATTTATGAGTTGTGGACCGATGAAAACGCCCAAGAACCAATCAATTTTACTTTAAATACCATTCCTTTGGCGAGTTTTATTTTATTAGACATAACTATTAATAATAAAAGACTTTAAATCTTGAAAATTTTGGTAATTATTTTGCAGCAAAAATTTCAAGAAAACAAAAAGCTTTATATAATTGTTCATGGTTGGATGAGTAGTATTGGAGAACCCTGGGTAAAAGAGCTTAGAGACGAGTTTTTCAAAAAAGTATGCATTCAATTAATTTTTTAAAGATTTGTTGAAGCTTTATTATTACCTTTCATCCAATTAACTCAAAATTATTCGAAACTATCTTCAGAGAATAATTAAAAATAATTAAAAAAATTCTAAAACATTTTTGCATTAATATTTTTTATTTATAGTACAACATTCATATCCTTTTGGTGAATTGGAAAAATCTTGCGAACCAGAGAATTTACACCCAAGCAGCTTCCGATATACAAAGTGTTGGAGCCCACGTTGCTAAAGTAAATAATTTGATATTCTAGAATTTCAAATTTTTGCAATTTAATCAGTTTACTTAAAATGGACACATAATCACCAGGTGTTGGAGAAAATTAAAGCTTCAAGAAAGGAGAAGTTATACACGTGGTGCATCGGGTTCAGTCTTGGAGCTCACTTGTGTGGTCAGGTGGGCAGAAGGACCCATTTCAACCGTATCACTGGTGCTTTACTTTGTACTTTTTGAAAAAATCTTTATCAGTTAAACATTCACTAACTTTTTATTTCATTTTCTACAACTAGCGTTAGATCCTGCTGGCCCAATCTTCGAAAAGCAAAAATTTGGTGAGATGAGAATTAAATTTAGAGTATTCAATTATCTAGAAAAAATTTCATCGTTTTTTGAAAAAAATCTATGTTGTTTTCACAAGGTTTGTCGAAAAAGAATGCAGACTTCGTCGATGTGATCCACACTGACAGGTTTTTTGGTTATGATTCTCCTTTGGGCCATGTTGATTTCTACCCAAACCGTGGATTCCTACAACCTATGTGTGGATGTGAGAATTAAATTATTTTATTTTTTACGAGCACTTTTTTATGAGAAGTATGGATGATCATTTCTACATATGTTATCTTCCTAGCCGAAGCTCCTTAATACATAATTTCTTGTAAGCTTGAACGTATGTTTAATTATGGATTCGGTTTGAACTCACTCAGCTTGAAAAATACATGTTCTGAAAAAATGCATAATAAATTATTCAAATTTACATTTCATCTGATAAAATAAGATAGATTTAAAAAATGTGTTTTTCCAAATGCGCTCTGCCACAAATTGATCGTAAAAATGTTTCAAAACTTTTGGAAAACAAGTTTGAACATGCAGAAAATTTAAATTTTTAAAAATGTTTCATGCTTCAAAATAAACGAACTACTACTCGAAGAAATAACTTGCACAGAGTTAATACAATTAAACGCAACTGAACAGTTTTTGATGGCCATTGCAACCACAAAGCTGCAGTAGACTTCATGATCGCATCAATAAACAACGACTGCTTTCGAGTCAAACAGTGCACCAATATCAACAAAAGGGTACAGTAATTGATGCTTAATTTCATAGTTTTAGGAATATATTTTGGGTTTAACATGAATGCATTTGACAGGAGAGTTGCAAATTATCTTCTCAGAGGTTCGGGTACTACTGTGATCCCAGACTCCAAGGAATATTCTACATACGTACCACTTCTCAATACCCTTTCTGTTCAACTTTGAAAAAAACCTCAACCATTGAAAATAAAAAGAGCAATGCTTTTTTGAATTGAAAATATTGGTTCATACCCGGCTCGTTAACTACATTATACATTCTAATGAACACTTCGCACAATAATTTTGAACTGATGAGAATTTTGTTTTTAAAAACACGCTTATTTTACAAATTCAATCATCTTTTTTGTGAAACCATACCTTATTATGAAACTTTCAAAAAACTTTCCAAAATACTTTGGTTTTGACAATACAGCGTTCAATTTCATTGACATCTTTTGAAACTGTAATATTATTTATTCGTTTTAATTTTTTGTTACGATTGTGATTTAGATTTTATTTAGCTTACAGCGTAAATTATTTAATAAAAGTTATCTACTTTTCAACCAAACAGCGTGTCAATTGTATGGAAGTTGAACCGGGGTTGAAAATAATTAAAGGAAGTTAGTATAGTATTTTCTTTAGTCCTCAAAATCGTTTACCAAAGTTTGGAACTTATTTTATGATAAAACTAATATAATCCTTCAGAGACATAGTATTTTTTTTATTTTAAGTTTTTCGCCTAATTTTTAACAGTTTCATATGATTATGAACTTAAATCACATGGCAGAAAAAACCGAAAAAAAAATGTTTACGATTGATGGAGTAAAATTGGATAAACCTTTGTTGAAAAACTGGTGAACTATCTTAAAAGCGTTTTTCAAGAAATATCCACCATTTTCAATTGAATAAAAATGACTTTTCCAAACGTCGCTTATGCATAAAAATATAATAAACATTTTACAATTCATAACTATGGTTTAAATTGAGACATTTAGATTTGTGGAATTGAGTTTTCGTAAACCAAGAGATATGAACGCAATCATACACAGATATATATAGAGAAAACTTCAGATAAAATATTTTGAGCAATCAAATGTTAATTTTAGACAAAATTTGAACAACTTCATTGTCTTCATCTTTTTTCTTCAATGGGACTTCCACATCATCACAATTGAAACCAGAAATTGCTTATCTTTTTCTTTATTGTTACATTCTTTGATATTAATTAAATGATGATATTTTTTTTTCATATTTTATAGAATTTTCATCCAAGTAATGCAGGCCTTTATTACTCCCAAAAAACCATCAAGTGTTTATCTTTGTAATTTTTGTAGTTGCGTAAAATGAAATTGTTGATATTCACAATTTATCTTCTTTCTATGTAAAGCAAAAAATCCGAAATCATCCTAAAAGAAGTAGTTCTTGTATGTTATTGTACTAAGTTATCAAATTTTGAAATAAACTTGCGAAATTATTTTAAATAATAATATTTTAACATTTTAAACATCTACTATTGACTGAATGATATCAAATACTGAAATAGACGTTCCACTAGTCATTTTCTAGTGAGGATGATGAAAGGCTAACTCCTATTTTATAAATAGTTTGGTTATAAAAGGGGGATAATTAATATTCATTAGAATTTTGTTGTCAAGTTGACTAGATTTGTTTTAGATAGAAACATTTTACTTTTGGATACTTTGGATTGAGAAATTTTGGATACACTCGAATAACTATCTTCAAAAAGTTTTTATTTTAAAAAAGAAAAATAAATACAAACATGCGAACGGTATATGAAGTGAAATTTTTTTTTGTGAAATTATATCATTCTCTCCCGAAAAGAAAAAAAGCATTTCCAAACTTGGAACCTTGTAGAATTTTCTCATAAGCAAAAAAAAATTTGAAAACTGCAATATGTACACAGACTGCAAGCTAATCACATTCCCACTGGCCTGGCCGTTGCTTTGCACGATGGTGAGTGATAATTTTTCGAATAGCCACTTTGTCTTTCTAAGCTTGAAATTGAAGAAAGAATTCTATATAAGATGATACTAAAAGTACATAAATGTCTCAAAATGGAAAGCCCTTCTTATCTTTCATCGAAATTATCAACTGTGTCTTTATTGCCTAAAAGAAAAAGACTCAGATCATCGAACACAATGGACATAGCAAGAGTGAGAGCTAACATCATTTTGGGGAACAGAAGATTTGAAGTTACTGCTCCAATTCTTTGGAACAACTTACCAAATCACCTCAAATCCATAACCTCCACAATAACAAGTGCTTAAAAACCCACCTCATGCTTAAGTCTCATAACCTTAATACATAATTTTAGCATTTTTTTCTCAGAAAATCAAATTAGTGGGAAGAAAAAAGGGGCAAACGAAAGGAATGACTAGGTGTGTGTGGATTGAAGGCTAAAACGTGAGGGGCTGGAAAGAATGAAAATCTACTGTATTATGACTGGCTCTATATACAGGTAACCAGTGCAAACGATCGAGACAGTCGCTAGAAGAGCTGAAATAATCAGCTTGAAGAACCGTCTTGGCCGCGTGGTTTTGAAGGGCTTGAAGTTTGCATGAAAGATAGTTTGGCTGCCCGCAAAGAAGAGAATTACAGTAGTCCAATCTGGAAAGAACTAGGGAGATAAAGAGGGTATTAGCAGTGGAAAGAGGTAAAAATTTGCGTACTTGTTTTATGGCATAGATATGGAAATTGGAAGATTGGATTATTTGAGAAATAAAGTAAGCAAAGTTCAAATTTGAATCTAAGATGAAACCTAAGATTTTGAGCTTGGAAGATATAGGAAGTGTGGTGCCGTCGAGAGTTACCACAGAAGAGAGATTGTATTATGCTAAAAGACGAGAGCTGCCGACAAACATCATCTCACTCTTAGTAGGGTTTAGTTTCAGTTGGCTTTGGGAAAACCAGGAGTTTAAAGCAACTGGATAATTTAAGAAGAGTGGGGCTAGGAGCTGGGTGAGAGACTCCGGTGAAAAGAGTGATGTCATCAGCGAACTGGTGAAAAAGCAAGTCGTTCTGTATAATAATGCTACACATGGGTGATGTATAAAGAGAGAAGAGGATTGGTCCCAGAACGGAGCCCTCCGGCACGCCTGAGTTGAGTGATGTAAGAGAAGAAGAGAAATTGTCCATTTTAACGAACTGAGAACGTTGAGAGAGGTAAGAGTGAAATCAAGAAAGAGCGAGAGCTGAAATATTGAAGTGTCTATTCAAAATATCAATTAAGATATTGTGATCGATAGTGTCAAAAGCAGCAGAAAGGTCTAGCGAAACTAAAACGGCTGCATGTCCAGTAGCGCAGATGTTGCAAAGACTGTCAGTGATGCGTAAGAGTGTGGTTTCTGTTGAGTGGTGCTTGTGATATGCTGATTGGAGAGGATTAAAATTAGAAGATGATGAAACGTAAGAAGTTATTCTGGAAAGAACGAGTCTTTTGATAATTTTTGAAATGGTGCTCAAGTTAGGAATAAGGCGGTAGTTCGAAGGAATGGTAGGGTCCAAATTGCCTTTCTTAAGCAAAGGGAGAACTTGTGCTGTTTTGAAGGAGGCGGAGAATATTGCTTGTGAAAAAGACAAGTTGGTGAGTTTGGAAATTATTAGAGCAAAGAGGTGAGAAAAGCGTTTTAAATTAGATGTGGGGATTAAGTCTAGTGGAGAAGATTTGTTGGGTAAAGAGCGAATTAGCCTACTCACTTCTTCAATACTGACAAATGAAAAATAAGAGAGTGGTGTTCGATTTTCTGCTAGATAGGGTCTGTGCAGCACGAAATGGACGTTGGCAAAGATTTGTGAATAAGAGCGATTTTCTCTTTAAAAAAGCTACTAAAGGTATTCACAAGATTGCTAGCTTCTGAAGAGCTGCGTGGCGGAGAAGAAGGGGATCTATGTAGGATGGAGTTGGCAGTTTTCCAAAAAAACTTTCGAGTTTGGTTTGACAGATGCAAGCATGTTGTTAAAATAATCAGCACGATGAGAGCGCGAGCAGTCTTACGAGATTCCTTGAGGGCAGCAAAAAGACTGGCTGGAACAGGCTTGGATGACCTTAACAATAGGGAAATTTTTCTTTCAAGTTTTCGTCTTTTTCTTTTGGCGGCAATGGCGTCAGTGGATAGCTTGTGGTGGGAGTGACTGCTGGGGTGAAAGATGTGGGTGCGAAAGGGGGCATGGTGGTCAATAAGTGATTGAAAGGAGTCGTTCATTGTTGTAAGAAATTCTTCAACTGGAACATCGGAAAGGTTAGTTAGTGTATTATGGATATGTCTGAGATCTTTCTCGAAGACAGCATCATCAAAGTTTTCAAAGAAGCGGGAAATTACAATGCGAGGGGGAAGAAGAGGAGGAGCGAGGTTGAGACTGCATAAAATAAGATAGTGATCGGAGTCAAAAGTTTCTCTGTCGATTTCTTGTATGCTTTCCAGACAACGGCATTAGTAGACTCTCGATCATGCTTAAAAAAAGATTTGAAGGCTTGTTGTGAAAAGTTGATGGACGAGACCAATCTCCTGCACAATTCACTTGTCTCACCTGTGGTTGAGATAACTCTGGTGGAATATTTAATAATGGGTGGGGTTTTTTAATAGAAGGGATTTCATGTTGGATGGGAAGGAGTGAGTGTGAAATTTTGTTAGTGGATGGATGAGAGAGGGTGTGCATGTTTTTTGATTTGATAATAGTGCTGTAAGTAAGTTGAAATGAGTTAGTAGTAAGAATAGATGTGATTGAATTGGTTGGCGTTAATGCTTCGAGGGAAATTAACGATGGAAAATTTTTTAAATGAACTAAGAGATGAAGTCGTTGTAGAAGCAGAAGGTGAAGAGGTTGAAGATGTCTTGCTTGAAGATGAAGTTGAAGAAGTTGTTAAAGCTGAGGTTGATGAAGATGAACTAGTCAAAGAGGTGGCTGAAGATGAACTAGTCGAAGAAAATGTGGTAGCTGGAGAAAATGTAGAAGAAGTAATTGAAAGAGATGGAATGGTCGAACAGAAAGATAAAGATAAAGTGGTCGAGGAAGTATGGATTGCTGATTGAGATGTTGAAGATGTAATCGTCTTCGGTTTTCGCCCTCTTTTTTTGGGAACCGAGGGCTCTTCAGACTTTAAAAAGTCTAAGACATTGCTACGTAATGTGCTGAGCGCTGTCTGAATTATATCAATCTCGGATATAATATTTGCGATGGCGGACATTTTATCGACCATAGATTTACCTAATAATAATGATAATAATAATAATAATAGTAGTAATAATAATAATAATAATAATAATAATGAAAAGATAGTATTTCCAAAAGTATTGTTTAGAAAGAGAAAAAGCTTTTCTTTTCCAAAAACTTCTGCAGAAGAAAAAAATATTCTAAAAAAGAGTTTGGAAGCAAGTAACATTAAAATTTTATCGAAGAACATATGTGTTATTAGTAATATTATTGTTGAAAATCAAACTATTTCAAAAAACAATTAAGTAATATTCAAAAAAATAATTCGTAACCACACAAACAGATCTGTCGAAGTAACACACAGGAAATTGAATATTATCAATTTCCGATTAAAAAATTTTCAAACACGATGTTTTCGATTTATTTTCACAGATCGAAACTATGACAGACTATTCTGGAAACATTGTTAATCTTTAATGAATATTTAAAAACAATTCCGTGTTTATTGCCTGCTGATGAGACATTAGTTTCGAAAAGCTTCGCAATTCAATAAAGTTTAAAACCCTATGTTTATCTTTATACAATTCCGTGTCGTTTTTGTGTATTTTAAGATTTTACTGAACAATAAAAATTATGGATAAAAATAAAAATTAGTATGTTTTTTTAAAATATATTATTTGATATATATAGCAAAAAAGATCGTACTGGTCGAAAAAAGAAAATATTGCAAACTTTTTCGCTCGCCGCAAGCTTTAATTCGTAAGCGATATTACCGCAAGCATAACACTCCTGGATGAGTCATGTTACAATAAATCGTCGTTCTGAGCGTTTAATTTTGATTATAAAACAAAATTTTTCATATAAATATTATTTTATGATTAATAATACTGGAATAAATGAATTTTTTTATTTATTTTGTGAATCTTTGGCAACCAATCAAATATGTTTTTGTGAGGTTGTGGCTTGTGTTTTTTGATCGACTGCGCATTTTGAACAACAGGATAATGAACACTAATGAGAATAGTATCAACAAAGAATGTAAATTAATGCAAAAAGTCATAGATTCAATTTTTTCATATAATGTATAAAACCAAAAACAATATTTTAAAATTTAAAAAAATGTAGCTTATTTAAATTATTTTATTGAAGAACTGAAAGTTTAACAAAAAACGATTTTACCAAACATTTTTGTTAACTGAATAATAACATTTTAATTCTTCGGGCCAAACTTAAATATTCAATTGAAAACACTTTTGCGAGTTTATTTTATTCCACCAAGCTTTTCGTAAGATGAACTTACATTATCAAGTGGAGGTACAAATATAAGGACGTTACTGACTTCCATGGAAACATTGTCAAAATTTCTTGCATGTTCACTGAGTTGCTCCTTCAATATTTTTCTGCTTGCATTATTATTGAATAATAACATGAAGCCTTTCGTAAGTTGAACTCACATTGTCAAGTATACTTGATAATGTGAGTTCAAATTACGAAAGGCTTCATGTTATTATTCAGTTAATAAAAGTGTTTGATAAAATCATTTTGTGTTAATAGGCTAGTTAAGTTAATCAAATTAAAAGTTTCAAATTAATAAAATTATTTAATCTTCATTAATATAATAAAACATTAGTTTAAATTTCTCGAATTTCCTAAATTACTTTATTCAGTAGCCCAACAGCCAACATAGTAGAGCAACACAACTTCCCCTAAAACAACTCAAAATTATATAAATAAAATCATAACAGCCGATGGCAATAGAATCAAATGCGTTAATGCTTATAGGTAGCTGGGATCTTGAGATTCAACGGAAAAGATGTGAGCCTCAAAAGACGATAGCGTGAGAAGCGTCAAACAATTTATCACAAATATGGACTTCAAGTTTACAGCATTAGCTCAAAATAATAGTTTTTAAAGCGACTGTAGAAGCAATTCTGTTATATGGGCGCAAAGCTTGGACCTTAACAAATAGTCTCGAGAAAAAACTGGACGAATGTTATATGAGACTGCTCAGAGCAACCTCAAGGATTAGCTAAAAAGCAATGTCTCCAATAAAGTGCTTTACTTGGGTCTGCCGAAAATTTTCGACGTGATCAGACAGAGATGTTTGAGGTTTACTGAGTACTGCTTTAGCAGGAGTGACGAAGTCGTTGCAGATCTTGTACTCTGGGAACCAAGACGTGGCAGTGTCAACAGAGAAAGACATTCGTTGACAGGTTGGTCAGAAGCTGTGGGACAGAAACAAAGGGTCTGGCTAGAGCAATGAGAGACAAGAGTCTTTGGGCTAAAAGAATAGATTACCAAAAGATAAAACTAATACACCTTTGGGAACTTTTATGCTGTACATCTACTTCATGCGCCTTTTCCTAATCATTTCAAGTCATAACTTCCAAAATAAGTTTTTAAAATGCTTCTGAACCTATATAATGAGTACATTTCGTCACCCAAATATAATAACAGTTTTTTTAATTAAAATAAAAACAATAAAAAAGTATTGTTTATTCAAGTTTTTTAGCATTTTTTGCCGTTTTAAGGGATTTTGGTGAAAAAATAATGTGAAATAAGAGCATGTCTGCATGTGACAAAATAAATGCTAAAAAAAAAGTATAATTCTAGTATGAGAAGGGTTAGATTATTATTTTTCTTAACTTGGAAATGTAAGTTTATCTTAGCATTTATTTTTATCAATTTTTTTGTAAAATGAAAAAGATATACTAATGAATAATGGAAAAATTGAATTTTTCGAAAATTTTAGTTTTTTGAAAAATATATCTATCTAAAATCTTCCCATTTTCGAAATAATCGAGAAAATTTAATTTTAAAAAACACATAAGATGTCTCGAAAAACTAAATTTATTTTTTTTATTTTTATTTTACTTCATTTTTATAAAATTGTAACTATATATTTTTTATTTTTTTGTTTTCAATAAAAGACATAACTTCCCAAAAAACAAATGGACTAAAATAACCCAAAAAGCAATTTCAATAAAATATTTATTTTGGCTCGAAGAACTCAAAAGTATGGAGAAGTAATGGAGGTAGCTGGTGCACTTGAGAGATTGCTCAAAAACTCAAGTTGTTTTAAAAGAAAAAATTGAAAAAAATTTTTTTAGTGATTGATTTTTTGAATATTATTCGATTATTTGGGAAGTTCTTTTAAATTCAAACACAAAAGATTGTTTAAAAATTTGATTGTTCAATTTCATTTCTGAAACTTGTCAAAAGATCGAAAAACATAATTTTAAAGTATTTTTTAGCTGTACAATAGCCCACAAGTTTAATCATTATATAACAACAGACCCAATTCTAAGTCTCTATTGTTAAGCTTTGAACACTTGTTTTCAAGAATCACAATTCACTATTGCTCATTGTTGTATACAATAGAAGGCGGTATGGACTTAGTAGTTCTAAGTCATTCTTTCTGTTTTGTCATTCTTAGTCTTTGTAATCCTTAGTCACCAACTTGCGGGTTTATATAGCTTCGAAAAATGAAACTCGGAAGGTTACCAAAAAATATTAAACAAGTTCTAAATTTTCTTTTAATTAACCTTTGCTCCAGTTTCTTATTTATAGATTAAGTTCGAGATTGAAACAAAAAATATAGTATTTTTGATTACAACTTGACGTTGAAGAATGAAGATCAATACAATACATTTTCTCATTTTGGTGTTCGTTCAATCGTTGGTCTTTGGAGCTACCCAGAACATACATGAGAGTAAACTATTGAAATACCTTAAAATGAAATTACACAGTTCACATGAAGAAATGGCTTCTGAAAGGCATGTTTTGAGAAAAAGATATGCTATTAGAGGTTTTTATTTATTTAATCAACTTTTAAAAAATATTTCTTTGAGTAATTTCAGTTAATTCATTCTTGCTTTTGAATTAATAACTTCAATTTGAACTCTCTTACTTCAAATATAGAAAAGTTTCATTCAAAACAAAAGTTTAAATGGACCATTGAAATCAACAGGAAAATGGAAAAAGCACCATTTAACGTACAAAATCAACACCTACCCATCCCAAATGAGCACCCTAGGAGGAAAAACAGGAGTGGAAAAAATTTTTGAAATGTCTTTCAAAGAGTGGAGTGACGTTGCAGATATTACTTTCGAGCGAGTGGACAACAACCAAAAGATCGACATAGTAATCGATTTTGTGAAGAAAAACCATGGTGATGGCTTTCCATTCAACGGACCTTCAGGTTTCTGTCAATGTTATTTCAGGTATATGTTTATAAATTACAAAATTGATGCTAATGATTTATGGTGAAGCCATACTTACTGAGAATTATAGCTAGAGGTAAAATAAATGTATTAAAATTCCTCAAATTGATGTTTTTTACTTTTTTAGAGACATCTTAAATTTATTTATAAATAATATTACTTATAAATAAAATTTATGTTTTATATATATTAAAAAATAACAAGAGTACTATACGTTTGAATACTCATTCATTGTTTAAACCTATAAATTATTAATATATTTCGGAAAATGTCAATGTTACTTACAATACCTAAATATAGCAAATCTTAAATAACAACAAAAAATTGCAACCCAAAAGGTACTTATGCTCATGCCTTTTACCCTTCTATAGGGCAAATACACTTGGACGATGAAGAGCCGTGGACTGACCACAACACAAAATGGGGTTAGCAGCATGATTCTCAATGATCTTCATAATTTTCATTAATTTTCCAGCTTCTTTAACAACAAACTAAACGCTAAAATTTAAATTTTTGAATCAATTGAAAGTATTCATAATGTAAAAATACAAAGGTGATTTTTGCTTTCAAATTCTTAAACCTGTCAATCAACGCAAATAACAGGTATCAACCTACACCAATTGGCCACTCATGAAATAGGTCACGTTTTAGGCGTGGCTCATTCATCCGATGTAAACTCTGTGATGTCTTCTGGCTACAACCACAGGGAAAACTTTGCTCTCAGTCAAGATGACATCTCGGCCATTCAGCTTCTGTATGGTGAGTATTATAAGAATAGTAAAAACAACAACAATACAAACGATAGTAAAAATTAATATTAGACTCTTAATAACAATAACAAGAAAATAATAGAAGTTTTTTAAATAGTTTTTCCATCGTTTGCAATGCTTTTAATCCTTTGCCTCTGAAGACTGATCTCTTTAGATTGTTGCAACTGTTCAATCACTATGTTTAACTCTTCAAGTTTTTAAACTTATACTTTAAAAACTAATCGGTAATTTTATTTTGCAGGAAAGAAACAAAAATCAGCTCAAAACACACCACAAAACACCCCAAGCCCCAAGTTCTCTCTGCCTCCCACACCCTCAAGAAACCTAGTTACCAAAAAAATAGTCTATGATCAAAGTTGGTATGACTGGTTCTTCCGCACAATCGGTTAAACCTGGCTGCAGAATCTTAAGAAAAATTCTTTTCAATTAGGTCCAAATTATGTCTTTAAAGCCTAGGGCTTATAGTTTTTTCAAGGTTTTCTTGAAAATATTTTAGAAGAAATTAGTATTTGGTATTTATTCAGATTTTGAAATATTACTGTGATATATTGAACTTTGATGAATCAAAATATTTGTATATTTTTGAATCTATTTCTGAGATACGCCCAATCTTGAATAGTACCATTTTCAATATTTTCTTAATCCCGTGTACTTTAAGCAATAGAAACTTTTTCGATAGATTTATTTTTTTTAATTAGATTAATCTAGTCATTATATTTTCCATATTTTCATCATTTTGTTAAAAAAGCAAGTTTTTCTTGTTTTTCACCACAACAGACTGCGATAATAAAAATTTACTTAGAATGCTGTTTTTGTTGATCGTTCAAAAGATTCAAACAAAAACTTCAAAATCATAAAACACATCAATTTTTTCAAGTTTTTCTCGATTTTTTCCCGAAACCAAAAATAGCGAACCAATTATGCAAAAATTTATTCAAAATCAAAACCCATGCAAAACCATGAGAAGAATCTAAGGCTTTAACACCCATATGTACAAATCTTTTCAGCATATAATCATTTGAAACTGAAGTTTTAGCGTTCGTCCAAAGAACAATGATAAAAAAATGTTCATCGAATCGCATTCTATTGAAAAAGCTTTAAAAGTGTACTAACAGTAGTTGTGAGGTAGTATTACGTTAATATATTAAGCTACGTTATAACTTTTATCCGAACTTTAGAGTTTTGTTTCCAACTCTTGAATCAATTCTAAGAATTTTTTCCAAACAAACAAAAAACACAAATAATTAAAAGTTAAAATCAGTTTGAAAGCTTGCAAATGTGGAGAAACTATTTTTTTTAAACATCTTTGACTAGTACAATAAGAATTCAAACAACAAAAGATTTTTAAATGAATTCACTAATATTAATATTAAATGAATAATATTTTGATTTAAAATTACTTGGGTGTTCAGTTTGGCATTTTGAATTTAGAACTATATAAACATCTTGAGAGAAGAAACTTGGAGATTAGATTGAATAAGTTTTTTTCAAATATTAGCATTATTTCTTTAAAATATACATAAAAACTTTACAAAATATCGTTTTATAAATACTTCACTCATGATAAATATAAAAAAATGGCAGACAAAGCAAAACTAAGTCAATAAAAGCGCGAAAAAAAATACTTTCAAACTGAAACTAAAAATGAAATATAGGTTAAGCTACATACATTTTTTTAAAACTTCATATAAAATTTGTATCGATACTCTTGACATAGTAAGACTTTACCAAAGTTATTATCAACATACAGCACGTAATTTATATTTATAGTTTATCTGCATCTATATTCTTCGTATTTCTCCACACAAGCACTACAATCCAAATGACAACACCAATGATAAACACAGTCACAATTCTTCCTTTCCTTCTTTTCCGTCACAAACCCTCTGCCACAACACATTGATCGGCAACCTTTGGACCCTTTTTTGTTCTTTTCACATCGTCTGGGCATACATATATAAAAATGTAATGTGGAAAATGTATTGTGTTGCATAAATAAAACTAATGATTAAATTGTTTTGGATGATAAATTTTAATACTTTAGTATACAACTATAGAATAATATAGAAACAACAGTGACTAATGAGACAAAGTTCTATGAATCAATGAAAAGCGAGAAAATATCCAAGATAAAACAGGCAGTATAAAAATAACTTATAAATTTGAATAAGCTGCTTGAATATATCTCTTCAAATATTATATCAAAACTCGCTAATACATCTGCTAGCATATATTGTCAAAATCTTCACACTCTAAACACTTCTAATAAAATCCATGGAAAAAACATTAATAAATTACCTCCCAGAAGTTCCATAAGACCCTAGACTCTGGTCAGGTAGACAGTAATCGGAGGAGATGGACGTATAAATGAGTTGGCTTGCGTCAATGGTTCTTTTGACTGGCAAAAGGGCCACTAATCTACAGAGGTGTGTATTATGTGAGTGTGAAATTACAAAGCCTAAGTTTGTCTTAGTTTTTTGGAATTTATCAATCAATTGAAAAAATTTTTATCAATCATAACTCAAAATAAATTCTTATTATTTTTTTCACCTTCTTTCTCTCGTTTTTCGATTCGTTTTCATATCGACTTCAGTCGCAGTGAAATACTTTTTTTGAAGTTCTTGACCTGTGAATGTTGAAGTGTTAAGACTCACGCAAAATAATATAAAACAGACCTCAGTGAAATTCTGTTATAAGAAATTTTTTTAGATAATACTTCATCTGAAGTTATCTCTATTGAGTCTTAATTACTTCTTTTGAAACAGATGAAAGTTTCAAAAAGTAATAATTTTTCATTAAATTTTAAAGGCTCGTAATTCGAATGGAATTTTGAAATATCCAGAATTTTCATAGTTTTCAAATTTATTATTTAAATTGAATAAATGTTTGAAACTGTATATAATTTTGCTTAAGATTAAAATAGCATGCAATTCACAGAAAAATTTGCTTTAGAAACACTCAAAATTTGTGAAAAATAGTCTATGGTATAAATGAGTTGTCAGCAGTTTGCTAAAATTTTAGAGAAAAAGTGATGAGCTTAGGTAAACGGGAGAAAGCTTCACAGACAAGAAAGTTTTGGAAAAAAAAAATAAAAATCAAGCTTGAAAAAACTGATTGATGTAATTGGAATCTTGAGTGCAGAGGTCCAAGTGGTTAATAGATATGTCATTATAGACAAAAAATTATAAAGATGAGCAAGTTAAAGACACAGAATTAGGCAGTGTAGATGATCAAAACAGTCCTTAGAAGCTCTGAAGCAATAAGCTTGATGAACCGTCTTAGCGCATGGTTTTGAAGGGTTTGAAACTAGCGTGAAAGATAGTTTTATGCGTACAACAATTAAAGTCATATGCATATTTTTATAAGTTTAAAAAATTTGATTAATACATTTCATTGTGCATTCTTGAATCAATATTCTTGCCTTCGTCTTATTTGCCAAAAAAGGCGCTACATGAACAAACTAAAAATCTTTAAAACACCCCATGAAACAATAAAGCCTATTAATGAAACTTTTATGATCATCACCGATTTTGAGACTGGTGGGCAGTGTGTTCCAACAGGTTGTCATGGTGCAACTTCCCGAGGAACCATGACATTTGCAATCTCTTTTCACCCTGCTAAGCAGCATCTGGGTTTGTAATAGAAGATCTTGTTACTCATTTGGTTGGTTTCCAATATATGTTTAGATACTCTATTATGTATTTATGAGTTTAATTATATATTTATATAATTAATTTATATTTTTATTATTAAATTTTTAGAGTTCATTTAAACTAGTAAACTTCATTTGATAATAGGAATTCAGCTTATGAAAAATATCGTGAAAGTTAATAGAAATTCAAGTGTTTTGAATGGATACAATAAAAATATGATATTTTTACTTGAATTACCACTATATTTTTACGTTTATCGTTTGCTTAATGTTATTAAATCCAGCAGGGAACATTACTCCGATTAGATGTTTAAGCTTAGATTGGATACAAAGTAGAATAGTTTTATGTTTATTTTCATATTTTTGTTTTAGTTTTTTATAGTTTTAAGCTTTTATCGTTTTATTATTTTTTTTTTGTTTTTAAATATTTCTTTCATGATGTGTTGGATTTTTTCAAAGTTTTTTATACAGGCCACTCCATTTCAATAACGGTAGTTGGGAATATCAAAAAAACTCAGTTAATAAAAAAGATAAAACTCTATTTTTGTTTTACAAATGAATTTTTATGTAGAAATTGATAAAAATAGCTCAAACGTGCAACAAAAAGACACGTACATAACACGTACTAGCAAATGGGAAACATCAATGTACGTTTAATTAATTACTCGGCCAATTCCATGCTCCAAGAACTTTGGATTCAATTAGTGATGTTACTTAGCAACAAATGATTTTGTTCAAAACCTCCATTTGCAAATGCATGCGGGTATAATCAATTAAACTTTGTCGATTCTACCCACGGGAAGTTTCTGCACTGCACAAGCACCACTTTGATGAATTTTTAGATTTTTTGTTTTTAACAAGTCATCTTTCATCGCACTACTCTCAATCAATCATCTGGCTAATTTTCTTCAGGATTCTCAGCGTTTTCGTGCAAACGTTACAGCACTAACTGTGTGTTTTGAATTATTAGTAGACCTATTGTTCTTTCTGTAGTTTGCTTTTCTAAAGTGATTTCTTAGAAAGAATATATATGAATATAGATGCATTTGATTAATTCTCAACTAAAAATTATATTCAAATAGTAATTATTACACTTTTTAAACATTTCTAATGAATATTTACAATTAATTAAAATTCTCCATGTAATGAAAATATTAGAAGATTAATTTTTTTATTCTGTTCTATGATTCCCAAGTTTGTTACAATCATTCACTCAATCTGCTTTTTATTCCACTCATTGTGTTGTCATGATCAAACAAATACACTATGTGAACAACATTTGCTTCTATGTTTAAATAATTCGGGAAATTTAATATGAAACACAAAAAGTTGTTAGAATGGTATAAAATAAATTAAAATAATACTTGATATTCGTTATTAAAATTATACTTCAATTTTTATGTTGAAGGTGTATTTGAGGCTAGAAAAATCATTTGAGTTGGTAGTTTTGAACCAATGAAAAATTAATATAGAATTTTTAAGTCACCTTCCTTCCGACAGCACTGTTATGTTTGTTGGCAATTTCTTTTTTGGTGCGGTTTTTTTTCATCCAAGGAACCTCAACAAACCATTTAGCAAACAGCTCTCCAAATTCAACACTGTCATCACAGCCCTTCCACGGAAACTTTCCATAATCTCTTGCTCCAAGACCTTTTTGAGTAGATTCTGACTGCTTAGTTACTATTCTATCAAAGTCTTTCCTGCTACTTTCACTATCAAGATTCGATTGGTAGACACTTTTTTTTATAAAAGAATCATAATCAAAATTATCGGCGTTCCTAGGATCAAATTTGTAGTTATGGGGGCTGTTTGGGCTGTCGTTCATAGGTGAGCATCTGCATTTATCTGAATGACCTTGAGCACAGGACTTGGCCACGTGACTCAGAAGCAAAGCTGATGTCAAAGCATAAACGAATGCTTGTTCCCTGCTTCCTATGATTGGGTGGAGGTTTTATAGAGGCGATGAAGTGTGCTATGAACTTTTATTGAATCATTTTTTATTGGATTTAATTATTTTGTTATAATTTCATGGAAGTCAAACATAATACTAGAGAGAAAAATGTTTAGCAATGAAAAACTTTTGGAAAACCTAGAAAAAGTCAATTTTTAATTTTTTTTCAAAAAATTTTTATAGTTTAATTTTAAAAAATTTTTGGAAAAGTATACACAGTTATTTTTTCTTATTAAATTATTTTGAACAATATAAATATCAAAACATTAAAGATTGTTCATTTCCTCAATTAATTAAATTCAAAGATACATCATTTCTATATGACACACCTAGAGTGAGATCCGGTTTGAAGTGAGGCGCTGAGGCGAGACTGCTACAATTCCATCTAAGGTCCTTGAACAAATGTCTGCAAACTTGGATCGAGGTGAAGGCAGCTTTCACCACAGCTGGCATCAAGTTTAAATTCCTTCGACAAAGTTTGAGTTGTTCTTTCGTTAAAAAAGGAAACTTTTTTCTGCTGCAATCCGATGGCGATGAAAACAATGGGTATTTTGAGATTCTTTTCGATTTTTTTCCTTGTTTTTTGCTGAATTTGATTATTTTGCTTCTTTTTGCTCTATTTATTTTGCTTTTTTTGTTTAAATTTTTTATTTCATAAATTTTTTTTCTATTTTTTCCATGTTTTTTTATTCTGTTAACCTTGCCGGCTTTACTCTCTTGAAGTTTCATTTTTCTGAATCGGTTTTGCTCTGTTGCTAAGTTGCCATTGGTTGGTGTTACAGAAGTTTTGTCTTCCACGGAAGTTGTATTCGAATGTGATTTGATTTCGTATTTTAAATAGTTTTTCCTTATTTGGGAATGAAACTTATACAAAGAACTGAAAATTTAAATAAAATTTTAATCACAAACTACGTAGAGATATCGTGTTTTCAGTCTCAATAAATCTTCAAATCCCCAAAAACAATAAATTCTCATTCCAATTAATTCCCTCATCAATAACAAACTGCCTACTGACATGTCCCTAATAGTATGGAAGTGCGTGAACTCACAGACGTGATAGGCATTTTAATTTATCCTACATTGATGGATGCCTGTGTCTATTAGATTTGTATCATTAAGAGCTGCTGGTGCTGATGATGAGATGAGATCGATATTTTAGCATGATTTTTTGGTTTTTTATCAATTTTTTTAATTTGAAGTTGAATTTTATAAATTGATATGGTTTTATTCTTATCAATGTATATATATAAAGTGTTTTTGGTACCAAAAGTTGATTTTTTTTTCACAAACGACATATTTTTGGTGCAACGAAATTCCTCAAAAACGTTTTGAAAACTCAATGTTATATTTTAACAATTTTTTTAATAGAATTTTTAAAAATTTCAAAATGTTTCTTTTGATGGAATGAGAGACTGAAACTAACTTGTAACAAATGCTTTCAAAACAACACTAATTACTGAACAATTACGGAGAAATGTTACACTTGGAATAAAATGTCACTCTTGTAATCAAAAACCTTACACTTATAATCAAAAATAGTATACATTTGATCAAAAATGTTACACTTGTTACAATTGTAACAAAAAATGTAATAAAAAAAACTACACTTGTAACAAATAGTTTTGAATTTTCAACAGAAAGTTTTTGCTTCACAACTATTCAGTGTTAAGTAATTCAGAAGTTTACGACTAGTTTGGAAACCTCTACACTAATAAAAATAGGCATAAATGTAGGTATATCATGCATTTCTAAGTATTTCTAGACGTAAATTTTCAATGAATACACAAAAATAACTAAGAAATTACAATGGCTGCGTTAAATACGATATTTTTGAGTTTTTAAGTAGCAAATCGAAGATTTTGCCACTTCAAATGACTGGCCCTATTTGAGTGATTTCGTTTGATCTTCCGACAAGCAACGCCAATAATGATACAATTTAAGGGATTTTAAGAACCTTTGATAGAAGTAATATAATTATTTTATTTATTATGCCTATATTTGTATTTCTGAAACATCCTTTTTTTATGTTTAGCTCAAAGCCTGTGATAAGATTATTATTTTCTGTTTTGTTTCTTTGTTAATTTACGACGAAATAATCAAAAAACAGTTTTTAAAAAAAAATTTATGAAAAACAAATATAGAATATATCTATACTAATAATTACCCCAATCACAGTTGTAAAGCCATCAACAACCAAGAAAGCATCAAAATCACTACCCAATAAATAATACTGAAAAAAATGTTCTTCTAAGTTTATTTAAAACGTTCAAAAAACCCAAAGCTTAAACTAATGTTTTATTCAAATTGAAAATAATTTAAAAGCTTTAGCTCGATGTGTGAATTGAGACGTAAGGAAACTAATAGTGTTGGTGAAATATAGCTTTTTGTAAAAAAGCTTACATAATTAGGTAATAAAAAACGTTATGAAGGTAATAATGATAGTTAATTATTTTTTATGAAAAAAAACATTTACAATACTAACATCCATTTCAAAGTGAGAGAAGCTTGCAGAAAAAAAAGAAAAAATAGTATCATAATTTTGAGATTCATTGTTAAAATATTCACTCAAAACATACAAAAAATTTTTGATAAAATGTTTAAACAGTTTTATAGGCTAGTTTCAATGCTTTGTTTCAAAGCTTAAAACGTCAATCAAGCCAATACTCGTCTCTGATTGGCTGATGGTATCTTTAGAGTTTGGTTCTTGTGTGCAGGGTATTGAAATTTTAATAGTCTTAAAGTTGATTTGTTTTTGTAAATTTCTTTTTGATGAGTTTTAAACTTCAAAAATGTTCATTCAATATAGAATTCAAACTTTTTGAATGTGCGTTTTAAAATAAAAGTAATTAAACGAAAATGTAATTCGATTCTGCATTACATGCATTATGTTGTGGCAGACCCGGTTTTCAACATTTATAGTGAACATTTATAGTGTAATTTACATTATTTGTTTACTTTTTAAAAAAATTTTGTTATTTCACAGTTTCTAGGATAAAAACGTCACCATCCTCAGTCTGATTCATTGAAAATATGTTGGCTTTTCATTAATAAATTTTATAAAATAGAAAAATTACTGAGACAAAAATCTAGAAGATTGCCGGTCTTTAGAAATATGGACTCTATTTTAAGAATTTTAGTTATAATATGTTATAAATGCAAAAATAATCTTAAAACTCTGATTCGATTTTCATTCAGCAATTTTGAATATTTTTATAAACAGGCATACTTCATTCAAAAACATATTGCTAATGGAAAAAACTATCATTACCACGTAGTTACTTTAAATACATTTATACAATTAATTCAACATTGATTTTTAAATATTTCATTTTTAGAAAACTTTTACTTTTGAAGGTAACACATTTTTGTACATTCCTCATGATCAGACCATTGAGATATTGAAAACCTCTATAAGTTTTGGGATAAGTTTTTCCAAACCTTTAAAACCAACGATATAATTCACATTTCAACACTCAAAAAAATTCCGCCAAAACTTCACAAACGAGTCTTTACTTGGGCTATGTTAGTAACGTTTTTTCACGTTTTCTTAGAACAATATTGTTGAATTCTAATAAACCTTTGAGGAAGAAGATTAGCATAAACCAAATAATAACGGAAACAAACACAAAGTATTTATTAACTTGATTCTCAAAGCTTTTTTCAAGAAAAACTAACGTTATACATTGAATTACGTTAGTAAATACTTTGTGTTAGTTTCTACCATTACCAAACCCTCATGCTAGTAGTTAAGGTTGAACTCTGATAAGACTCCTGTTAGCCAGATCCATTCACAACCACCAATGTTCATCATGAAGCACTTGAGTTGTTACAAAATGATTTGTTCAAAACATAAAAAATTAGTTCATTGCATGAATATTCAGCTCAAATATGGCCGCCTAGTGAACAAATTTTAATTGGTTGAAGTTTGAACTGATATTATAAAAAAATAATCAAGTCAATTGAAAAACAATTTGAAAGATGTTTATGTTTATATAAAGTTTTGGGACTGATGATAAAGATAATTAAACAACAATAATAACTACAACAACAAAAACAACAATAACAATAACAACAACTTTTAAGCATTAAAGACAATGCCAAAATGAATAAAAAGCAGAATAATTACCAAATCTTCATTTTGACCCACTCATTTTGGTGAATCAAGTTTTTTCTTCAATTATTATTCTATTTTTTAGTTTTTTTAGCTGACACATTCTTTATTTGAATTCTTATATAGGTATTCACTCATTTTAACTATGAACTCTTGCTAATTTTAAATTGATTTCGGTAGTTATTTATGATGTAGATTTTAAAAAATTTTACTAGTGCCCTTTATATTTTCAATATTAAAATTTTTGTTTGAACTTTGAAATTCACAATTGATTTATAAAAGAATTCAAAAATCAGCTATTCATAAAAAACTTTGTGAAACTTGGAATAATTTTAATTATTCGCAACAACTCACTGCATATCAAGTCCTTATCGCAGATATCATCTTTGAAGTGAGAAGTTTGGAGTTTTGATTAATAAGAAGGCGGTTTTTGAAAACATTAACTAGATAATAAAGTGATAGTTTGGTCTTATTATGATCGTATTTTTGGGATTTATAAATAATAAATACATTTTTAATTTTGTGGAAATAAATGAAAATTTTGTATGTGAAAAGGTTTTTTTGTTAATTTACTTATTTCTGAATATTTTTTCAAAATTCAAAATAATATTAGATATATCATATGCCTATGAATCAA
The DNA here is from genome assembly GCA_964035795.1 of Pterobdella sp. o SKG-2022. NCBI lineage: Eukaryota > Metazoa > Annelida > Clitellata > Hirudinida > Piscicolidae > Pterobdella > Pterobdella occidentalis. The sequence goes on along the minus strand of OZ038326.1, from coordinate 6,625,076 downwards.
TAAGACAACGAAGCTCACAAAATAAACATATTTCAGGCATATACTGAGTTAAAACTAGCAAATTTTTGGTGTTTTAAAATTTTTCTACAATATTTCTGACTCAAAATTAAAGTTATATTTTAAATTTATTATTCCGGATGGTTTCATGAAACCATTAAGAGATTTCCTATTATTTTGTCATATTTAAACAACTTTATATCTCGTGTAAATCTGTTTATTTAATTGATTGGGCAAACTTTGTATCCGATATTTGTAACTTTCAGTATGACTGCTCGTTTTAATGGCTGGGTTATTTTTTAGAAAATAGAAGTTTTATTTTATTAAACAAATAAATAAGCATATTAACTTTAGTTTAAATGAAAGAATTAAAGCAAAAAATTCTAGAGAAAATCATTTTTCATCATCTGCTATAAAAGAAATTTATGCGGCTTGTTTCCTATTCCGGTTAGAATAAACTAAATATACAACACAAATCAAGTGAAAAAGTTTTCTATTTCAAAAATCTGTTTAAAAACACATCAAAAATTTTTTTATATTTTCAGGCTCTAAAGTTGGTCTTGGTTCACAAAGCAGCACCCTGATATCGAGTTGTCAGTATTGCCGTTCAAAAATGGAAGATAATGTGGGTTACTTGGTCCGTTGTCTATGTTCCAATTGAATTCTTTCGGTGGTAGAAGATTATTATTGTTGAAATCCGCGTGGTTTGAATTGGAATTTTGGTCTTCTGAAGGAATGTTATGGTTTAATTTTAAAACACTTTTCGTCGCTTCGCTGAGTTTGAGCTTCATGTTTGGATCGTAAGAAAAGCAATTAACAAGGTTTGAGGAATGTCTGTGAACTACAGGCTGGTTGGGAATCTTTGAGTTGGAAGAAAAATCGCATGCGCTTTCAACGTTATAGTTAAAGTTATCATTAAAACGTTGCTTGTAATAATCATAATAACTAGAAGGATCGTTAACATACTTATGAGCATTGCTGTTGGGTAAGCAATAGTAGTTGTTTAAATGATTCTCATGAGAAATGTATGCGTTTATGTTGAAGTTGTTATAATAGTAATGACTGCTGTTAGGGATAAGAAAAGGGTTTTCTATCAAAATCGATTTTGTGTCGGAGCCTCTAATCCTTTTGTTTTTATTGAAAGCCGAAGTTTCTATAACATTTCTATTTGTTTCTGAATCATCTGATACGTTTGGAGCCAATTCTGTCAAAATTTTTTTAACTCATTATATTCATGAGTTTATATAAGAATTCATAATTATTATTTGAAACTAATGAAAATTGTTAATGAAAGTATCTATTTTTATACCTGAAGGATAGCTCTCAAGGCTGTAATTAGCCGTGTTACTTGGAAAATTCTGGGCTATCTTGCTAAAGGCATTTTTATCGTAACCCACTAAAGAATTTGATGTCAGTATATTCGAATCATTTTCGTAGTAGCTTTGTTGAAGTTCTCTGGCAAAATCGTTGTTGATTTTGTAGTTAGAACTTTTCAACTCAACATTTTTCGGCTTGTTTTTACCTTCAGCTTTATTAAGACAACTGTTCCAACTGAATGAAGGTTCTTTTAGTTTTTTCAAATTTCCATTCTCTTCAAAATAGCTTGACTCAGTCAAAATTTTTTTGCAACTGAAATCTTCACAAACAAAAGAATCGACAGAACTGTTAGACATTTGATCTTTGGTCTTACAAACGGTGTTTTTTGAAGTGTTGCACAAGGGAGCTACAGGGTTAGTAGGGACTTTACACTTTCTTCTGGGCTGGTACTTGTATTCGGGGTGAGCTTCTCGGTGTAGGTTTTTAATTTTGGCTGCTTCTTCTATGAAAGGCTGCTTTCCTTTGTCATCCAAGAGTCTGTGTCGAATGTGATTCATAATATTAATGATAATGGTTTTATTCATATAGTACTTGTCATAATTTTTTTCATAATATAAGTTCTAAGAATAACAATATTTGGAATGATGATACTATTAATAACTGAAGTATCAATAAGATGTTAATAACATTGGGTATAATAAAAATGGTAAAAAATTACTATATTAATATAATAATAGAAAAATAATATCAGTAATACTAAATAAATAAATAAAAAAGATGCTAAATATAATGATAACTAAAATGAGTTTAGTGCGAAGGGTTAAGAGAAGCAAAAAATGTATTCAGCTTGAACTAAGAAGCAATCTTAAATGAAAATGAACTAGAGTTTTGGAGTGTTTATATTGCATTTACATATAAAAAGCTTTATCATACCATTGCTTATTTGAAGAATTTTGAATTGTTTTCTAAATGAATCATATATTTTCTAGTAGTATCCAACTATTATTATGTTTTAGAAGTTTTGTGAATAATTTGAAGTGACTTTGACAATTGATAGTATTTAGACAGATATTTGTTGAAAATTTTATGAGAACAAAATAAAAAATTGAATTTATTTGTAAGGTTATAAGGTTCGGATAGTTTTAAGTTGATAATACTTTGAAAATTTCAAACACTTGAACTGCATTCATGAAATTGATTGCGGTTGTAAATGCTCGGTTTTATTTTGGTTTTATGCTCAAAGACTTCAAATTCAATTAGAGTCAAAGTTGTGTGGTCTTCAAATGACAATACAAGCCAAAAGCAATGAATAAATTAGAAACGATTATAGTGTAAATTGCTGAATACCTTACAATATGAAACGCAAATGAAAATTTAAAAAATTATGGAAAATCAAATAATATTTATATTAATTTCTATTATCTTCAGTGACTTTTTCTAACAAAGCGGAGATCTCACCTACATGAAAGATTTCAGAACTATGCATAAGTATAATATGTTCTTGAAACAATCGGTCCTAAGCAAGTGTGAATTTAAAGGTAAAAAAAAAATTGATTTAAAAAATAAATGTTTGAAAAATATATAAGCTAACGTTTTATGATAAAAGCTATACTTATCGAAAATTATAGCTTTTATTTTAAAGAAATGTATGAATTCTCAATTGATGTTTTTAAAGTTTAAAAAAAATATATAAAAAAGTGTTAGTTAAATAATGAATTAAATTGATGAGCTTCAAAGTAGAGTTATTACAATTCTTCTGTCGTATTCTTCATTTCACTTCTAACTAAACTTGCCCTCTCAAACACACCAAATCAGAACACTGAATTTCTCATTAAACTATCTATTTTTGGTAAATCATTTAAGAATTCTCATGGGAGAAAACCTCATATAACCTTATAAATTTTAAGAGACATCAACGTGTTTACCTTATCAACATAATATTACCCTCACTCTTATCTATCTCCATAATGTTGAAAGCTTCGCGGCTTATTAAGCCAAGTGCCGTTAATGGCATTATTTCGAAAATTATATAGCAACTCAAGTCCCCAAATATTATTCCTCAAAGCAGGGGCGACAAGTCTGCTTAAACGTATGGAGATTATTATTATTTTGTTTTTTATTATTTTTATGATAAATTTATTCGGTTTTTTATTTTTTTTTGCTTAACTCCTTCTCACGTTAACCTCTTCAATAATTTCAAAGCACTTTTGGTACTAAATTAATTATCAAAAAGCACTTTGACTTCGATTCTATATAAAAATGCGTGGCATTTTGTGGAATTTTTATGAAATTCAAGGATTTTTCAAAAATCATTTTTTAGAACTTACTAAATTATAAAAAGTCGAAAGTGAATTCGGATATCAATCAACTTTAAAAAACTTTGAAAGAAAATCAGTTTTGAAATGTTCTTCTTAAACTTCTTAAAACCTTTGATAAACTTATTAAACTAAAAGGCTGGTGAAACTCATTAGAGCTTCATTCTCAAAAAATTTTCAACTCAATATATTTAAGCTGTTAAAATTTCAACTACCCTCAATTAGTACGCTCTGAAATGAGGATATAAACTAAATAAATAAGATCCTTTCTTGAGGATATAACACTCATACTTATACTCATAATTATAATCATAAATATGAAAACAACCACAATATCACTCTTAATATACTCACCTCCAAACCTTCCCCAGTGTTTTACTAAGATCAGCGTTATGAAGATGTGGGTACTGCTCAGATAATTGTTTGCGAGCAGCCTGGGCCCAAACCATAAACGCATTCATTGGTCTTTTGATATGGTTTCGTCGTCTGAGCATTCCTTCACAAGATCCCATGGAGGCGGTGATGGCTGGGATGGCGAAAGACTTCCAGTTGTGGCCTTTGAGCACTTCGTTTACTGCTTTAGAAATGTCATTTTGTGTAGTGGATTCTAGTTTGGATTGTCTGTCGTCATCATCGTCACATGTGTTTAGAGGCTCCAGGTTTTTGCTGAAATCTTGGGTTGTTTCCACTTCGTTGTTTTTGTGGCTGTATGTCTTCTTATTTTTTGATGATTTTTGAAGTATTTTCTTACAGTTTGTTTTGAGGTTTGTTTTCATGTTTTCAATCAATTCCATAAACAAATAAATGCCTGCAAATGAATAAATCAATCACGTTAAAAACCTTTCGAAATTCTATTGCCGATATGAATCAAAACTGTTCACATTTGATAAAGCATATGGCAGCTGTAAGTATTGTACGTACAAAGCCATGATTGGCATGGATAATCAATTTCAACTCCTCGGCAGTTACAAAAAATCCGTATCAGAATAAATATTAGTGTAAAACGTTTTATTAACTGAAAGTTTTATAAACTAGTTACTTTAATTTCAAATTTTTTTTTTAAATTCGTTATTTTTTAAATCTATTTCCTGTTTATTTTTTTATAAAACTTGTGATAGGTACAATGAATTTTTATGAACAATAATTAATTTTGTTCCAAAACTATTCAAATAAAAATTCAATTCTAAATTCCAAGAATCGAGTTTGCTTGAGTGATTTTATTTCACCACTTTTTATCAGCAAGGTGATACGTAATAATGTGTCGTGCCATCAACATGCCACTAAACCGACTTTGATTTGACTTAAGTCTTTCAACATATGGTAACTACCGCTGTATTCTTCAATAGTGTAAACCTTGTTATTAATTGGTTGAGTGTTGAGCTATTCATTCAGAGAATCATGATTTCAACTTGTTGAAAAAATTGTTTTTGTAAGAAATTTGCATTTTGAACTACATTACAAAAGAAAATATTGTAAAATAAATATTAACTTTGTGTAATCAAAAACTAATCTGAATCAAGCTCAAAAGCTGATTTCTACTTTTTATAAAGGTTAATTTAAATTTTGGAAAAAGAATATAGATTGACTGATAAACTGAGGTTTTGAAATGAAGGATAAAATTTCGGAACCCACCAAATTGATCCTGGTTTGGTATAGCTCTTACTTCCAATTATCTTGAAGACTACACTTGTTTCCACCTCAGTTCAAATAATCTTGGAATTGTTTTACGACTGAGAAGGTTTTGTAAGACTTAGAAATCTTTGGCAGTAAAATTTTTTATATAAGTTAAAAGATTTTTCAAGTCAAATAAAATTTTTGTTGGTATATAAGTGTATATAGATTAAGAAGGCATGTGAAAACTGTTTTGATTGGTCGAAAAGTTACGTGAGTTTTTATTGGATAAGAAACCACTTATCTTAACCAATAAAAAATTACGATTTCTGTTTTGAAGGTCTATCTAAAATAAATGAAAAATAATTTGAAAAAGATACTAAATCCCATAGATTACATTTAAAACATAATAATATAATAATTTTCAACAAAAAGCTTTAAATTAAGAAGTAAAAACTTTGAAAACCTTTTAATTAGCATGTTTAAACAAAAACATATGAAAACCTTGATTTCCACTGCATAAAGAAAGCAAACTCAAATATTACAAAAAACATTGTTCAACAAAAAAAAACTATCCAGCTGATAGATAAAATTTTTCAAGGCTCTAATTAATTATGAATATAAACCTAGTTGGCATTTGGTGCTACACGCCGATCACCTCTCATCATCATTATCACATCCAGCACTTCCGCTCCTACAGTGGCATTAGGTCCATCATTTAGATGATATGTCTCAGACGATGAAATTTTTTTTTTTTGAATTTAGATCAAAATTGATAGGAAAATTGTATTGCTAACTTTTAGCCTAATGCAAACATATTAATCTAAAAGCCATATTATTGAAGTTGATTTGTAAGATATATCATTATTTTGAATTTGATTTTTTTTTAGTTTATATATTCAAATATTCGATTAAAACATATAAACTAATGATGGTAGATTTTTAAAATTAAAATTTAATTTTCACTGAAATTAATTAAATTAAATTAATTAAATTTCCATTAAAAGCTTTATATAATTTTATATATATTTTAATTGACGTATAAAAACAATCCCGATCTTTAGAAAATTAACGACAGTGCTTGTTATATTAATCAACCACATAAGAAATTCATTATTAATTTCTCATTTAATTTCTGAGTGAAAAATCTTACAACATTGACTTTAATTTTTGGATTTCACTTCCGAAATTAGTATTTTATTGACAAACTTGTCCCGGCATAATGAGATGCACTGTTTATTCATGAATAACTTTCAATTTATTCAATGATTCATTATATTCAAAAATTAACAATTTTTTAAGTGAGCCATGAACCAGATAATGCTTCTTCTATGGGTATTCATGGTCTTTTAGCTGTTTGTGTGTATTAGGATAATATGATATAAAGTGATAACTAGTATTTTTTAAATTATAAATTTGAGAATTTTTTTTATTTGAAGCGCCAAAGCTTGTAAGACTAGCGAATAATTTTGAAAACAAATATTTTTTAGTTTTAATTGGATGGAAAGTTATTTATGTTAATAAAAAACTGGTTTGGAAAGTTTTCAAATGAACGTTTAATTGTGAAATAGATTTTATGACCAAACTATAAAACAGAATTCAAAAATTTTTGAATATAATGTCTTTAAATTTACAAAAATAATACCCGCGAATATAAAACAAAATCAATAAAGAACTATTTCAGAAATATCCAATTAGAACACCGGCTTGACTTGAAATTCTAAATAAAAATGGTTAAAAATTAGATGATAGTGAATAAGGACAATACAAGGAAGTTAATTAAACACGCTCTGTTGCTCTTCCTTTAATCCAGCAAGCTAATGCCCTCATGGCTCATGGTAGTTACAGATGAATGATAAATGCATATGTTTGCAGGATATTTAAAAAGTTATTATTGAAAGAGAAAGTCATACATCTTCAAAATAGTTTGAAACTCATAATTGATATCTCTATAAACAAATTTATCGACCAGGAAAACTTCCAAAGCTGAAACATCGCAGAAATGAAACAGAGAGAAAACGTAGCTATGTTTTCATACAATGATAAAATCTGCTTCAACTTGGAATATCTACATGAAAAAATTATCAGAATTGAAAAAAAACACAAAAGTCTTATATTTAATATTATGTTTGAAAACTGTCAACCATTTTGTTTTAATACTAAGATACAAGATGCTACCCAAACTTAGCTTCAAAGTTACATTTCCTCACAAATAATGCTCATAACCATCGATGAAAAAACCATCAAAAAACTTTGGATCTTCGTAACCAACTAACTCGTCTGTTGAAAACACTAAAGGCGCTTTTTTTCTTCTAGAATATTCTGTATCTCTGTTCGATTTGGCTGTGTTTATAGTTGTATTTCTTTTTTCGTTATTGTTCTTGTCAGAGTCATTTGATTCGAAGCTGGATTTTGGGGCTAAAAAAAAATTCTCTTTAATTATTTTGGATGGCTTCCTTTCTTTTTCTTCTAATCCTACGACAAATCATATTGAAAGCATTAAATGACCAAAGACTGAAAACTAAATTGATTATTTAGATTATCATGCATGTATTTAGATTAATGTTATGTTTTCTCAAGCTTTTGTCAATACCTGTTTATAATTTCAAATTTGTGTTATTAAAATTTATTTTAATCTAAGTTATAATCATAATATATTATATCACAAAACATGTCATATTTGGTAAATTTTTTAAACCAACCAAACCTCATCATTTACCTGTGCCATCCGCACTTTTCCAGTTATCGTTGTTCAATGGAGCAGAAAGCTCTATATTGCCATCATTTTTGACCCAAAATTGGTGCATTTCAATTATTTTTGTATTAATTCCTGTGTTTTTATTATGAAAAAAATCTAAAGACTTTTTGTATTTTTCATTTGCAATACTATCTCTAAATGAAAGAAAATGTTCTTTTTTTTTTCCAGAAAAGCTTGTTCGGCGATGAGAAAGATCATTTTTGTTGATTTTCGTTAATAAATTTCGATTTTCTTCACGCTTAGAAAAATCTATCTCAGGTAATACTTCATAATCCATATTTTTGTCACTTTTCAAAGACTTTCCAACGTTTTCATGAAAAGTTCCCATGCGTTGTTTGAACAGATTCATGGATTTAACTTCAACAGGAGGGCTCTCAAAACTATCTGATATCTTCAAGGGGTTCTCAAGCGTTAAAAGACTTTTTGGGACGTTTCTGCTGCTTAATGTGCGTGTGATGGTTCTTGCTGGAAGTTTGGTATCTACTGAAGCATCGTCTCCAATGTGGTTTGAAGGAGTTTCATCAGAGTTTCGGGGTGTTTTTTGATCGTTTGTGGGGTATACTATGGGTATCTTCTTCTGATATTTTAGATTTTTTTCATTTTCTTTAATAGTTAACGGCAAGTTTTTTAAAACATATCTTTTTTCAAAAGTCGTTTTTGACTTGTTCATTTCCACCCACTTTATTTTTTGGCCTTCTTCGAAAAGTGTTTCTTCCTTCATAGTGTGTTTTGTGGTGGATTGTTTTGAATTCTTCAACTTTTTTTTGGCATATTTTTTTATTGGAGAGGATTTAGAGTTTTGAATTATGTGGTCTTTCAATGTTTTCTTGTTTTCTAAAGTTGATTTTTTCTTTTTTTCGTCACTATCAACCGACTCCTCACTCTCAGAATCAACATCACTACTTTCAGAATAGAAGATCGCCTTTTCATCATTCAACTCAAAAACAGGAGACAAAGAATGATTCTTCAGCTTAGATTCAAAAGATTTGCTCTTGAAATTCGCAGCTGTTGATGGCATTGATAAGCGAGGCTTCATCAAACTGGCGCACTCGTTATTGCTACAAAATTCAAACGATTAACTTCATTACATATTCCATAACTACTATTCACATTCAGATTACTCAATGAAATACTTAAAAAATTATTATCGCTTAGGATTCAATTACTTTGATATATTGAAAGTCAATAAAAGTACAACCCATGTAAGTTATCCCACACAAATTCTCCCTCGGAGTTTTGTAGTTGTATCATGGGAAAGATTGCTCCAGAAGTTGAAGCCAGATTGACCAAGGAGGATGAAGGTGAATGGAAAAATGATCCAGTTGATTTTTCTTTAGTTGTCAATCTGGCCATTATGGCTTGTTTCATGTCGTGGTATTTGTCTCTGTTCGACTTTTCTTTGACAATCTTAGAAATAAATTTTTTTAATAACCTTTTTATCTTTTTAAGCATAAACTAACCTGAAATTCTCTTAAATATTTGTGAATCTCTTTATCCTCCAACAACTTGACATGTCCTCTTTTGATCCTCGTCAGCATCAAAGCAACAATGGAAATACTATAAACCATTAAAACAGCCACTATGTAAAAGGCGGCCCCTTTGGGGTCTTTAACTCTAAACTCATTAGTTTCATTTTTAGTGGAATTCGCAAAATGACTCATTTATGAATATATTCACCGGGTCGAAATTTCAATTTGATGTGGTTCTAAACATTATATATATACGCTCATAAACTAGAAAACGTTATATGTTTTGAGGATACATGCGTGTTATAAAACACTAAAAAAGCCAGATATTTATTCATGAAATATTTATATTGTATTGGTTTTTGTTTTTAAACGCTTTTTCTCTTCTGAGTTTTCTTCGTTCAAAACTTCAACACACCTTCCACACAATGCGTTTCTTATTGATAAATTTCTTCTGCACCTAAGGCATTTATGCTTTTCTGAACGCTTCAAACGGATGGTAAAATCTTCAAAATCTGGTATTTTTGATAATTTTTGTTATATTCATATAGTGGGATATGATGATTGAATGCATCAGATTTTGAAATGTGATTTTTAATAAATAAAACCCAACAAATCGACAAAAAAATATATATTTGCATTCTATATTTTCAAATGCCCTCGAATTCAATTGAAAACTCAATATCAAAGCAATAATTATGACCATGAAATCATTAAAAACTATCATTAACCTTTAGTGACAAGTTGCGAAGGTTCCACAACGGAGTCTTGCAGGTTTACAGTGGCTGCTCCCATCAGCTCACATAAAGCCGATGTATGGTGGTTGGTTGGGTGATGTAGAAACTGAAAAATAGTGTAAAATTTTTAAATATTTAATGAATTTGCAAAGATTTAACATAAATTTTTATTTCGTATTTATTTTCTCATAAATTTAAACCTTTAGCTCTCGCATCAAATCTTCTTTTGCCCAGATATCTAATTCAAATACGCCAGGCTTCTCAAAGCCCACAGTTTGATAAAAAGCTTGTCTTATAGGTTGTACAGTTTCATAAGTTGTGGCCAATTTTTGGTTTTGCCATTCTGCCTTCAACCAATCAGAAGTCTTGAATACGCTCGAAGACACTAAAAATAATACCAAAAGTTAAAAAATTTATATGAAATACAAATAAAAACACAATACTATAACCATTTCTGAAAAAAATGTTTTAAGCATATTAACAATATCCTGATTATAAAAAAAGTACGCAACTATAAACAGAAAAAGTTAATATAATAATTTCTTGCTCATATTTCTACACAAAACCTCATCCAAATTCCACCTGAATCAACCCCAATAAAACACCAAGAAAAGAACAAACCCAGTTTCATAGGGTGGTAGCTGAAAACTTCTTCAGAGAGGTGTGGGGTGATGGGGGCGGTGAGTTTACAGAGGGAGTACAAGAGGTGATGCATGCAATGTTGAGCTGATGCTCTCGATACTCTGTCTCCACAATACAGCCTTTAACGTTATGAAGTTTATAAGTTTGTTAACCCACGAAGTTTTTTGATTTAGAAAAAAAATCCTTATTTCTTTGTGAATCCTAAAACTTCGTCTATTAGGAAATGTTTTAATCTTCTTGTACTTATATCACATTGTTCACAAGCTGATATTTGAATAATACAAGGGTTTGAGTGATTTGATTTTCAATTTTTGTGTTTCTGTTCTATTTTATTCTCAAGAAAATAAAGATATATACTTAGAGCTGGATATATTTTAGTTGAATATCAAAACTGGCAGGTAGTTAATTATAAGATTTTATAACATTACTGTATTTTATAGCAAAACTAAAAAAAATTCAAAAAAATTAATCTATCCGAAGTCCCATAAATGGACGAATAAAAGACTCTTAAACGCACCGATCTTTAACCAGGTGGAAGTAGAAGGCGGATAATCTGTTGGAGTTGAAATGGTCAATCAGTCTTGACACCCTCGATATGTTAAATGTGTCGTATGACTCTGACACCTGGTCAAGTAGATGATGATGATGATATTAATAAACACAATAAAAAATAATGAACATAATAATAACAATGAAGTGCAAAATAATAATAAAACACTCATTGTATTAATAATTTTATTATTATCATTATACAAATTATTATTATTATTATATAAATAACAATAATAATTATTAAAAACCTTAATGATAAGATCTGTGAGTTGGTGAAGGACATACTGGTCTGTCAAATGGAGGCTCTTGATGTCAAAGTTATTGAACTCACCGCTGTAGTCATACAAGCACCCTACCATGTAACGGAGAGATTTCCTTAGCTGGTTTGATTAGTGGTTTGAGGTAGCTAAATAGATAATAGATTAATAATAACTTTTTAGATGGTTTGAGATTATTATTATTATCCTAATATTTTTTGTCTCTTACCACGAGGTTAAATGGTATGTAGATAAAAGAATTCTAAATGGTTTAAGATAAATAGGTAGATTTATAGTCAGATGGGTGGGTCAAGATAGATAGTTGATTTATAATGATGGGTAAGTAAATGGTTTAAGATAGATAAGAAATAGTTTTATGCATAGATGATATCATAAATCGATCATGCACATATATGACTACACAAACTCTATACGCAAACACAGACACACGGCAATGTTACCCTGAAAAGCTTTTGTTTGGCTTCTTCCAGCACATTCTTGCCAATAGAAACAGAAGGATCCAGTCCACTGCTGCCTACCCACGTCCTCAACACGTCCACCCCGTAGCTTTCGTTGTTCTTTAGAGTGTATTGTGTATCATCATCATCATCATCACTATCATTATCATAACCACCATTATTACTATCGTATTTATCTTTATCATCATCATCATCAAAAAACGACTCCATACTCCCAACCTCACCACTCTGCACCACATCAGCCGGGTTGACCACATTGCCCAGAGACTTTGACATCTTGCGTCCCTGCTCGTCCATCGCAAAGCCGTGAACTAAAAGGTTTCTGGGAACGTGAAAGGTGGGGTGATGCTATAATAACAATAATAATAATAATGATAATAATAATAACAAAAAAAATGAAAATAAAATAGCAATAGTAAGGATAATAATGATACTGAAAAAAAATATTTTGAATAAGATGTTTTTGAGAAAGACAATTTTAGGCCATTTAACTATAAAAAAATAGATAAACAGAAAAGAAAAAAAACACTATAGAACAAAATTGACACACAGCAACACGGGCATACAGACTTGAAAGGTGGTCGAGATTGAAGGGCAGTAGAAGTGAGAAGTGACGACATGAACCAACCCCCATACTGGTCCAACCCCTCCAGGTACACATCCGATTGCACCTCTTCTTCTGAAACGCAGAACCATGAAACACCGCTGTCAAACCAAATGTCCAAGATGTCACGTCCTTTTTCCACCTCGTCTTTTATGCCGAGCTTTTGGATGGTTTGTTTAATAGATTTCATTTTTAGTGCATAAGCCCGGTTATGCATTGAGTTTTATTGATTAATTTTCGAATAGTTTTGTAACATTTATACAATAGTCCTCATCATAATCATCATCAGCATCGTTTATCGTGCCATCTTTATGGGGTTAGACATTATACAATAAACATTAATATATAACTACACTTTAGAACGATATCATTTTAAGGCTGCACAAACACCTTGTTTCTGAGTTCGTGAGGAAAGAGTTTTTTTAAGTCCATCTTCCACCAGCAGTCACTGCCATGCTGTTTGAAGAGGGCCTTGAGGTGCTCAATGATGTCTCTGCCCAATTCATATGACGTTTTATGAGAAATGCCTAACTATGATTTTGAAAATAGTATCCAAAGAAATAAATTTTTTTCGTTTTAAAAAAACATCATTATACTAAAACTCAATGATTTCCACGAGCCATAATTAGATAAGAAGATTCATGAACACTAACTAGTGTTGAAACTTAAAAAAAAACAATTATCGATATCCTCTTTTTCTTCTCATCCCCCTCTTCCACATTACCACCATCACCAGTCATACAATCCCCTCTCCCCCCCCCACCTGTTAATGATGGGAGACCCACAAGTTTTGTTATAAAAGACAGGAATTGGTACCCCCCAAAATCGTTGCCTACTTATACACCAATAATTCCTGCCTTCCAGGTTTGACCTCATGGCTGATTGACAGGATTTCGGTTGACTGTTAACCCTATAAACGCCTTCCTATTAACGAAGGTGGTGGAGAAGTTTGAAACGAAACAACGTTGTTTAATGAGTTTGTAGTTCAATACATGATAGCATGGAAACGGATGCGAAGTGATAATTATGATGAGAATGATATTTTTAAGTAAAGAATTAATTAATTAACTAATCTATGAATTAAATAACTGATGAATTAATCAATATTTTAACCAATTAATTCTCTATTTGAAATCCTCAAACACTGTGGTAGATTCCTAATAATAATAATAATAAAAATAATATCCCCATTGAGTTGCTCTAGTCGTATAGTTGACTGAGTTTCTCTTGGGTAACTCTCTTCACAATTCTTCTCCAGAAACATTTCTGTTGGGCAAGAAGAAAAATGGTTTCGAAATCTTCTGAGTTTTCGAGTTTCATTTTTGGGATAAATTTGACATCTTCTTTTAATGTCTGTGGTAGGGTGGTTAAAGGTCTGCCTAGGTATTTTTTCTTATTTGATGTGGCATAGTACTGCTTCATAGCCTGGAATGCTGGCGTATCAGGTCTTCTTAGGATATGTCCCAACATCCTCCATCTTGCACCAGCAATTTCAACTGAAAGGGGTATGCTATTCGTTTTTTTGTATAGTTCTTTGTTGCTGATTCTATTGGGATAGTAGATATCGATCACTCTCTTAAGCTGTTTGCGGTGGAATGCGTCAATCTTAGCTTCTATATTTTTGTTGACTGCCCATGCTGAAGAGTTGTAGGTGAGAACTGGTTTAACATAGGAATTGTACACTCGCACTTTTTTGCTTATTTTTAGCTTTTTCCTTTCATGTATATTTTCCATAATTTACTCATCGCAGTTTGGCCAAGTTGTTTTCTCCTCTCAATATCTTTTTCGTAATCAAGGAAGGAGCCTAGTTTTTTGCTCGTTTTCCAGGCCTCATCTGATTTTGATATTGTGATGAGTTCCGTCTTGTCAGTATTGACTTTGAGGTTCCAGTTCGAAAACTCATCTTTCAGTTTGCTTTCTAGGTTAAGTAGTTGCTGTTTGTCTCTACTAATGAAATCTAGATCGTCAGCATATCCTACCATTTTTGCTGGTGTCAATGGTTGTAGGTTTGTGTAGCTGTGATCTAGCTTTATATGGTTTGTTACTTTAAACTTGAAAGTGCGCAGTGCTGCTTCTAAGTAAATTGTGAAGAGAATGGGTGAGAGTCCATCAATTAACAACACAAAAAATATAAATTACCAAAATCCCTATTAAAAACCCACCATGGCGTTATTTTTGATCCGTTTCGTGTCAATAAACCACTGCTTGCTGGCTCTGAATATTATTGGCTGTTTGCTCCGCCAATCATGAGGGTAGGAGTGCTCAAAAGGTGATTGGTGGATAATTTGATTTTTCAACTTTTCCAATACTGATGATGATATTATTTAAATAATAATGATTTTTTTTTTGCTTTTGTTTTATATATTAAAAAATGACAGAGTATTATTAAGCAAACAATCGAGACGGATAACAGCAAAACTTTATGAACCCACAAATAAAAACTGATACCATACTAAACCACACGATTATACACACAAAAGTGAAAACCTAACAAAACGCCCACTACAAAATAAACGAATTTTTACCCACCAAGTATCAAAAAAAAAACACACCCCAAAACCAAAACACACACACCCACCCACCATTAAACCAAAAAAATAAACCTATCACAGAGCTAAAAATATCATACCCACCACAGAATTAACAATAACACACCCACCATATTGGCTTCCCTCTTCTATCACATGTTTGCCCTCCAGATCTTTACCCGCCTCCTTTGTGTACCTCCCTTCCTCATCCACACAACAGTCCTATTTCATTATTATTATTAATTATCTTGATGATGTCATGGTATTATTATTTTTATTATTATTATTTAATTACCCTTTTGATGTCACGATATTATTATAAATAATTTATATCATTCGGCGTCGTTTAATGTCTGTTTTTATGTTAGTGTGAAGATTATTGGTCTTTTGGGATACTATGGTTATGATATTTTGAAGAAACTCAGATTAATTTTTATTTTTTTTAAATATGTCATTTTAAAATATTATCTGATATCGGATTATATTATATTTCAATTATATTTTTGTCAAATTGAATGATCGATAAAACCCTTCTAATTTACATAAAATTTCTTTCATACTTAAATTCAAATTATTTTAAATTAGTAACTTCTATCAGTTGTTGAGAATCCATCACAAACCAATGAAAGGCCGTGTTTCAGAGCCACTTGGAAATCTTCGACGCCGTGGGCGGGAGCTGTGTGCACTAACCCGGTCCCTTTATCACTAGTCACGTGTGAGCCAGCTAAAAAAGGAGCTTCTTCGCCATTGGTTGATATGTAGCAACTGTTTTCTAATTGGCTGCCTGCAAAGGTTCAAAATCAAAAATATGGACTTATACATGATGATTTAAATCCATTTTTGATCAAAATCATTCAGTAACAAATTAAAAATAATTAAAAAGTATAAATATTTATAGAAATATTAATGAAATTTGCTACCTTCAAAAGAATGTATAAGTTTGACTGGTGATTTGAGGAGAGCTTCCAACTCTTGCTTGAACTTTTCACTTATTATGTACTTGTCACCATCAGCCGCTTCCACTAAAACATATCTGTGCCAATGTGAGTTTATAATTTATACAGGGTTTGAGAGATTTGGGCGCAAAAATGCTAATAATAATAATAATAATAATGATAAAATACATGATTATGAAAACTAATATTAAAATGCAACTGAAGCAATTCATGTCTAGGGATCAATCAGACAATATTTTCAGAGACTTCATGTAAACTTTTTTAACACAAAATCAACTATAAATACAATTTCCTCAATGAAAATAAAACCCCATATTCTTTCGTAAATTACTCACTTTGACGCCCATAAAATTTAATTAAATAAAACACAACACCCGACCCTAACCTCACACCATCACCATAACACACAGCCTTGTTTAATGGCAGGGTCCAAGGAGTGGTTGTCCATATAAGAACATATGTTCTACCCACTTCTGCATGTGTTGAGACGTCAGTGTTAAAAAACTTGAAAATTATACTTATAAGTATATTAATAGTAGTAATTATATTTATCAATTAGTTTTTTTTATAAAAATGAAGGTTATTATTATTTCTATTATTAGTTTTTCGAAACTTCCAAACAAGACATCTTATAAATAGATTTTTTCTCTTAAAAACTCCAACTTTCGATAGATTGAAACTTGTAAAATTATGCTACCACCATAATCCTTATCGATTCCCATACTAATTATTGCAATCCTCATGAACCTGGTAGGAAAGACAGACTCTTGACAGGCATTTTTAGGAAAACTTGAGTACTTTTGTAATTTTCAACATACTCTATCTCAGATTCCGCCAAAGCAGTTCTGTGTGATAACATACCTTTTAAAGGCTTAATAATCCTAGTGGTGAAACATTTGAACTAAAGTGACAGGGTTCAAATCCCGGTCTGGTTAAGCTTTCAGAGTCCTGACCGTTATATAGATTTAAATTTCACGCATGTTTATATGAAGTAATATACTTAAGTATTAACATGGTTTAATGAGTTGAAGACCGAAATATTTCAATATAGCATGCACATACTTGGAAGATGGCGACCAAAAGATGGGCATGTATTGCTGGAAAACATATCCCTGTAAATATATTACCCAATGTTAAATAATAAAAAAGATTTAATAGCACTATAGTGAAGTTTATAACGTGTGGTTATGATATATTTATAAAAAATTGGTATTTCAATATCAATAACTCAATAAAAGCTAAATAATTAGAATAACAATGAATTTTTTTAAACAACTATTAAAAATACTTTCTCATATAGCCTAAAGAAAGCCTCGAGCTGTTTAGTCTCATATTGAGGGTCAAAAGTGTAGTAACAGCCATTTTCCCAGTCAGCCATGACTCCCCACAACTTGAAAGATTCTTTCTGTTCTTTTGAGCATTCCCTTGCAAATTTGCTAGCTATGGTGGGGAGATATGTAAAAAAACTAGGTAAATTTATATGAGTTATTCATGTTGCTTGAAATGATAGCAAAAGAACTGTAGAACAGATACCCAGTGTTGTTTCAGTTAGTTAATGTCAGCTTGGTGAAATTAAATTTTAAAGTATAAAAGATTTTCATTTAAACTATTTTATTGATGTTTAGTATATATTCGTGGAGATATTATGTGGTTTATTTTTTATTATAATGATTGATTTTTTATCAAATAAAATCTTCAAGCAGATTAAATTTGAAAATAGATGACTTCTGTATAAAAATATTGAGTTTAGATTTATAATTCACCCAATTTTCTGATTTCTAGGGCCTCCAATGAATCTGCATTCTTGCCCAAGTGGGATAATGCTTTTTGTTCAATAGGTGTTCCATGGCAATCCCAGCCTGGCTTATATACCACTTTGTACCCTCGTAACAACTTGTATCTATTTATGATGTCTTTTAAGATCTGTTATAGCAGTCATTATTGTTTGTGAGAAAATGTGATATTGGTAGTTAAAGTTGATTTAAATTTTATTTATTGGCTTTAAAAATATTATGATAACAGTAGAAATAAATCGAGTTCAAGTGAATATAAATTGACATCATTAAGCCTAAAAACAAAATAATCTATGAATGATATAATACCTTGTTGAGAGCATGACCAACATGTACTTTACCATTTGCGTATGGAGGTCCATCATGCAATACAAAAGTTTTCAATCTTTTTGACTTGTTTTGCCATTCGTATAAGCCTTCAAAATTAGACTCCTGATGAATAATTAAAATGAATGTTATTGTTTTGCAGGTATTCAAGCTAGGATTGAAGTTGTTTGGTTGGATTTCGTGACAAAATACTAATATGATTTAAATTTAAGAACTTAGAAAATAACTTTTTGAATCTGTAATTCTCTTTGGAAGACATTTTCAAGTGAGAGAGGAAAATTAGTTTTTGGTGTTTTTACAGTGTGAGAATAAAGAGATTGCCGTTTAGAAGAATACAATCGTTGCGAATAACTTAATCTTTTGGATGATTTATTGACATTTTGAAAAAATAATTTCATGCTTAGTTACTTGTTGAAGCTAAAAGTAAAGAAGCTTTCAGAGCTGAGCGTAAAAATATTTTTTATTTTTAAATTTGAAGTAAATTTTTAAAATAAGACTTTTTATTTAACAAAACATATAATTTATTTTTTCTTTCTTTCTTCTCGAGCTTTTTCGATTTCTGCAACTTCTTTATGAAGGCCCATAAGAGTGAGGTCCGGCACATATCTGAACTCCTCTTCATCTTTATCAGGCTGTAGTTTATGGTTGTAATTTGAATAAAAAGCTTTTGACAGCCTATAAACAAAATATAAATATAATATTATATTATAAATATTTGAAGGTTAGAAGTTACAACTTTAACATCAAAAGTTTTGAAATATTTTTTTGTATGTATGTAAGTCAACCATCAGTCTTCTCGAATTGAGTGTTTGATAGCGTATATTATGATGTTTTGAAAAAAAATTTTAATAACTTCTTCCAAAGAAAAAGTGATTGCAGAAGGTGTGTTCAGCTGAGCATACTCTATGAAGATCGGAGTGAGAGTGACAGGAATGTCATTTATCTAAAAAATAAATTCAGTCATGAATTTTGTAATATTTAAAATAGCATTTAATAATGCATTTAAGCTTTGTTTGTTCATTTGTTTTAAAATCTTTGAAATTTTTTTATATCCATACAGAAAAGCTTCTCAAAATGAATTGGAAAAATAAACTAAGTATTTTTTTTATCATGTATCAAAAAGTAATTTTTAAAAAAATTTAAATTGATATTACCTCTATAACTCGGTGATAAGTGTGCATTTCAAATTCTGTGGCAAGATTTGTTGAATTAGGTCTGAAGATTTTTACTTTTGCAATTTTTGCAGGAACAGGGTATCTGAGAGATTTTTATGTGGCTTAATTGATTATAATGTAAAAGATATTCAAAAAATTGAAAAAAAAATTTATTTTGATTGAATAAACAATAATTTATTGTTTGTTTATGAAACATTAGTGCCACTCACGATTTTGGAGTAAACCCCAGGGACTTGGATTTTTTTTTCAAAAGTTTCACAAATGCATCCAAAACACTGTAATCATAGCCTTTCAAACGAATACATAATGTTTTGTATTCTGGGACATCCAATTTTTTATCCTGTGAAAAATGTAGACATGTGTTTATATCAATTATTATAATGAATATTAATTGGCGTATAACAAAATTATTGACAGCAATACACAGAATTATTAACAAAAAATGCAGAGATTTTTTGAAATATTGATATTGTAGGCTAGTTTTACAAAAAACTGTAAATCTTGCATATAAACGTTTTTGTTGTTTTTCAAACAATAATTATAAAAATCTAAGTAATAACCAAAAACTCTGGTTCATAAATTGAAGCTTTTCTCGATGAAACCCTGATATGGTGTTTAGTTGTTGTATATCAAAATGATTTTGTTAAAACACAAAAACGAACCAGGATAACATTTGCGTTCTTGGCATCAGTTTTGTAAATGTATTCTGAAAAGTGCAAACAGCTTTTTAAAATAATATAAAATAATCTATTTATGTAAAATTTAAATTGAGAACCTTCAACATTTTTGAGTCAAAGTTTACTTTTACATGAAAACTTTTTAAAAGTGACACAAAAGTATTTATTTCGTATATAACTTTCTATCTTTCAAAAAACAACCATAATCTAGTCAAAATATTTTATTTTAGTTTATTCAGCTTAAACTTTATAAAAGCTTCTGTTGAAGATTAGTAAAAATCATTAGTAACAGTTTGGGTTTCAAAAGAACTTTATATTATCTCAAAAAAAAACAATTTATATTAAATCACATGCTTTAAAGAAGGACTTTCCATACTATCAGCAACCATTTATAAAGGCAGTATTTTACGCAAATGTGTTTTCCGAAGTCATATTTAAAATTATCTTCTTGTTTTCAGTAATATTTTTCTAAAGTATAGCATGTTTTTTAAAAAATAACTTTATAAAATTTCGTGAAATTACATAAAATTTTCAATGTTGACTCGCTTATTTAATAGAAATATTTTCAAAAAAAGAAAAACAATCTGGGTATTTTCTTATTTTTTCGATGCTAGATATAATCCCTGCTAAGAATTATATGCTTTCTTCACAAGAATGATTTTAATTCTCAAGACAGTTATTCAAAATAAAATCATTTTTTTTCAAGTTTTTCAAACCTTCAAAGAATTTTTTTTAAAAATTGTTTAGAAAAATTGAGTCTTTTTTTATAAATAACAAAAGATTCATATAATGGAAAACAAACTTATCATCGAAATCGATTGCTTGAAAAAGACAATTTGTTGAGAGTATTTCGATTTTTTGATTGTTTAAATTAAAACAAAACAGCTTCCATTAAAAATAAAAGCAAAATTTTTTTCCACACT
The DNA here is from genome assembly GCA_964035795.1 of Pterobdella sp. o SKG-2022. Lineage (NCBI taxonomy): Eukaryota > Metazoa > Annelida > Clitellata > Hirudinida > Piscicolidae > Pterobdella > Pterobdella occidentalis. Next base: position 6,603,962 of record OZ038326.1, on the reverse strand, counting down.
TGACTCTAAATACCAAGACCACACTCCTAAAATTAAAAAAAAATCATGCTAAAAAGTCAAAAACTCGTTAAACTTTATTTAAATCTTTTGTATTACATAACCATATTCAAACCCTGCATCTACAATAAATAGAAAAAACCATCTCGGTTAGTTGCTCATGAGCACCAAGGCATCTAACAGACAACGTGACATGCTGTGCTTAGCATGACGTGTCTATTCCTAGCATGACTCCATTTTGTAACAAGATGACAAGTTTCAATTATATCTGTTAATATTAAAAAGTTTAAATGCACTTTATTTTTGTGTGTATGTATTCAAATTTTATCAAAAAAACTATAATTTAAAAATTTTTTTTCCACAAATCCCGCTCGGTTTACCAACTTCATCTAATCAATCGTTAAAACCTTAATCAAGCGGTCTTCTGTGTTTTGAAAAGATTTTTATGATAAAAGTAGCATGAAAAGACATCAAGAACAAGCTTAAAACTTCACTCGTGAATGCACTAACATTTTAGTTGAAAACCTTAAAATTTAACAAATGCTATATTGAAAAGAATTGTAAAATACTGTTTGAGATTCGTAAGGAGATTCAAGGTGATTTTTAATAAATTTTATAGAGCTTTATTTTTTTTTGAATCATGAAAATTTTTCAGAATCATTTATTTCCATGGAAAGAAAGAATTTTATAGCAATGTTCATAGAGTTTTTCATTGCTGGATGAGATTTAGGGCCGCAACTTCTTTAAAAATTCACATGTTACTCTTCTAACTCGAGCAAAATTGTCTACAGTTGTAGCCAAGAATGTTTGCATCACCATAGCATCGGTATTTTGATGTATGCCAAAAAGAAACTACTGCTTCCCATGTGGAAAGAGCAAGATTTGAGGTTTACTCCTTAGATAGAGATGAACTGCTTGCCGTGGAATTTCCGCAGACGCAGAGGCAGAAATATATAGTACTGATGACAAAGAAAACAATAAATAGGATAATATTAAATTCTATCAACCAACTAACTGATGATACTAATTTTGATAAAGAAGATTTAGAAACAACTATGAGCGATAGAGAGTATTGGAAGAACAAAGTCATAGAAGTTCGACTGCGGTCGACATGATGATGATGATGATGATAGCAATGTTGATTACTATTGGGTCGAAGGTTAGATTTTGTAATTGTTTCTATTTAAAAAGTTCCACTTCCTTCATTAGATTGAAGATCTGATCAAAAAATAACCTACAGACTCAATAAACAAAAATGGATTTTATCAAAAAAACTTTCAGTACCGCTGTCAATATGAGTCATCAATTTATTATGATAGATTGCTAGAGAGAAGTTTATAGAAAATAATTGATTTATAATTACGATAGGTGTTGATTGTGAATATGTGATAAACGCACTCAGCATAAATAATCAATAAAACAAACTCTATTTCATACCAAAAAGTCCGCCATTAACCCAAATGGGCTGCGCTACAAAGGATACGTTTTAAAACATTCAGTTATTTTGTTGAGCATTTGGAGCTTGTGTTTTTATTGATAAAAGCAAATCGAGAATAACGATTTTTCGTATCATTCAAACAAATTTTTATAATTTTAGAAAAAATTTTTATAATTTAAAAATAAAACTTGTCTCGATAAGTGAGAAAAGATGAATTTTGAGAAGTTTTTTTGCTAGAATGTTGAAATTTTTTTCCGAGAACTCTCAAAACAAACATTTAGAAATTTATAGATGAATACTTTTTAGTTTTTTTTCATAATAACAGTTTTTTCAAAAAAAAATATATTTTTTAAAAATTTCAAAATAAAAAAAATTAATATTTTATAGTGCCCATATTATTTTCCATCCAAGCCATCTGTTTTTAAATGAAGATTTATCTTACGCTTTAGAGCCCATACAAAACAAAACGAATATGTCTGGATTATAGTATAATGATAAAAATTTCTAGTTTGGTTTTTTGATAAAAGTTTATTTGATCTCTTGCTTAATTTTACAACCATTGTCGGGACAATGACATTTTTCATGAATAAAAAAACATAAATAAATAAAACTTAAAATATATTTTTGGCTAAATTTATTTTAAATGGCATTTGCTTTCAATGAGATTAAAAATATCCCGTTAATAAAAAAATTAGAATGGATTTCTAGGGACTTTCCATGGAAATTCTACCAAGCATAAAAAATTCTTTCTCATAGTAACTCCATTTTTATTTCGTTTCCAGCCCAATATTGCTCTTATGCGATGATGAATTTTAGTATATTTTTTAACTTTTCGAAGAGGTTCTTATTCAAGTTACACTCAGCGAATTTACGATTTCCCATTTTTGTGGCATATTACTAACAATAAAAAAGCCCCGATTTAGGCTCTGTTGTTATTGCTTCGAGATGAAACAATGAAAAAGATTAAAATAAGCAGGGTTTGCTTATATAGAACATTATCAAACGATAAAAAGTTCATATACATTTTATTTTAAACTCTAGTGAACTTCAACTTTGAAGCTTTTAAAGGAAATTAATGGCAGCAAGCTTCAAAAAACACGCAAATCTTCTGAAATCAATATATATCAGTTTGCGAAAAAAAACAAAGTAATTTTTCTTCTCAAAAAACCTTTTGCCTCGTAAAACCCATTTAGTCAAAACTGGGTTATTCTTGCAGTAATTATCTTTGTCACAGCCATAAAACATCACGTCATAATAAAGCAAAACAAACCATCGTTAGGAATAATTGAACATAAATATGAAAAACAGAAAGAAAAAATGCCTTTTAAATCAAGCATCTCGAAAGGTCAACCACTACACACGTTACTACTACTTGAAACAGCTTTTGAAATTGAAAAGAATTATTAATTACTTTAGAAAAAAAATTAAACATTAATAGGCTGGGTTTATTGAAACTTATTCAAGCGTAGGTGTTGTATTCAAACCTACGTTCAAACTGTCCTCGTTCAAATATATTGAATGAGGGTTTTTTTAGTATGAATTAAAAAAATTTTTGGATATTTTAAAGTTTTTGCTAAAATTTTCAATGTATTTATATGTGTGAAGCATTTGCATAGATACGCATCTCGACGTGAAATGCAGTGAGAATACATATGCGCGGGCAAGCTTATTGCAGTACAGAAAAAAATTTGCATTCCGAGGTGATTTGTTGATTATTTAGTCGCTTTAAATTGAGTCGACATTTGGTTTTGCTACTCATTCTGTTGAGCATTTATTGCAGTTAGATGCGAATTTTATTCTCATTCAAAGTTTTCACTGACTTCTTCAACTTGCCGTATAAACTTAATGGATGCAATCATTAAAAAGCTTTTACATTAAACGTCAGTATAAATTTGCAGCTTGGGATAATTAGAAACTTGATTGCATGAGATTTAAACACACTGAAGCTAAAGTTAGGTTAGTTTGAATAACTTCCGAAAATTAGATTTGGAATAAAGGTTTTGTATTTTTTGATACTGAAGAATTACTCGAAACTAAGTTCAAATACCTAAAAGCTTTTTAAAAATTCAACAAGGAAATTTTGAGATACAAGTGAATTTTATAATGAATTTAATTTACTACTATATCTCACTGAGCATCCTAAAACAAAATTTCAAAAGTTTCTAAATATAAATTTAAAACTCATTTTTTAATGGTGTTTCTTAAACACCAAACTATTTTTGAAACAAAAAAAAACATTCAAAAACATCAAACGTCAAGATAACAAGTAGTTTGATACAAAAAAGTTGATAAAACGTTTGAAACTTGAAAGAACCGTCAACAACTCTTCAAGAAGCAACCAACAAAAGTATTCAAGGACAGTGATGTTTTAATACCGCTATGTATTCTCTTACACTGTCCCTTTCTAAGAAATTCTCAAAAGGATTTGGAAGTGTTTTCTATAGGCCGAATAAAGCCAAGAAAAAAGGTGGGCGATTGATTGTATTGAAAGATCTGCATTAACGATCTGTCTTTTTGTCATTTCATAATGAAACTTCTCTATTAGAAGGGTTAATAGCATTATCTATTATTCTTATTATGTGTTTTATTATTATTTTTATTATGTTTTTTTTCTATGAGTTATTATTATGTTTTTTACCATGTATCTTATAACTTTGAATATTTTTCAATGGAAACTTGGTAGCAAGTTGAAGTTTTAATTGAATTTCATGCCCACCATCAAATAAAAAAATCATAAAAATGAACCAGAAAATATAATTCTATATTCTATAGAACCCACAAAAATAATTTAAAATTCATAACTTCCGGTCGAAAACACCTCTAAAAAGACTGCAAATATTTTAATAAAAGCCTACCACACCTATAAACACCAATAAACATTGGAAACGTCTGGCAATACATCACCATTTGCACACAAAAATCCTTCCTACAGAGACGGAAACTCATGAAGTTGAACGGCTCGTGACCAGGAAAAAGCCAGTGGGGTTGGACGATCTTTGCCACAGCACAAAATTCACCAAGAAAGAACTTCAAATAATGTACAGAGGTTTCAAAAACGTTGGTGAAATTTTTTTTTTTCAAGTTCTTTTGCTTTATTTTCGGTTTTCGAAAACAATTTTTTTTCCATATTGCATTACAATGAATTCGTTGTTTTCAAAATTCAGCGTTTTCTGGTTAAAATATTCATATTTTTTATATAATAAGTTTTTTTAATTATATAAAACTTTGACTATTTTAAAACATAGAGTACATTGAGGTTTTGAGCTTATAAAACTTGAATAAAGAGTAATTCCTATCATTCAAATGGACCATCAGCCCAGTTTTATTTAAAATGATTAATACCCAAAATATTCATTCAATTGCAAACTTGAAAATTACCAAAATTATTTCATCTCACGTCAGAATAGAATCATAAAATCAACTATATAACTTATAACTTTTAAGTAATTTTGTTAATATTCTTAATAGAACACCGAACAAGAATCCCAAAGTTTGAGGGAAATTTCAGGTAGAAGAGCTTATTTTAGGTGGTAATTTATAGCAGAGGCATAAAAGGGTCTGGGTTATTTAACTGAAAATAAAGTAAATCTCAAATACTCTTTGCTATGCTTTTATACAAATGGCCCATTGTGTGAGTATTAAAAGGAGGCGATACTTTGAGGGATAAAATTTTTAATGTGAAACTACTAATGTTATAATCTCTAAATAGAACTGTATTTCTTTAACCTTCAATGTAGAATTGTACTCTATAAAAAGTATTACAATACGATAAGTTTAGTTCATGATGGATTTTTACAACAAAACTTAAAGAAGCTTCGAGATTTTAGTTTTGAATCAAGCATTGTAGCCATATTATAATGACATTTTTGATCCTATTACAAAAAACATTGAACTTTGTAATGAAAAACTATAAGCGTTTGAAAACCTATTTGTTTTGTAACGAAAAACATCAAATAAGAGGAATTTTTAATACATTTATTGAGAATCAGAAACTATAAGCTTCGATAAGTTTAGCCTTATTACAAAACGTTAGCGAAAATTCCTTTTATTTGATGTTTTTCGTTACAAAATATTGAAGAAAAATACATACGATGTCTCTGAAAAGTTAAAAAAAGCCTCTGTAAAACTTTGGCTTAGAAAACCATTAGGGGACATTATCGTTCATTATTTAAACTTATTGTTTCATGCTCTCATCACTCTATTTATTGGAACTCTTTGTTGCAATGTGTAAAAACACTCAAAAGCTACAGAATTTGTTCAAATAGATGATACGACTAAAATTATGTGATGAAAACTGCTTTTATTTTGCACCTGGCATTTTTAATGCTTTTCGTTATATGCCGCTGAATTAATATTATTTTTGATTGTTTATGAAAGCTTATTGAAAAGTTTCTGTGAAATATATTTCTAATACTATAAATGAACACCAAATAAATTCCAATTTTTTTTTCTGGGCAGCTGCTTTCAGGACGGTTTTGTGTGTATCCAATTACTTGTCTTTATTAACCACTAAATATCTTTTATTTCAATGAACAGTCATGAAATTCCCACATATTTGAGCTTTCAAGCTAAGCAGAACATATAAAATATATATCAAAAGAGAAAATTAAACGTTTAAAAGTAGTCTTTTTTTTTTTTAAATTTTTTTCGAAAATGAATTTCTATTCTAGTTTGTTTCAAATTTTTAAAAATCAAGTTTTTTCTTTGCAAATTTAATCAAAAAAATGTTTAAACAGTTTTTTGAGATTTAGTTTATGAAATGTTCCGTAGCATTGGACAATGTTGATATTAAAGCGGTATTGAAAGAATCATCCCAGCTCAAGGCATGGAAACTTCATTCCTTTCAAAACTAAAAAATTCTCCTATGAAATCTCTGACTTTTTTGAGACACTTTCAATATATGTAAATGAAATTGGAAAAATTCCAGAGAATTTTCAAAAAGTTTGTTTTAAGTTTTTTAAAAAAGTTAAAAGTAAACTTTGGTTAAATTTGAAAAAAAAGTTATGATTTAGGTATGCCTTAGTTTCTCTCCATGGCGCAATATAAACGTTATCATTTTTATCATTGTTTCTATTATTATTATTGTTTTTATCATTATTTTTGTTATTATTATAGTTTGTATTGTAATTAATATTATTTTTTTTATTATTATTTTGTTTTTTTTGTTTTTTTTTTGTTTTTATTGTTTATTTCATCATCCTTATTCATGTTCTATTAGTTTGTTTTTATTAATGTCGTTGTTTTTTAACAGTTGTTATTTCAATTATTGTTGTTGCAGTTATTATTCTTGTTGTTAGTATAATTATTTTTATTGCTGCTGGAATTATTGTTGTTGTTATAGCTTTTTGTTGCTCTGATGATGATTATTATTATCATCCTAACGTTGAGACTAATCCAGTTAGAGAGAAATATGAAGTTTCAAGTTTTACAAAAATATAAAAAAATTTCATTTAAATCAAAATAAATATTTTATCTTTTTTTATGTGTATGCGCTTAGATTCTTTAAAGCTTTATATATTACGCGTCATTTGAATTTTTTATTCAGAACCCATCTTCCTATGGTTCTAGTTTTAAATAAATTGATAATTGTACAGAAAATTTAATTTTTCGAAAAACTGTTAAGCTTAATCCCTTTGAATAAATAGTAATGTTCAATTTTTTTATTTTTCACGAGTTTTTAAATAATACAAACGTTTTTGAATTCATTTTACTTTTCTCATATATTTAAGTTTGAGCCAAATTCTCTAAAACTCAATTTTCTTTGAAAAACTTTATTCATTATATAAAACAGTATACAAACTTAACTAGTATTGATTTATTCAATACTTATTAGTAGTAGTGCTTCCGATTTTCATTTCGGTGACATGACGTAATTTTTTCTCCATATTTGTCTATCAGTCATGGCAGTACGTAGTTCGTTAGAAGTCAGCCTTGTGTCTTTATGAAGTACGTCTTTCAGTGTTATATTTGGACGACTTCTTCTACAACACTCTTCCGGCGTCCAGATCAACAGAGTTTTTGCGGGTTCGTTGTGCCGAGCTACATGTCCAGCAAGCGCTAACCGTTTTCTTTTGATAATGGTAGACAACTTTGGAATTTGACCATATAGCTGAACATTGGATAGGCGGTCTCTCCAAGAGATATTTTTGACTCTTTGGAGCATGCCAGTGTAGGTACCATCAACTTTCTTCACTGCAGCGCTGTTCATTTCCCAGGATTCACACTCATATGGCAGTATGGATTAAACAGTAGATTAAAAAATCTTAATTTTCGTTTTTGTAGTAATGCGAGAGTTCCAGATTTTTTCTAGAGAGTTGAGAGTGTTCCATGATTTTCCGATTCGGGTGTTGATCTCTCGAAAATAGTCGGTGTAACCTCCTAAGTAAAGAAAATCATCAACCTTTTCAATTTCGTCGCCATTCTTAGCATGAATATGACTCTACAGAGAGATTGAAATGCATTGCTTTAGTCTTGCTTGCATTGAGAAAAAGACCTTTTTTTTGAGTTGCGGTCTCAATACTTATTGTATTTTTATCATTTAAAAAATTTTATTTTTTAAAGCAGAAATACAAAAAAATCATTTTAAATGAATTTTCTATAAAAAAAACGCGATATATATAAATGAAAAAACAAAAAAAAAACAAAAATATGAAAAAAAGTGAAAAAAGTTGCTAAAAGTGAAATAAATTGAAATTCTTCCATCAGGAGTGTCCTTCTGGTTCAGTGAACGAAGAGACCTTTAAATACATTTACTCGCAGTTTTTTCCCCAAGGAGGTGTTTTTGCTTCTTTATCCAGATGTCTGTGTTATTTAGATTTTATGTTTATTTTTTGTTGTTTTTGTTTTTGTTGTTGATGCTGTTTTCGTTGTCGTTGTTGGGTTTGTTTCTGTTGTTTAGATTTTTTTTTCATACTTTTGTTGTGTTGTTGTTTAGGCTTTATAAAGTATTTTTGTTATTTTTTTGGACTTTTATCAATATGTTATTTTGTTGCTTAGATTTTGATTTTATTTATTTTTCGTTGTTCTATCTTTTTTTGTTTATTTTGTCGTTATTTGTTAATTAGGTCTTTTTTCTTTGTAGTTATTCAGATTTTGTTTTTTTTTCCAAAGTTTTTTATTCTTGTCGTAGCTTGCACTTTGTTCATACATCGTGATGTGCTATTATTTATTCGATTTTTTATATTTCCATGTATTAGTGTAGCTTTAAATTTAAATAAGCCCCTTTGAGTACTTAATTTCATTTATTTCTTTATTTTAGCCTATAATCTTTTTTTCAAAATTTCTCATTTTCAAACATTCATTTTAAGTTTTAATATTTAGAATTTCATTATTGGCTCTACTTTTCACGACGTTTTCAATTTAGTTTTATAAGACTTTTTGTAATTTCGTCAAATATTCACAACGTTTTAAAATACTGCGCATTTAAGCTGTCAAATATAATCTTGTCAGAGTTTCAAATTTTATAAATCTGACACACATTCCAAAATGTATCATTTTATACATTTCAAAAATAAAATTTTATTTTTTTCATACAAATTATTAAGATTATTTTTGTAGTAAACCTAAAAACACCAAAATAATGCATATTTTTGTTTTCAAACTGTTCTTGCCTATTTTTTATTCCCGATCAATAATTATAATTACGTTTTTAAATAAATAAAAAAACTAATTATAAATTAATAAGCAAACATTTAATCAAATTTCGCTCAACGCATCCACATAAAAAAACCAAAAAAACACATGTTTTATGTTATAATTTCTGGAGTTCTGATTAAAGCAGTAATGAACAGACTAAAAATTAACGTCTGAACGTTCAACACAAAAGCTATAAATAACGATAACACTCTATCAATTGATTATGTACAAGTGCTTATTGAACTGAAAAATCGATTTGAAAATTTTCACACTTCCTACACGTGTCTGTATTCATTAGTGTTTTCATTAATTTTTTTAAATGTTTCCAACTTAAATTAGATCACTGGTTCCAGACATGAAGGAATTTTAGTAGATTTTAAATAGGAAAATTTTATTAAACTTTAAATATTAAATTTTTTTTTACACTCCACTCGTACATGAGAGTTAGACTCACTACAAGCTGTGTTGCTCAGTTGAAATTGTTTACATTTTTCAATCGTTTATGAATTTATTGGACTTGAACCATGGTTAAAACTACAAGTAATAGAAGAGTGATGGGAATTGTTAATTTAGAAGCTCAAAAATGTTGAGACCTTCTTGAGAATGGTTGAAATGAAAATTTTACTGCTTCAAAATTCAAGTTAACATAAGTTTCTTAAAGAAATTTAAAATTAATTATATTTATACCAAAATAGTGAAAAAAGTTAAAAAAATAATAATTATGAAACACATTCAGGTCTCAAAATTGAGACAAAATTCACATCCAAAATATTTTCAGTTGTTTCAGTTGCACAATAAACTAAACTTTGCACAGTTTAACGAGTATTCATCAGCTAATCCCTAAGCAAACATTTCATGTGAATCCAAAAAGAAAATGCTAGATGTGTAAAGCGGAAACGCCCTAAAAATATGTTTTATTTCCACGCTTTTTTCAACCCACTGTTAAAGTAACTTTAAAAGACTTTTTTTTTGAGTTTTTATTTAGCGCTCAGTTTTGATATTATTCGAGCTGCAAACCCCTTTTTTGAATTAAAAAAATCAATATTATATTTCAACAATGTGTTTCCATTCATTCAAAAAAACTCATTTTCAATGAAACATTTTTACTATGTGCTAGTAATATGAGGCTGTCCTATAGGATGCCCAAATACTGTGTGGAATATTCAAAAAACACGCCTAACCAGAAAATAACATTCATTAAAAACCAAAAAATGCTCTAATTCAATATGAATTTTATAGATTAAAATTTTTCGATTAGCGCATCAAAAATTCGAAACCATTTAAAATAAACTTTTTGGTTCTAAACTGACTACCGGCTCTGCATCAAATTCTTTCTATTGAAAATTGCTTCATGGATATATCGCTTTCTCATTATAGTTTATTGCGAAATATTTTTTGATGTTACATGTTAATCAATAGACAGAAAGATGCGTGCTGTTTGTTTAGGTACGTTTACTTTTTTGGCCCATATAGCTTCAGTGGTTGAGCATTAGACTTCTCATATAAAAGTTACAGGGTTCGATCCAGTGTGGGCCGACAATTAGCACCTGTTCCACAGTGTGTTTTTGCTACATTAAATTGGTAGAAAGCGCTTTGAACTACAAGGAAAAGCGCTTTATAAATACCGTATTACATTGAACACTCAAACGAGGCTATTCAAAAAATGTATCCCATACGTCAAACTTCACAAATATTAAAAGCAATTTATTTGAAAGTATGATATAGCTTCAAGCTATCAGAATCGGGTTTCAAAATTTAATATGTCCACATGACACATGCCTTATTGAAGGAACTATTGATGAAACACCACCGTGTGAATAAAAACTCTGAAACCTAATACGCCTTCATCGGTATAGATTATATAATAATAATTATTATTATTTTTATTGTTATTCTAGTTATTGGCATTATTATTGTCATTCTTATTTTTAGTATTATTATTGTTGTTAAACTATTATGATCGAGAAGAACGAAGTTATAGGAATAAATTAATTCAGGGTCACTAAGCGACCAAGGGATAGGTTGCAGTTTGAAAAAAAAACAGCAAAAAATGGTTGAGACATATAATACAGAAAATTTTGAAGCAGCCCAACCTAACAGGGACTTGAAAATTTTTCCGAAAAAACAAGCTAAAGTGTAGTGATTTTAATAAATAAATCTAAACTTTATAAGGTGTAGAGTATGAAAAAAAAACCAAAAATGCACAAAAAGATCTAGAGATTCTAATGAAGAAATCTAAACCACTTGAGTGCATATTAAGTTACCTTGAAAGAGGGCCAGAGAGTGATGAAAGCATGCGAGCTGTGACAAAAGTGAAACACCGTGTTGTTGAAAATATTAGATAATAGAAAATAATCTAGTTTTTTAATAGATTCGTTGCTAGTCATTATTGGATTGAGGTTTATTTTACTATTTATGAAAATTTTATCATTTAAAGACTCAAGTGGTGTTGATTAAAAAAAATCACAATGATTATTAGTTAATTATCATCAATTTAAATTATTTTATTCAAAAAAAAACACCAATAATATTTCAGTATTTATCCATATTACTGGGAGCTATTGTCCCTATGTTATTTCAATATTGATTATGATGATAACAGTAGTATAAACGACAGATTTTTCCAAACCATTGATTAAACAAACGCATATGTTTCATTTATTAAAAGCCATAACTTGATGAGTTTTAAGTTTAAGCAATGAATTCAAATTTTGTATAGCATTTAGGAAATTCCATACAATTTGGTGGCATTTACTAACAAAAACTGTAGGATTAGACTGTTAATGACAGTGTAGTAAATTTCACTTAAGTTCATTCTAATTCGCTATTCACTTCTGAAGTTTTGAAGATGATACTCATGCTATGGAAGCATACTGCTGGGAATAGCACAAAACCGCAAAAAGAATTCATTTTAAATTTTGAAGTTTTTGAGATTTTTCAAAAATTCCTAAAAACATGATTCGAAGTTTCAAATAGTTTAAATAATATTACTTAAAAATTAATTTCATATAGATTCAACTTCAAATACCTTCTTATAGACATAACAGCATTAGATAAAATAAAATCATTTTAAAAAATTTTACACAAAGCCAAAATTTCCGTACAGAGTTGATGAATTAATCAAAAACTTCAAGCATTGTTTCATTTACAATGCACTCTGTGCAGACATCTAGTTCTTTCAATTGCACTACAACCATGATATCAAGATAAGGTTGTCAAACGTAATCAATTGTTCGACAGACTTAACAGTATAAATGCCATTAAGAAAACATTTATTTAAAAGAAAAGCCATAATTTTATATCAGCCTTATCTTAACGTCGCAGCAATAAAGAATGATTGATGTTGGACTTTAAAATAATTTAATTTTGTGTTTACGAATGCTTCTGCAAATATTCGTTTGCTGGGTGGATAGGAAACAAAATTTAAAATCTGCTTATTTTGGGGAAGAGTGCAATCTGTTTGAGGTTCTCTAGAGCAGGGATGAAGGAGAATGCAGGACTGTAAAACCTAAGAGATTAATGGAATAAATAATAAAATGAGTTTAAATTATTTTTCAAACGTTTGAGTATGCCCGAGTAATCACTAGGGTCGTTGAAGAAGCCATAAATACTTTACAGTGTATTGGAATATTTTGAAGCTCATTTAAATGCAGGACATCTGAATACATTACGGAAAAATGCATTGAAATAAAATACCTTGGAATAAAATGTTTTTAAACAAAAGCATTGAAATAAAATATATTGGGTTATATACAATGAAATAAAATAAATTATGTTAAAATAGATTGAGTTACAATACATTACATAGAAATAAATCAGATTTATATACATTACATCAAAATGAATTACATTAAAACGCATTCTGTTTACCGTATTACAAGATATATTACATTAAATTCTTTTAATCACAACACTTTATATTTGCATACCTTAAATCACATAACACAACAATACTTAAAATATAACGACCAATATCTCTACAGTGGCTGTATGAGTGTTTATCGATAAATTAAATAGAAATGAATTAATGGAAACTTAAATAATATGCAAAATAGAATAAAAATTTTCATTGCACGCTGCGGCATTTGAAGTATTAATAATGGGTCGTTTCGTGTTTCATTTTTTTTTTAAATTAAATATTTTTGTTTTATTTTTTCAAATGCTTTGGAAAATAATTTTTATAGCTGAAAAGCATTAAAATTGGTTGAAAGGCAACTTTTTAATGTTTTTGGAGTTTTTCAATATTTTTTTTGGCTATCACTTACGTAAAAAAGATTTTTTTTCTAAAAACTTTCGTTTTTTAAAATTTCAAAGCATCTGTCATTAGAAAAAAAATATTTTTTCATTCAAACCAGACATGACTGAACGATAAAAAACTTTTTTTGCTTATTTCTATAAAAAAATATTTTTAAAAATAATTTATAAAAGAATAAGAAGAAAAGTACTCAAATTTCATTAACGCTGAAGAAAACGAGACTTTTTAAGGTATTTATGACAATTCTTTTTGACGGCGGAAAAGATTCTCAGAAAAATATTTTTACAATATTTTCACCAGCAATCGTGCTATAAACATCATGAATAATTCATGAACATTATAAATAACTTTATATTTATATAGCACAAACTTCAACCTTCAGACTGCTCATCGTACGCTCACTTTGTCTTCAACACCTTTGACTTGGACCACAGTGGTACTATTACTTTTGAGGTTGTAGTTATAATAAAATAAAAATTTTCACATAATAGCAATGGAGTAGTATTCATTATTCATAATAATAAAAGTTATTTTATAGATATTGTGATCAATGGTAACTGATAGTATAATTTTATTAAGCGCTAATGGAAATAAGAGTGTTAAAAAATTAGCAATGGCAGCAAATTGACAACAAAAATATAAATAAATGTACATTTTCGGTACTCTCATTATCTTTATTACTCGTAATTACTTCATTGCTTCATGTTATATTTTTCCAAATGTTGTCTAAACATGAATGACACCTCTGTAGTGTTGCTAAAAATAATGATGACGTCAGTTTATAACTCAAAATGCGATGAGAAAGACATGTAATTTTCATGAAAACATGTTCAAAAAACCTCAAAAACTTTATGTCGCCATATTTTTTATTAAAACTTTTTTCCATTTTACCTTATTTGTGGTCTTGAAAGGCGCCATTTTTGGGCGATAATAAATGACATGAAAAAGATGTTTCACTTTATAAAGCCTTACTTGATAGAATGAGAGTCATCTTTCATGTAATTTTGCTGCATCTTTTTAAAACAGGCCTGTTGCATTTTATTATTTCGGATGAGCATTAAGGGAGACTTTTGCTATGGGGAGTTTTATAAGAAGAAAAAGTAGAAATTATTTGAAAAATAGGTTAGTTAATTATTCTCATATTATAAAAATAAGAAAGAATATATTTTTTTAAGTCTATAAGAATAAACTGTCAAAGATCGGAAAGACCAAAACAGTAACACACATTGGAAAAAATTGATTAAAAATTTTAATAATGAGTAGTTTTTAGTAATGGCAGTAAAAAAAACACAATTGGAATAAAAAAATAACTCCAAAAACACTATATAGAAGTATTATTCACAAATTATTCTAAAAATTGCCCGGGTGTACAGTCGCCTGACATGAAAATGTTGAATAAAAAGAAAACAACATAATTTGAGATTCAGATTGGCTCAGAGAAAAACTAAAAACTGCTTTGAAAATCAAACGGGGATAAGATTGTTGGACCATAAAAAAAGTATCAAAAAAAAATAATATAGTAACAAATAATATCATCAAAAATAATATCATAAAAAGAAGTATCATACCAAACAATATCATCAAAATAATATCATCAAAAATATCATAAGAAAAATATCATAAGAAATAAGTAAAAAATAATAAAATCAAAAAAACACCATCAAGAATGCACACATACAAACACCCAAAGTAGGAGCGTTAATGATAGGCAGACCAATAAAACACCAGAACGTCCCTTTAAGGGCCCATAGCGTAGAGAAAACTAACCAATTAGTAATTCCTTCGTGTTTATATCCTCTAAACGTATGGAAACTTGGTATTCACTGATGTTTTTCAGGAGTTTGTGATGGGATTATCTCTACTGCTACGAGGAAGTCTGTTGGAAAAGCTACAGTGGATGTTCTCGTTGTATGATGTTAACCAAGACGGTGTCATCACACTTGAAGAAATGATGCAGGTGGGTTTGAGATAGGGTGAATGGGTTTGGGGAAAAAGAAGAAAAGTAGGTCTGTGAGTTATTTGGTTAAATATGTGGGTTGGCGGTTGAAAGATGAGTTGAATGGGGAGGAGGTTAGATTAGGAAGTTGGTGAGGGAGTAGATGAGTTGGTAGGTTGGTGGGTAGGTGAGTTGAAGATTTGGTGAAAGGGTTGGTGGTTAGATGGATGGGATGGTGGTTAAATAGGTTGGTGGCTGTAGAGGTGGGTTAGTAGTTTGTGTTGAATAAAGGGGTAGATGGTTGAATGGGCCGGTGGTTGGTTGGGTGAAGTGAAACTTGGGTGGTTAGATTGATGTGTGATGAGTATAAGGTTACGTTGGTGGGTAGCTGAATGAGAAGTTAGATGAATATTTGGTTTAGTGAGTGCTCGAATGAGGAAATCTATATATGTCTAGATCAAAACAGTGAATAGATGGATGGGTGTGAGAGGTGTGTTTGTTGTTTACGTGTAGGCAAACAGTTGAAGGAGTGAAGGGTTTTGTTGATAGATTGATGGGTGGGGGAAGAATGGTTGGAGAAGTGTTGTGCCAAGATAAAAGGTTGTGTGCAAATGGATGTGTGGATGTGGATGTATGGATGTAATCTGTGTGTGTCTGTGCAAGCAATGTTGAACTGTAGTTTCACTTGTTTTTCATGTCTGATGGAACGTGAACATGGAAAAAATCCAAACGATTTAATCTAAAAAGTTAAAATTTTTTTTATTTTTATTTTTTATAAGAGATTATTTTTTTTATATTTAGTTGAAATTTTTTGAAGTTCTTTCTTTTTTTTTGTTTTCGTGTTTGATTTTTTCAATTGAGCTGTTTTAAACTTATAATTGCTCTTAAAATTTTCTTTTTTTTTCAGTGAACATATTCTTAACTCATCAGATTTTTAAAATTTTTCAACTGAAATTTCTATAAACTTGTGAAAATGGCTCTAAAATAAAAATTTTATGAATTCAATTAAAAATATATTTATTCATAAATAAATTATTAATAGTAATTATTGAAAAATACCTCATTTTCTTCTTAAATTATTGTTCAAATTTGAAACATTCACTTTTAAAATACATATTTATAAAAAATAATGTTCCTCTCAAAGTGTTTTTTTTTTCGTAGGTTGCCAGGGCAATTTACGATGTGATGGGGAAGTTCTGCGAGCCCAAGACAGAACCTGAAGCCGTGCACAAACACGTTAAAGATATATTCAATGTTATTAGAGTGTTTTGTTTTGGGGTTATTTATAATATATTTCTTTTTTTTTTATATAGCGCGCTTTTAGCAAAAATTGAACTCATGTCAAAAGAAGAATAATTATTTATTGAATAAGAGTTTGAAATAGAAAAAGTATTCATAAAAAGATGAAGTGAAGTGAGCATACATTGACCAAAAAAAATTATTTTTCGAAAAATAAAAAAGAAATAATTGTAAAGATTTTTATTCTATTTTTTTTAATTTTTTCTAATTTTATAATTATTATTTCATTTTTACTCTTAGATGATAGACATTTATTTTTCATGATTAATTCTAATTATATTCGGTTTTTATTAATTTATTCTAAAATTAAATTTTACAATCATTTTGTGCCTATTTTGAATAATTCAACTTGTCAACTAAATTTGTCTTTATAGATGAACTTATAAATATTTAATCAATGTTCTAAACTATAAAAAGTTAATTTAGATATACAGAATTAATTTCGGCTTAATTAAGAAAAATGTTATTTCAAGCGACCCTCTATATCTTTGATTAAATGTCACTTTAATGAAGCTCTATAAGTTTTTCAAATTTATTGTATTTTCAAAATCTTTCAGTTTGCTTATTATTTTTATTTTTATTCATTCTTATTTATTACGATTATTAAAAATAGACTAGATAAAGCGGCGCACATTAATCACCGTTGTAAATTATTATGGGATGCGGTGAAGAAGTGACAAGAAGAAAAGGCGCAAAACGTGGTCAAATTAAAACAAAAAAATAAAGATGAGGGGTTTAAGCTTTCGGGAAAACGCTTCAAAAAGTTCCTTGGTGAACACTTAAAACAAATGATCTGTCTGTATAAAGATTTTTTTCTGATTCAATTTACCAAGTGATACTGTTAAATACTATTATGTACTGCTGTCAAGTTATGACGATAAACTAACACACACATGAGAAGAATATATAGAACAATAAAATTCTTGACAAATTTTCATTAAACTTTCAATAAATGAAAATTATCTAAATATGAATGTCTAATTTTTGTTACACATAAAACTGTTGGCGACGATTCTGATTTTGATTTCGCTTCGAAAAAAAATATAACGATCCAGTTTTGAAATTAACAATATAGGTAACGTCAATTGTATCGCCTTGATTTCTACACTGTGAAAAAACTAAAAAGTTTTTATAACTAAAAAAAATTAAGCCAATAAGAGTTCAAGTTGATGAAGATAAGACAAAGTATAGGTTTAAAGGATTCGAAACTTTGTGTAATAAAAGTTACAAAACTCAAAAATGCTTTTTTTCAAAAGAAAAGTTCGTGAAAAAATAATTACAGAATCATCGTCTAATGAATATCTAAAGTATCCAAAACTCAATATTATATGATGAAGTTTCAAAAAATAACGAGAAGAAACATTATCAGCAGAACAGCTAACAACATTTTGATCTTGAAAAACAGCCCTGAATGACGTAAGCTTTGGAAACGTCGAGCTTAATGATGACGATAAGGATTATTGTTATTATTATTATTTCTATCATTGTTTTTGTTATTATCACTCATTATTGTTATTTTTTATTTAATATTATATTATATTAATAATATTTTATTTAATATTATATTAATAATATTTTCCAATTATTATTGTTTTGATTGTTGCTTTATTAGTATGATTATTGAAAACTATTGTTTTCATTGTCATCCCTATTATTTTTCCTATTTATTTATTCATTTTTATTTATATAGCGTACTTTTTACATAAATTAAACATGCATCAAAGGCGCTTAAAAGGCTATTATGATTCCTTTATCAATGTTATTGTCACGTCTCTTTTTATTATTCTCATTATTATTTTTAATTCCTTTTATTATTTTCTTTTCTTGTTCAACAGAAAATGGATGCTGATGGTGATGGAGTGATTTCCTTCGATGAGTTCATTGAAACTTGTCGTAAAGTGGGTGATGTTCTATTGTTTTTATTATCTTTTTATTCTTATTTTATTGTTTTATTCTTATTATTATTGATATTATTACGGTAAAAATTTTTTTTCTTGTTTTACATGTTATTTTTATTGTCTTTCCATTTTTTATTAATATTTTGATTTTTATTGTTTTTCTTATTACTTTCGATTTTTATCATTTTCATATGATACATCTTTGTTTTATAACGACTAGAACCCCCATAAAATTATGAAAAAAAAGATTAATATCTCTTTTATTCAAATTCAACCTTATTTATGCGTTCAATAATCATTGTCTTCGTTATACCCATATTATGACGTACATATCTTGGTTTTTATTTTCAGACGTCATATTTATTATCAAACTCAACAAACTAATTTACTTACTTACTAATTAATGTAATGTTTCACTTTAAAACTTACTTTTTTTTTAATTTTTTAGTTGTATTTTTTTTTTCATTTTGAGGTAAACTTTATTTTTATTAAATATTAAAATATATGATAATAGGTTTTTACTTAAAAGTAATTCTTTATCAATGTTTTTTCCCTGCACTCATTTTTAATGAAATTTTACCCAACATTTTTTATAATTTTGTAAGTTCACATTTTTCAAATTAACTAATTTTTATTAAAACTCACAAATATTATATTGATATGTATGTATATAAACCGAAATACACCTATTTATAACAACTAAATAAAAATGTATTTCAACACCTATGTTTTAGTTCATTTTTTGTTTGACAACTAATATCTTCATTAAAAAATACACGTAATATTTTGCATGAAAAATCATATAGCTAATAATCTTCACTGAACATTATTGTTATTATTCTTATTGTTATTAATATTATTATTGTTGTTGTTGTTGTTATTACTTGTTTAACGTCTTGTCACATAGCATGAAGTTAGGAAGCAATTTTTTTTATGAGAACTACACATAAATTTTATAAAAAACTCGAATAACTCAACACTCAACAGGATAAACTGATAACAGACGCCATAGCAGTATTTGAGATGGTGTTCTGAGAGCATCTGCAAAGGCTTATCATAGTTGCATTATGGGATTGGAATCTCGGTGCTCATCGATTTAATCAAAGTTTGAAAGCATAAATACTCTTAATATTTGTACAAATCTGGGATGAGAATAAATTAAAAACTAACCCATGAAATCGTAAAATGGAATAATGTAGTTTGAAAATTAAAAAAACAAAAAGTTTTCTGATGTATTTAACAAAAGAATTTAATTTTTGGGAATTTTATTGGAACGAAAATGGCTATCAAATCTTTTCTGGACGTGTTGGAATGCCTGAAAACGAGTTTTAAGCAAGAATTTTGAGGATCAATCTGCAATGATGAGAGCATTAAAATTGATTTATTTTCAGAAACAGTAATAAAACGTGGGGGATAAACGTTAGATTCCCATAGAATGTATAATAAACTGTGTATTTCCTTGTTAGCTCTCTGGCTCTGTATTGTATATGTATTAGGCTGGGCTTCTACATTTATTGACACGTTATTGGGTAAAATCCTGGTATTTATCTTCTTTGTGAGAAATTAATTGAAAATAAGAAGAAATATCAATAAAATAAAAAAAAAAGATCCTGAATAAATAACAAGAATAATAATAAAAAAAGAGTAATAATAAAAATAATATTCTTTTATTTTTTTTATTTGGTCTTAATGAGTGTAAATTTTATTTTCACAGTATCCATGCTCTTAAACTGAATTTTGACCTGCTTTGTTATTTATTTGAGTTTACCATTTTTTTTTGTGAATTTCAAAATATGTATCAACCGTACAAATAAAATACACTGTTTCAAATAGTTATCCCAACGTACCAAGCTTTCCGACACCAACAGAATCCCATCATCGGTATCCCATAAACCTGGCACTAATCTCTCACTATTATCATTAAATCATTATATTCCTATATTAATTTCCTTTCTTATTGTTATGTTATCACTGTATGATCAAACTCTGCTTCTATGATATTTTTGAAGATGTTCGACTTAATGAAGCTTGATCACATGACTAACTTCCTTCCAGCTTGGTTCAAATGCCAGTTTCAATGATGTTGCGTATTAAAGTGTTAGAAAATAAAATAGATTTTTCTATGTTGTGGGAATTTTCGAAAATATGGAGGTTAAAGTCGAACTGCGATGAAATTTAGACCCGAAATTTCTCGTTTTTAAATAGTTATTTTTTTTAAATTAACCCTATTATTGGTATTATTTTGAGTAGTATTAGAAAGAGTATTTGGCGTTTAGCTTCATCTTTGTTATTTTTACTATATAAATGGATTTTTGAAAACAAAAAGGTGAACTTTCACGTTCAATTTTCGAAATTACGTTGAGATCACCTACAATATGCAATCAATCATTCAGCCCATATTTGAACCCAATATTTCTTCTATAGACCATTCTTATAGACAAATATAAATGTATAAAATTGCAAGATTTAAACATTTTATTTAAATATATTTAAAAATAATTTCTCAAGCCATCACTTTAAACCCCAAAGTCCATAATAAAAGCATTAAAATAAATTTTAGAACATTAATCTCTCCACCTTGAGACTCACTTGAAGCATTTAGAGTCCAACATATAGTTTATCGTGGACGGACTCAACTCGAAATTTCCATCCTCAATAGCTTCTTTGCCGAGTTTAAGAAAGCATGGCTTATCTTTTCTCGGGTCAAAATCGATCATCTCACATTCCTTGTTGATACATTTTGTCATGCAGTCCAAGACATCGACTGCCTCCACTTGTTTACCGTGCTTGAATTTCTTGCCTTTGCTCATTTTCCAACACAATTCTGTAAAGGTTGCCATGTCATCAACCACAATCCATTTAATTGTATAGGACGAATTTCAGAAAACTCTTCATAATGGTTTGATTTAATTGTTTGATTGTTATTAAATTTCAGTTCATTTGTAACCAATGTTACTTGATGCCTAACTTATGAAGCCATTAATCTTGTAGTTTAATAAAAATTAAGTTTTTGATAAAATCTACTGTGGAACAAATGCTAACTGTTGTCGCAACACGGAATCGAACCTGGTACCTTTAGACACTTAGTTTAAAGCTTTGCCAACTGAGATAAAAAATCCAACAAAATCACAGATTGATTCATAAATTAATTTAAATTAAACCACCTCACCTGGATGATAAACTTGATGATCTTCAAAGATCGCCATGCACTCTCTGTTCAACAAGTAAACCGCATCATTTTCATCATCAGACTGGCTGAAGCTACCTTCGTCAATGTATTCAAGGTCTTGAATCCAGCACACTGATTCTATGTTGTAAGGGTTGTACTGAACCACATCACAACTGGGATGCTCAGCGCAATGGTTTAAACACCCGCCTACAGAAATAACTTCTTTGACTGGCACTAAACTTGAAACTTTCCAGCCGTTTTGCTGCGACCAACACATGTCTGTGAGTTTGACGCATGAACACTTTGAAGAATAGTTATTAGAAAAGCTGTTAAAATTAATTGAACTTTTGTTTATAATGGAATAATTCAATTAATTTTTATTGGTTTAATACGTTTTAGTTCTTTTCAAAAACCAAAAAGTTTCCAACTCTCAAGTGGCATGCGTTATAGTTTAACATACATTATCATCCAAATCGTTGTTACATCAACACCAAGTCAGCTTCGAGAATCTACCCATCATTTTCTCACTGCTTACCAAAAGTCACAACAGCTCGGAGCTACAAGTTTCTTTCGGTACTCACTCCAAGGAGTGTCGGAAGAGTCTTTGGAAGTTGGCGCTGAACAACAACAACAACACCATCATTAAACCCTTCCCTCAAACTAACACTCCCATCCACCACCACCACCACTGAACTAACCACTGCCATATGGCGTCAACCTCACTTCAAGACAGATCCTGTCAAGCAGGTAATTATCACATCTATGGTGCCCTTTCATCTTTTGCTTCAGATCGACCTCAAGTCCTTCGGGTTGGATCCAGCATGGAGGATTGGTACCCACGTCATAATCCACAACTTTGCACCCTTTTGTGGCCACACAGTGTCTCAGACAGCTCTCTAAAGTGTAATATGGTTTTTGAGTGAGTCCAGCGTAATGCCATTTTGCTTTTTTTGACCAGCATGGGTAGTCTGTGAGAAGTTTGTGCTAGTAATAGTTTGATTGTCTAAATAAAGTATATTTTAAATAATAATAACTATTATTTTGACTATTAATTATTATTTTTTAAATTATTATTATCAACCATAATTTTTTAAATAATTAATGCTAACATTTTGATTTGTTTGATTTATTAGGATTAGATTAATAGTTTCAAAGGTTAAAATAAAGTTTTTATGTTGAAACTGCTGATAAAAAAACTAGAGATGTTCGAATTAACGCTCTTACCTCTCTGAGCCAGCCAATCAGCTTCTGAATATAAATAAATTGTTATTATTTTACATGTATTTACACTCATTTCCAATGGTGTCGTATGAATATTATATCAAGGTAATTAGTAAAACTTAATCTTAAAACGTTTGAACCTTAATGTAAAGATATTATTTTTTCCCAAAATTTAACAAAAAAACACAAAAACTACGAAAAAAAATATTTCATGATGAGAAAACAGACACGAAAATTTTTTCATTAATTGGTAAATATTGAATGAAAACTAGATATCAACACGTCATTTAACTCCACCTTCAGCATATACAGCCAGGAAAGCTAAAGAGCAACCAAGAAACAAAGTCCAATAAACTCCCATGTTAATTAACACAAACGAGTATCATTCAAGTCCCACGTAGGTATATTTCTTTTAATATATGCTGTGTTATGTTTATCGTTTCCACCATTGATTAATTGTTTTTGTAGTTGGGACAAGACGCTGCTTTGAATAACAAAAGAAACCATCACAAATCTACGCTAAGTTTTTATATCAATAACTGCGATGGTATTATTAAGATATGGAGCTTTTAAAAGTAATGTTTTAGTCAAAGTATACTAAACTTCACCCCCACGTATTGATTTTGCTATTTCATTTTCAATAATACTTTTTAGAGACATCTTATGTATGTTTTGTATAGCAATTAAACTTTAAAAACGTCAACATTTGTTTAAAAGAAAAGCTAATGTTTTATGATAAGGCTATAATTATCGAAAATTATAGCTTTTCTTTTAAATAAATGTATGAGTCCTCAATTGACGTTTTTAAAGTTTAATAATACTTTTTCTTGTGTCATCTTATTTTATACATTAATGAAACCTTCGAGTGAAATTTCCTGGTTGTAATATTTGTCAGTCAGTTATGCGAGTCATTTTTAAAAATTATTTTTCAATTCTACATGATGGAAATATGACTAACCTAAAGTGTTTATATTTTCTAACGATTATATGTATTAGGAGCTGAAAATCTTATTTCAAAAAAACTTCAAATGTGCAGAAGTTTTCAATACATTTATTGAGAAACAAAAGCTAGAATTTTTAATGACTATTACTAAAAACTTTGACAAGCTTGGATTATATAAAGAGATTAAATTCTGTTTTTTGACTCATGTATAGGTTGAGATAGTTTGGGATGAAGTTGGACTATTTTTGGTGATTGGCTATGATATCTGGTGAGGAAATATTGAAATGTTATCAAAACCGATATGGGTATCAGGTTACTATCATGAACTTCATAATGTGAGTTTTATTTTAAAATAGCTTCGTTTTTTAGTTAATAAAAGTGTTTTTGAAAACTGTAACGTAAACCCCCAAAGAAATGAGCGTTAGTGACAAAAAATGTCATTGAAAGTTTTCAAAAAGAATTACGAGCTGTATTCCTAATTTATAATAGTGAAGTTTTAAACTTATAGTATTTGGTTTAATGTGAAGAAAATTTTATATAGAAACCAAACTAATTTAGTTATGAAATTAAACTGTATCCAACTTAGCAACATAGTGTTCTGTACTGATAAGAATTCTACTTTTTCAAAATAAAAATACGGCATCTTTTGTCATCGAGTCAAAACCACGAATACAACTTTTTCAAATATTTTTCTGGTATACCATAAAAGTACTTTAGGCAAGTTCTTTGGACAAGTTCTTTATTAGCAATAAAAAACATGCAGGGATTGAAGCTCAACAGCCTGATCATGAAGATAGGGATGCTCCTTACTTATATGGAGGAACATGGAGATAATAAAAAAATAATATAAAAATGGAACATCGAAAAGAACTTATTTTTTGAATTTTACGCCAAAATGATACTTAAGAATCATATTTTACGTAAATTTAGGTTTAGCTTGTAAGTTTCACTATTACAAGCTTCATTCTAAATTTATAGCTATCTTGAATCATTTTATGTCGTAAAATTTTATAATACCTAAAGTTAAAAATTTCCAGTGAGAAATTTGAAGAATTAATTTAAAAAAATAATTTTTTTGATATAACTTAGATTAATAAATAAATTTTAAAATGAACTTTTATTAAACTAATATTTAATAAGGTGAAAAAACAAGCGCACCCTAAATCATATGATCGAAGATTTATTTTGATTTTTGTGAATTTATAGAAAATCTTTAACTCAAAACTGAGAAATGCGATTTTTGTAAAAACATAATAAAAATGTGAAAAAAAGCTATAATAAATTGATTTCCTATTAAAAACAATTGTTTTTTACAGGATGGATGATACCAATAACCTAACTGAGCCTGTAGATGAAGTTTTGTTGCTAAGAAAAACTTCTGTGAAAGATGTTTTAGCAGTTTTCATTTCATGCATAGGTGGTTTGTTGATGGGAATGACCTTAACTTATTCTTCACCAGCTCTAAACGACACGGATTTCTATGAATATCTTATTAATGATGAAAACAGGCATTGGTTTGGTTCTCTGATTGCTATTGGAGCTATAATTGGTGGTTTCCTAGGTGGTTTTTTCAGATCCAAATTGGGCTTGAAGTCTACAATGATTTTGTGTAATGTCCCTTGTATGGTAGGGTGGTTAGTTATTATACTCAAAAACCATATTATTTTAACTATGTTTGGTAGAATTTTAACTGGAGTTGGAGTGGGAATAATATCTATGGTAGTTCCCATCTATGTTGCTGAAGTTTCCAACAAATCTAGAAGAGGTGTTTTAGGTTTCTGCTTCCAATTATTTATATCTATAGGTATTTTTCTGTCTTATTCTATTGGAATTTTCCTTGAATGGTATTTTCTCGCTTTGTTCATAATGATTGTGCACTTGGTATATGGGTGTCTTGTTTTATTAATACCAGAGTCACCTCACTGGTTGTTAGTGAATCACAGAAGGAACCAAGCATTAAAGGAGTTGAAATGGCTGCATATCCATAGTGATATAGCTGAAGAAGAACTAAACAAAATTATCATAGAAATAGAGGATAATAGTTCAAATACAGTATCTTTGAAAGATCTAAAAAAACCATCAGCTTACAAACCCACACTTGTAGCTATAGGGCTAATGATTTTGCAGCAAATGTCTGGAGTGAATGGAATTTTTTTCTATTGTTCAGTAATTTTTATTAATGCTGGATTCAAGGATAATATTGCTCTTCCAACCATTGTTATTGCAGTTGTTCAAGTGATTGTAACTCTTGTTTCATGTTTGTTAGTGGATAGACTAGGAAGGAAAATATTGTTTTACATTTCAAGTATTTTCATGTCTCTCAGTATGTTATCTTTTGGATTTTTCTATTACATAACTGAAGTGACAGAAAATGGAAAAAGTGATTTAAATTGGTGGTCATTGTTAAGTGTTTGTTCGTTTATTGTATCTTTTTGTATAGGGTGGAGTGGACTGCCCTGGCTTGTTTCTGCAGAGATTGTTCCTTTAGAGATTAAAAGTATTTCTTTAAGTTTGTCTACCGTAACAAATTGGCTGTTCGCTTTTTTAGTCACAAAAGAGATCGACCATTTTAGAAGTCTTGTTGGTGATTATGGCGTAATGTGGATTTTTTCTTGTTTCTGTGCGCTAGGTGTCGTTTTTGTCCGCTTGTTTTTGCCTGAAACAAAAGGAAAATCACTAGAAGAGATAAGAAGACATTTTCAAGGACCATCTTCCAATGATCTTACGTCTTAATTGACCCAATATAATTTGATGTTTGACGTTTTTAGACTTCATTTTGATATATTTTTTTAAAAACTTCAACTCGAGATCTACGTCATTTTATGTCGATAAATATACCAAATAATTTTGTTTAGTTTTTATATAATTCATACCTTTCATTTTTTGAAATTTGTTTTAAAAGTTTTGATATTTCTACTTTATTTAAATGAATCAAGCTTATAAATAATTGGCACGTTTTAAAATGTTGTTTCTGTTTCAAAATAAATGAAAAAAGTTCATTGTTTGATTCACGTTTCATATTATAGTAGTGGAGTGCCGGTACAATATTTTGTCACAGCTGTCTAAGCATCTTATAACGGTCTGGTTGACAGTTTGCTTTTTGGGTCCGTCTTCGCTGGGAATGTCTGAAATTGAATCTGAATCAGAAGTGGCATCAGTAGCTGAAGTGGGCATTAAATATGGTGCGTTTGTTTTGGGTAAAATTTTAGGATCCAATGGCTTATGCTCATGTTCTTTTTGTCTATTCGTAGAAACGCTTTTGCAGCTAGGCGGGTTAGATCTCACGTTATAACGACCTGAAGGCTTGGAAATTCCATTCAAACATGCGCTTGCACTTCTGCGATAATCTGTCCGTTCAAAATTTCCCGCCTTGGTGCTTATATTGGATTTGGGTTTGCTGCCTGAAGGAGTTTTTGAGAAGGACTTCTGATTTGCTTTGCCAGAAGCCATAAGATCATTAAATGGAAAACTCTTGTCATACATCACATTTTTTGATAAATGACTTTTGTCACTAGGTTTGAAATAGGGTTCTGATTTGGTGGTTAAAAGATTACGAGAAGCAATATTTTTATTTGTAGCATGCTTCAAATAGCGGCTTTGTTTTCCAAAAGCCGACCGTGTTCCCGAAGGACCTCCAGACGCAATAACTACTTCAGAAGGTAAACCACTCTCATCAATATGATCTGAAGAACACTCCAAACTATCTTCAGGCCAGCTTGAATGCAACGGAGAAATGATATCCTTGTTAGTGAGATGATGATAGCTCGCATAACTCTTCATTCCTTGATTTCTACGTCTCACATGCTGTGAATATGATTGTGGGTAACGAATGTTCGTTCCAGGATCAGTCGAACGTGTAGACTGGTTTTGGTTAACAGATTGATATCGATTAGGCAACGACTGTAAGGAATATCTTGACCAACGTTGTTGTCTTTGTAGCATGGATGCTTGTTGTGAACGTGAAAGAGCCGTTTGTTGTGATTCATCTTCTTTGGTTTCCATTTCAAGACGTTTTATGAAACGTATAAGGTTTAGAGGAATCTCAGACGTCTCATTAGCGTTTGGAGCATTTTTGCCTGATGTCGTGTTCAAATTTGTGTTTCCTTTCAAAGTTTTTTGTAATTTACCCCAAAATGTTTTTTTGTTTTTATTTTCGCGGTATTTGAAATCCCAAGTTAGTGTGAGACTAAGTTTGTGGGATCTTTCTGACACAGTCCATTTGAGGCAGTCTTTGTGAGCCTCCATGATATGCAGGATTGCTATGACATAACGAGGGAGTCCATAAGTAGAACCTGCCATTGTCGAAGGTTATATTGCATTTAACAACAAATTTTAATAGTCTTGAAACGACTCACTGTCACCACTATTGTGGCATCTCTCCATACATCCTTTTTATACAAGTTCAGCGTATGTAAATATGGTTTCATGAATGCCAGCTTACATACGCACACGTTTCGTATGTGTTTTAGACAGCAAGCTGCATACACTTCGCCATCTCTGACCACTAGGAATTTCTTCAAGAACCATTGTAGAACTTAATGTAAATTGTTTGAATGAATAATTTATTGTTTGGCGTGTTCAATCTGTATAAACATTTGAAAGATCGATAGAAAACCATCAAAACCTTCTGAAGTATACTAATTTCGTATTTTTAAAACGTTGAACGTACGCGTTCGAAAACCGAAATACTATACCGTATCTTCTTCTCCTCAGTCTATTCATTTTAAAAACTGAACTATTATAGCATGAATATTTTCACTAGAACTATTAAAAATTTTCATAAACCAAGAAAACAAATTTTAAATTAAACCAAAACAATTTATGTGTATAAGAAAAAGTTTAATCAGATAAAACCTATAAAGAAACTTTAGTATGCTTCATAAAATTCTTTTCTCCAATATCACTCGATACAAATTAGAGCTATTTCGAGAGATCATTTTGTTTGAAAAAATCTAATTAACGTCTACACAGCCACTACTTCACAACACAATAATACGTCAACACACTTGAAACCCAAAAACAAATAGCGTGAAACAAATTTTAAGAGGAACTCGTTCGGTGGTAAATAGTGTTAAGGTTAGGTACGTTAAGTTTATATAGATCACTTTGTCTGTCCTCATTGTTATTAGTATCACTTTGTTTATTTTCCATCACACTTCTTTTAAGTATATTACTATTTGCATTTAAAAAAACGCCGCTAACGTTAGAGAAGATGGTTGAGTTTATATTATCAGTGAAAAAAATATTCGAATTTGATTCTGTTGTGTGGTTAGAGGCATTATAATTTTGTATCGAGTTATCCATGCTTTGTTGGTTGCTAGACTGCTTAGAAAGGTCTAAGACTTCGTCGAATTGAGAACATTTTTTTGACGCTTGGCTCAGGTCTGATGCAACTTGAGGCAAGCTTGAAACGCTTTCTGTAACACTGGTGCTTTCAGAGTTTTGAGGGAGGATTTGGTTAATGATATTTGGTGTGGGAGTTGTCCCATCGGAAATGAAATTATTGTATTTCAAGATGCTATTGGAGAAAACAGTAGAATCAATGGTGAAGTTGTTAGTGCTGTTGTTGTTAATGGCTTGTAGAGCATCACCAATTTTGTTGGAAGTGGCTAGTTGAGATGTGTTGACAAAAATTGGTTCAATATTAGGTTGGAAAAGAATATGAGTGAAAGAACTTGGAGGTGAAAAAGAGGACTGGTGGGAGGGTGAAGAGAAAACGGCGTTTTTAGTAATATTTGAAGCTTCTATGCTGGTATTTGGTAAAACCATTGAAAATGTCTGTTGGACTTCCTCTCCATTACCCAACACATGTTGATCCTGCGCGTTTTGAATTTAAGATAAAAGTATGCATTTTTGATTCCGGATAAATTTATACAGAAAATATACAATATGTTTAATAAGTATATAAAAATGATTATGATAAAACTTGAGTAGCAAAGAAAGAAAAAACTTCAATTTGATAAAGTATGCAAAAAATATAAATACATTTTTGTTCAAAATACCTCTGGATAAGATGGTTTGTTGCTTAATTTTGTTTTTTTTGACTTTAAGGGAGCTTCATCGAATGGAGTTTTAACTTTTTTGGGCCTAAAAAACAATTATAGAAAAAATATAAAGCAAATTTATACAAAAAATGTTTAAAAAACTAAATCATAATTGAATAAAAAAAAAAACAGCTGTTCGTATATTTATTATAAAAAGATAAGCATTTCAATATTTAAATTGGGCAATATATATATATATTAAAGATGAGTCCTTATTGATTTAAAAACTGACAAAGAGCAAAATACTATGACAACAAAGCTAACAATTGTCACGTTCATTTTCCCCACATATACCAACACACCAACATTTTCTGAATAATTTTGAGAAATTATGTTTTGAAATTTTAACCTTCCCCTGGTAGGTACTTTGAAAGTTGATGGGTCTTCTGAGTGCAATGTTGAAGAATCTTGTCTTAATTGCTTTGATTCATGTTTTTGTTTAGTGGTATGTTTGTTAGTGTTGTACTCATTGTTATTAGATTGAACTTCAGCTATTGGAGCCACTAGTTCTTTGAGAAATGAAAACTCTTCAACCATGTTAACTGTTTGCTTTCTGAATAAAAAAAAATTTAAAACAAACAATAAATACAAAACGACAAAATTTGAAATTACATGTGTTCAGGAGTGAGAGTTTTAGCGTTTTTAGAGAGGATTCGTTCATTTGCTTTTGACATGAGGTCCATCACAAAAAACTCCAAGGCCCTAGCTTTAAAAAAAACGAAATAGAATTTTGAATATGAATAAAAATATTTTAATTGAAAAAAAAACTATTAAGAATACCTATGATAACTGGAACAGCAGCCGCTACTTTGCCTACTTCCTCATCTTTTTGCATTATTTTTTTAACCCTTGCCTTTGAATTAAAAAAATATTTGAAAATATACATTTAATTAAAGAAAAATTAATGTGAAATAAAATCGATTGATTGACTGAATTGACCCTTAACGGAAAATGTAACAGTTTAGTTAAAACGTGAAAATAAAATTTCAACCGGTGGAAACTTAGCGTTGTATTTCTTTTTCTTATTCGCCATTTACTTCAACTAAACACTTGGTTTGATTAAAATATATAAATCGGTTCTTTTTGTGTACAAGAACAGAGAATTTTGAGAAAGCAAAGAACTAAAACAATTCAATTTGAGACAAACAGAAAACCCCAAACAGCTTTTGAAGATTTTCCGAAAATTTTAATTTGAAATTTTAAAAATTTGTTCATGGGATTTGGAACGCATTATTGTTTTTTTCTAAATATGAACAAGTGGTCGATTTTCAAAGCTTTTTTTATAATCTCTTGCCTTTAATTACTAGACGCACTTTATTGGAGGTAAATAATGAAAAATTACTATTATAGTAAAATTATGAATAAACCAAAAAAATACTTTTTCTCAATTTTTCGAAAGCTATAAAATATTATTTATATACTAACATTTACAAAAAAAAATTGGAAACCCCAGACTAATTATGTAAAAGTTACCGGGTTACTGTGTTTTCGCTACATTAAATTTGTAAAAAGCGCTTTGATCTATAAGGATAAGCGCTTTATAAATACAGCATCACATTAAATTTAATCAATTACATTAAATTAATATTTGTACCTTCACTTGATAATGTAAGTTCATCTTATGAAAAGCTTCGTGGAATAAAATAAACTCCTTAAAGTGATTTCATTTGAATATTTATTAATTTTGAGGTTCAAAATAATTTATGGGTGTCTTAATTCCCAAAATCCAAAGTATAATTGATAAATATTTTAAAAACACAATTTCATGAATTCATAAAAATTTGATTTGATTTAATACCATCACTATAAAATTTAAAAATGAGCTTGGAAAACTCAAAAAGATGAATCAACATAATGAAAACATTCAACTTAATTAACTTTTCTAATTTATTGAAATAATTGAAAACTAATATCTAAATAACCTTAATTTTAAATATTCGCGATAAAAACAAAACAACTTCATCTTATGATTAGATAAAACTCCATGAAAATTATACAATAATTTTAAAGTGTTAACAATAAAAGATATGCATTGAAGGAATATATGCATTCAACATATTTCAACCAAGCCCATTTCAAGAATTAATTATACTCACGATTCCTATCTCTTCTTGTAGAAAAATATTCTAATGAAAGTTCTTTAAAAGTGGATTGATGAACAAGTTCAAATGACTCAATAAACAGCTTTTGAATAATAAAACTAATAAAAGTATCAGTTTAACATTATCGATTGGTGTGCATACAAAAGCTAATTATTTAAGTTGTGCTTGTGAGAAGCTTTTTGAAGTTTTAATGAATTATTATTTCGATAAATGGGGTTAAGAATGATGATGAAGGATGAAAAATCAACAAAGCAATTAATAATGAATATGCTTAAAATGGCATTGAGAAGCAGCTAAATAGCTGCATTTATTGCATTCAATATACAATTTAGCTAAGGTTTTAAGGCTGAAATTATAGTTCTTCTTTTAAATAAATGTATTAAACACCTTATTTTTTGAAATTTAGAAATAAAGAATCAATATTATGGGAGAGACTTAAAGCTTTTACTAACCACTAGTGAAGGAAAACGAAATGATTTGATTGATTATTGATAAAAAAGATATAACTCTGATGGTAAAAAGCTGAATAAAAAATATTATGCATGAAATGATTTCGAGGTTTCGCTGATAATCATAATAATAACTATAAACCAATACTAAACAAATCATATCTAAAAAAAATCAATAACAAATTCACTTATGATAAAATAACGAATATACATATAGAAAATTTCCATAGAACTTTGTGATGAAACAAAACGGAACTGAATGACACTGAATATGAATTGACAAGGGATACGTTGAATTTCATGTCTAACGCCTGATGTTTTGTAAAGCATTAGACAAACAAAGCTTGATGTTAAAATTATATAATAATAAAACCAATGATAATAATGCAATAGGTATGCCTGTAGAACTAGAAATATATTCAAATCAAAGGTTTCTGAATTATGAAGATTAACTCAGTCTTACTCCTATCAAAAACTATCAAGATGTTTATAAATGAAGTTACTCGTGTGACAAAATTAAAACAAAGTAATAATAAAAAAATTAATAAATAGCAATAATGAAAAAATAATAATTAAAGGAAAAACTTATTTAAGGTTGGTAACAATATAAATACTAAAAACTAATCTTAATAGACTGATAGAAAAAAGCTGATTGGTTATTTGAAATAGGATAACAAAACAGTTCACTGAGGTAATACATTTAAACCATTATATAAAATGAAAAATAAATAAATAAAATAAATGGATAAAAAAATTATATGAAAGAAAACAAAAACAAAAAAATAAAAAAGCGGAGTTTTATATAGGTAAATTATACTTGAGTATAATGTATGCGTTAAGTTTATAAAAAATATCGATAACATTGACCAAAGCATTACATAAGCCGTTTAACATGGTTTAGAATGATGGAAAACAAAAACAGAGTAAAACAACATTACTTAAAATTAGCAACAATTTAAAACCAATTTATAACAAAACAACAAAAATAATAAGAATAAAAACAATAATAACAACAAAAATAATAAGAATAAAAACAATAATAACAACAAAAATAATAAGAATAGAAACAATAATAACAACAAAAATAATAAGAATAAAAACAATAATAACAACAAAAATAATAAGAATAGAAACAATAATAACAACAAAAATAATAAGAATAAAAACAATAATAACAACAAAAATAATAAGAATAAAAACAATAATAACAACAAAAATAATAAGAATAAAAACAATAATAACAACAAAAATAATAAGAATAAAAACAATAATAACAACAAAAATAATAAGAATAAAAACAATAATAACAACAAAAATAATAAGAATAGAAACAGTAATGATAAAATCGATATTTGAAACATAAAACAACATCGAAACAATAACAATAAAAATCAACGGATAGCTAGGGTAGTAGCGAGGTCGACGTGGGAGGAGGATGGTGATGATGATGATGTTGGTGGCAGAATAAAAAACTCCTCTAAGCTTATTTGTAGACTTTCGAACGTTGGTCTGTTTGTTTCTACCTTGTCCCAACACTAAAGAGAAAGTAGATTAGAAGAATGGAAGATAGATAGATAGATAGATTGATAAATAGATAGTTAGATAGATAGAAAAATAGATAGATAGATAGATGGGTAGATAGTAGGATAAGGTAAAAAAAAATTCATTGATAAATAAATAGATCAAAAAAAGAGATATAGGTGGGTGGGTAAAAAACAGATGAGCGAAAGAGTAAATAAAAAGATAGATAAATAGAAAAAAGAAAGAAAAATAGGCGGATAGATAAATAGATAGATAGGCGAATGGATAAGTATATATATAGAAAGGCAAATGAGTAAGTAGATAAATAGGCAGATACCTGTAGCATGAGGACGTAGAGAGAAGAAGGGCAGGATGCAGGCCTAGGCATGCGGTACCCCTGTTCCAACTGATGCAGCACTTCAGCATTGGTCATGCCTGCATTGGAGGTAGTTGATGAAGGTATGGGTATTTTCATAATTATCGATAAATATACATATTTATTTATTTATATATTTTATGTAAATACACAAATTTATTCATTCCAAAGTTTTCCAACTATGTATCTATCCTTTCACTCAACCATAAACCCCTCAATACATACACTTATCTACCTACCTGGGTAAGGGACTCTACCATAGGTGATAATCTCTGTGAGAAGGATTCCAAACGACCAAACATCCGACTTGATTGTGAATCTACAAAGACAATTAACATCAAAATAGTGCTAATAGATTGACGCTAGACAATCGCTAGTGATTATATCACACACTTCTTATAGATTAGTAAGTAAGCCAACCATCAAATCAACTCCATATTATAATCTATTGTTAAGCTTCACAGTGATCTACTCCCTCAATAAATATATATAATATACAAGCATAATAACAATTGGTTTTTCAAACCTCATAAGTCACCCTATGAGTTGGGGTTTAGTTAACCCAATAAATGTTTCACAGGGCTCCAAACCTTGTGTACTTAATTGTCAGCCCATGCGGGATCGAACCCAGTAACTTTAGCTAATTAGTCTAATGCTCTACCAGCTGAGCTATCTGGACCGACGCTTTTAAAGGCAATAAACCCTCAACTAGAACATTGGTAAGGCATCAACTACAACAAACACAAACTTATTAAGACATCAAAAACAACAAACACAACATTAGTAAGACAGCAAAAACAACACACATTAGTAAGACATCAAAAACAACAAACGCAACATCAGTAAAGCAACACAACTAACCTATTAAAATTAGCAGCTTCTGGGGCAGTCCATTTGATGGGAAATCTTGCTCCTACTCTGGCTTCATACTCTTCACCCTGCAGACAATGTTTCAGTGTGGTGATGAAGTTGTAATGTAAATTAATTAGTTTTTATATAAATTGAAATACCTTATCTACAAGCTAATTTTTATTTTAAAAAATATTGTCATGATTTTTCAAAAACAATACTCCACTCATTCGCATAAAATATATTGAATAAGAACATCAAATAAATGGTTCTATGACTAAAAGAATAAATTTCAAAACAATGTTTGCTTCTCATAAACTGTTATTTTCAATATAATAAGGCACCTTAATTAGCCTAGCAAGGCCAAAGTCAGCGATCTTGGCAGTATGGTGCTCCCCTACTAGTATGTTACGAGCAGCCAGGTCTCTATTGTGTTTGTGATAAAAGTTTTAATGAAAATGACAGAAATATCTTAATGGAGAATTATTGAAATGATGGATTGTGATGAAGCTTTATATGTTGACAATTTTAGTTTATTGGATAAATAAATGTTTTTAGAAAAAATATTCGAATATTGGATTTAAATTTTACGAATATTAATGATGATGACGTTAATTATAAGAAGAAATGAAAAAAAACAATTAAAAAAAATAAATTCAACAAGTTCGAGGACGTTTGAAATGATTCTTAACCTGTGTATGTAGTTCTGGCCTTCCAAGTAAGCCATTCCACTGGCAATTTGAGCTGCGAAATCAACAAGTTGAACTTGGTTGCAGCTCTTTCCTTTTCCTGTATATCAGTAACATACTTTGAATCTCACAGATTAAACGCATAACAGCAAAAGTACAAAAACAACTATAGGGTAAATGAAATATTTAAATAGAGAACTAAAAAAAACTAACAGTACATACTAATACCCAAATAAGCAATTAAACAGAACCAACGAAAAAACACCAAAATGAAAATTTAAAAAGCAACCAACCAAACACACAAAAACATAGACAACCACCAAAACATAAACCCAGACAGACCTTGTAAAAACTCAAGCAAACTCCTCTCCTTCATCAGTTCAGTCACAATATACACAGGCTCATCTTGGGTGCATACAGCATACAGTTGTATCAGCTTTGCATGCTTCAGTTTCTTCATTATGTGTGCCTCAGCCAGGAAGTCATTCTTATCCATTGTTCCTGTGTGTGTGCCTCTGGGTGGACAAACGCACTAAGGTGTGTGTGTGTGAGAAAAAATGCACAACAAGAACAATAAATGGCAACCATTCTCTGCACCTGCCTGCAGATGGACAAAAGCAGTAGAAGAAGTGTGTGTGGGTGTGTATATGTGTGTGGAGTTTTGAGCACGTTTCAGACGGCTCCCGTTAATTTCAAATTTTACCTAAGTTAGCATTAAAAGTTTTTTTTAAAAATTAGTATAAAAACGTATAAATATTTAATAAACATTATTTTAAAAATAAATTCCGAATATAATTAAGTTTTTCTTTAAATTCATTTGCGTTACTTGGTTCGTTTTTGTAACTAGGACGTTGACCTACTTACCAAGTAAAAGTGAATCGAAAAAATAAATTAATCACAAATTTCTTAATCAAACATCAACCTGACTACAAATACCAAAAAAAAAATTATATAAAAAATATAAAAGAAAACAAATAAAAATTGAAATGACGGATAACTCAAAACAAGTTGAAGAAATAAACTGCGCTAAGTTGATCACTAGCCAGGCTGAAAAAAGAGAGAACACACACCGAAGATCCTATGATGAAAGGAATCAAAGAACAAGGCTCGCTTGTTGGAATGTACGAAGCCTTGGCAACCCAACCAAATTCAGTAGCAAACTAATAAACTTGATAGAAACGATGAAGCAACAAACTGTCAATGTTGGCGATGTCTGAAACACAATGGCAAGGAAGTGGCAGAATAGAAATTGAAGAAACTACGGTTATTTTTCAGGTATTGATTAAAAATAAAGGGTATCCAAAGAGGTGTAGCAGTGGCTCTCAGAAATGAAATGAGAAATGAGTGGAAAAAAGATGGAACATTTGACCCAGCATCAGAGGCTCTTGAAAGTGAGGTTGATCTCACTCGGTGTTTCCATCATCTCAGTGTATGCTCCCACCGAAGTAGATGAAGATACCGAAGCAGAGCGTTTCTACGACGAACTTCAAGACCTGGTGATAAATGCAAACAAAAAGGACATGCTGATCATTCTCGGAGATTTCAACGCCAGAGTGGGTCCTTCAGAAACACACTTACACGAGCGCTACAACCCCGACAAACGAAACGAAAATGGCACAAGACTTGTTGATTTTTGCCACAGAAATGGTCTTCTTTTGGCAAACACTCTTTTTCCTCACAAGAAGATCCATCAATGTACCTGGTATCATCCTGGAACAAAAGAAGGACATGTTCTAGATTATATTCTCATAAGCCAGAAGTGCCGTGCTCAAATATGTGACACTAGAGTTTACAGAAAAACCGTGGACACATCTGAGCACAACCTGTTGACATCCATAATAACAATGAAGAAGTACAAGACTCGCTATAGGAAACCAATTAACACAAATGTCCTTAATAATATAATAACAAACGCAAAAGATTTGAAACCCGAATACATAGCCAAATTCAAAGATGAGCTACAAAATAGGATGAAAAATATTCATAAGTACGACTCTGTTGAAGAAATATAGAAATTTTTTAAACATTTAATTGAAACTGCTTCAACCACATTACCAAAAAAAACAAAAATTTTCGAAAAGAAGTGGGTCAACGATGAGGTAAAAAAACTAACAAAATTGAAAGCAGAGTACCACTTGAAAATTCATACCCTCAAACACAATGGTAAGGTTATCTCCCAACATTTGAAAAAAAATTATGAAGAATTAAAATCACAAACGAGGAAAGCGTGCAGAAAAGCATTTGATAAATGGTGGAAAGATAAAGCTGAAGAAGCAGATCAATTGAGTGAAGAATTTATTAAACAAGGTCGTGGTGGGTCAATATTAAAAATATTAAAATTAAATACAAAATCTAAAGTTAAGGATGCTACAATAATCAACTCTAAAGATGGTACTAAATCATTAAACATATCAGACAAGTTAAATAGGTGGAAGGAGCATTTTTCTCAAATTCTTAACAATAAATCTACAATAAACCCTTTTGTTCTCAATCAACTGCCACTCCCAGTTCTTAAAAAAGACGAAGAAACATTAACAGAACTGTCCAATCTTTTGTATAAATTAGAATTAAGTGTTGCCTTGAAACAATGTAAGTTAGTTAAAGCTGCAGGCATAGACAAACTTAATTCTACTATAAAAAAAATTGGTAATGAAGTAACGGTAGATTGGATAAAAGTGCTAGCGGAAAAAATATGGGAGACGGAAAGCATTCCAAGGGATTGGAAGACGCAAGTAATCGTTCCGCTACACAAAAGTGGGCAAAAATCCTTATGCAATAACTATCGTGGAATATCACTTCTATGTGTTGTTAGTAAAGTATTCACCAAAGCATTATCAAACAGAATAAAAAAACTATTGGACTGTCAGTTAGGGGAAAGTCAATGTGGGTTTTGACAAAACAGAGGATGCTGCGATCAAATTTTTACAGCAAGAATGTTGATGCAGAAAGCCATAGAGTTCAACAAGCCCCTTTATATGTGTTTTGTGGACCTTTCCAAAGCCTACGACACAACCAATAGAGATGTGCTTTGGGCGATTCTTGAAAACTCATTCCACATTCCAACAAAACTAATCAAAATAATAAAAATATTACATAGTGGTACTGAGGGTGTTATACGGTATGACGAAAAATTATCAGAAGAATTTCCAATAAATGTAGCTTCGAAACAGGGAGATGTACTTGCCCCGATGATGTTCAACCTATACCTTGATGCCGTAACAAGAGTGGCCCTACAGCAACACAAAAATCTAGGCATACATTTAGAGTACTGCTTCAACGGGCCGATTCTGTTCGATTACCGTTGCAAGCTAAAAGAAAATGTATCGATATAGAACCTAGCTTATGCCGACGATTTATTAATAGTTAGTTCCAATATAGACAATTTAAAGCAATTAGTCAAAATAATAAATAGTACTTTCAATAACTTTGGATTAATAACAAACACTAATAAGACAAAATATATGAGAATACATCCCGAAAACGCCCCAGTCGACCCTAGCAAAGAGCTTTCTATTTCCCACCTAGAAAATATAGAAAAGGTAGCGCAGTTCAAATACCTCGGAAGCATCTTAAGTGACACAAACTCCATCGATGCAGATGTTGAGTCACGCATAAAGAAAGCCGCTCAAATTTTCCACAGTCTGAGTAGACTGATTTGGTATCAGGATAAAATAGGTGTCGACAAAACTCAAACTATACAAATCAATTATCATACCAATCTTGTTATATGGCAGTGAAACGTGGACCCCTCTCCTTCACCACACGAAAAGAATTCAGGTTTTCACTAACAGCTGCATAAGAATAGTAACTGGAACCTCCCTTTGGGAAAAGAAGAGGAACACACAACTGAGAACAAAATCAAAGATTCAACGAGTTGATGTGATGATGCAACATAGAAGACTTCAATGGCTCGGACACGTCGAAAGAATGAATGAAGAAAGAATTCCGAGAAAAATTCTGGTGAGTAGAATCGTCGGAGAAAAGCGGTCAAAAAGAGGTTAAAAAAAAAGATGGCAAGATATGGTAAATGCAAATCTCAAAACGTTGCAGTTAGCAAAAACTTGGAAGACCGAAGCTCTCGATAGAAAACAATGGCGTCAGAAAATCAAACTTCTATCAATAAACGCAAATGAAAATGCTGAAATGAAGGAAGACAGAAAAAATGCCATAAAGAATACTGAACAAAGTAATAGCGTTGTGTCGAGATTTCAATGCCCGCATCCTGGACGTAACAAAGCAGTAGCAAACAAGGCTGGTTTCATCAACCACATCAGACAGATACACGTCTCTACCAATGTTCAACAATGCCCCATGTGCAAGAGAAATTTCAAGAAGCAGGGTTTGCACAACCACACGAAGAAATGTGCGAAGATGATTCCTGGTGCACCTACTACCCAGTAGAAAAAGCACAAAAAGAAGAAGAAGAAGAAGAAGAAGAAGAAGAAGAAGAAGAAGAAGAAGAAGAAGAAGAAGAAGAAGAAGAAGAAGAAGAAGAAGAAGAAGAAGAAGAAGAAGAAGAAGAAGAAGAAGAAGAAGAAGAAGAAGAAGAAGAAGAAGAAGAAGAAGAAGAAGAAGAAGAAGAAGAAGAAGAAGAAGAAGAAGAAGAAGAAGAAGAAGAAGAAGAAGAAGAAGAAGAAGAAGAAGAAGAAGAAGAAGAAGAAGAAGAAGAAGAAGAAGAAGAAGAAGAAGAAGAAGAAGAAGAAGAAGAAGAAGAAGAAGAAGAAGAAGAAGAAGAAGAAGAAGAAGAAGAAGAAGAAGAAGAAGAAGAAGAAGAAGAAGAAGAAGAAGAAGAAGAAGAAGAAGAAGAAGAAGAAGAAGAAGAAGAAGAAGAAGAAGAAGAAGAAGAAGAAGAAGAAGAAGAAGAAGAAGAAGAAGAAGAAGAAGAAGAAGAAGAAGAAGAAGAAGAAGAAGAAGAAGAAGAAGAAGAAGAAAGAAGAAGAAGAAGAAGAAGAAGAAGAAGAAGAAGAAGAAGAAGAAGAAGAAGAAGAAGAAGAAGAAGAAGAAGAAAGAAGAAGAAGAAGAAGAAGAAGAAGAAGAAGAAGAAGAAGAAGAAGAAGAAGAAGAAGAAGAAGAAGAAGAAGAAGAAGAAGAGAAGAAGAAGAAGAAGAAGAAGAAGAAGAAGAAGAAGAAGAAGAAGAAGAAGAAGAAGAAGAAGAAGAAGAAGAAGAAGAAGAAGAAGAAGAAGAAGAAGAAGAAGAAGAAGAAGAAGAAGAAGAAGAAGAAGAAGAAGAAGAAGAAGAAGAAGAAGAAGAAGAAGAAGAAGAAGAAGAAGAAGAAGAAGAAGAAGAAGAAGAAGAAGAAGAAGAAGAAGAAGAAGAAGAAGAAAAGAAGAAGAAGAAGAAGAAGAAGAAAGAAGAAGAAGAAGAAGAAGAAGAAGAAGAAGAAGAAGAAGAAGAAGAAGAAGAAGAAGAAGAAGAAGAAGAAGAAGAAGAAGAAGAAGAAGAAGAAGAAGAAGAAGAAGAAGAAGAAGAAGAAGAAGAAGAAGAAGAAGAAGAAGAAGAAGAAGAAGAAGAAGAAGAAGAAGAAGAAGAAGAAGAAGAAAGAAGAAGAAGAAGAAGAAGAAGAAGAAGAAGAAGAAGAAGAAGAAGAAGAAGAAGAAGAAGAAGAAGAAGAAGAAGAAGAAGAAGAAGAAGAAGAAGAAGAAGAAGAAGAAGAAGAAGAAGAAGAAGAAGAAGAAGAAGAAGAAGAAGAAGAAGAAGAAGAAGAAGAAGAAGAAGAAGAAGAAGAAGAAGAAGAAGAAGAAGAAGAAGAAGAAGAAGAAGAAGAAGAAGAAGAAGAAGAAGAAGAAGAAGAAGAAGAAGAAGAAGAAGAAGAAGAAGAAGAAGAAGAAGAAGAAGAAGAAGAAGAAGAAGAAGAAGAAGAAGAAGAAGAAGAAGAAGAAGAAGAAGAAGAAGAAGAAGAAGAAGAAGAAGAAGAAGAAGAAGAAGAAGAAGAAGAAGAAGAAG
Organism: Pterobdella sp. o SKG-2022; assembly: GCA_964035795.1. Taxonomy (NCBI): domain Eukaryota; kingdom Metazoa; phylum Annelida; class Clitellata; order Hirudinida; family Piscicolidae; genus Pterobdella; species Pterobdella occidentalis. The sequence continues at coordinate 6,562,196 of OZ038326.1, read as the reverse complement.
AAGAAGAAGAAGAAGAAGAAGAAGAAGAAGAAGAAGAAGAAGAAGAAGAAGAAGAAGAAGAAGAAGAAGAAGAAGAAGAAGAAGAAGAAGAAGAAGAAGAAGAAGAAGAAGAAGAAGAAGAAGAAGAAGAAGAAGAAGAAGAAGAAGAAGAAGAAGAAGAAGAAGAAGAAGAAGAAGAAGAAGAAGAAGAAGAAGAAGAAGAAGAAGAAGAAGAAGAAGAAGAAGAAGAAGAAGAAGAAGAAGAAGAAGAAGAAGAAGAAGAAGAAGAAGAAGAAGAAGAAGAAGAAGAAGAAGAAGAAGAAGAAGAAGAAGAAGAAGAAGAAGAAGAAGAAGAAGAAGAAGAAGAAGAAGAAGAAGAAGAAGAAGAAGAAGAAGAAGAAGAAGAAGAAGAAGAAGAAGAAGAAGAAGAAGAAGAAGAAGAAGAAGAAGAAGAAGAAGAAGAAGAAGAAGAAGAAGAAGAAGAAGAAGAAGAAGAAGAAGAAGAAGAAGAAGAAGAAGAAGAAGAAGAAGAAGAAGAAGAAGAAGAAGAAGAAGAAGAAGAAGAAGAAGAAGAAGAAGAAGAAGAAGAAGAAGAAGAAGAAGAAGAAGAAGAAGAAGAAGAAGAAGAAGAAGAAGAAGAAGAAGAAGAAGAAGAAGAAGAAGAAGAAGAAGAAGAAGAAGAAGAAGAAGAAGAAGAAGAAGAAGAAGAAGAAGAAGAAGAAGAAGAAGAAGAAGAAGAAGAAGAAGAAGAAGAAGAAGAAGAAGAAGAAGAAGAAGAAGAAGAAGAAGAAGAAGAAGAAGAAGAAGAAGAAGAAGAAGAAGAAGAAGAAGAAGAAGAAGAAGAAGAAGAAGAAGAAGAAGATGATGATGATGATGATGAAGGTGTGTAAACATGTGCGTAGAGGATGTTTAAATTTTAACCTTCTCATCACCATCATTTTATGTTCGTGTATATGTAATTAAGATACTTAAAGAAACAAACAACAAATACTGCCTGGAGAGCTATTTATAGCATCACACAACCCTAAAATTCTATACTTAAAAACTCCCATAAACCACCATACAATTGCTTCTAACCACCACAAACAACACAAACCCCCACACAACTGACCTGGTTTGAGTGTTTTGACAGCTACAGGAAGGACATTATTCCAGAGACCTTCATAGACCTCCCCAAACTGACCCTGTCCAATCTTCCTGAAAAGTTTTAATGAAGACTTGGGAATTTCCCATTGCTCATATGTGTTGTATGATAAGCCATTAGTCTGTGGTTTCTCAGTCTGTGATGGTTGTGATGTTGGTGTATTTATTACTAGTAAATGAATGAGTTATTCTGATACTGATGCTCAAAAGTTATTGAATCTTTTGAAAAGTTATGAACAAAGTATATTGATTGAAAGCTTTTAAAATTATCTATATTGAAGAAACACTATATTTAATATATTTTATTTAAACAAAGCTTTTTTGTTTCATCAATTTAGATAATGAAAATGGGAGTATATTAATGATGATTAAGATTCACTTTAATACAAGGAGCTCCAAGAGATGTTACTAAGCCATCAGATTGAGATGTGTAGTGGGTTACAAGACTAGAGATGGTTAAAAAGCATTTTGAAGTTGAAATACTCAAAAAGCCATCAGTGTTTTGACGAATTCTATAATGTTTCACTGCATCTTCGTATCTCACTTTATGGTATTTAGTTCATTAATTTAATTCGTAAACAATTGAGTTTTTTTTAAATTATACCTAATTTTATGAGCTTTTTTAGTTTGTTTGTTTGTTTGAAATTGATATGAAACTTATGGATATATTAAAAACCTCAATCTACTTGTTTCTATACAACTTTAGAGTTTGAAAAATATTTATTTATACCTGATAAAGAGTAATCATCTTTTCTACTTTCTGAATCTCTAATGAGAAATGATCCATTTGTATTTTCACTCTGTAGCAACAACTTCTCTGATTCAAAACGAGTGATGCTTCCAAAATACCAGCTAAAATTGAATAATAATGAAAACTTTAAAACTATACTGTTGCTAATTTTTAAAAAAATAATGGCTAGAAATAGTTAAACTCACGGTTCTGATTCAATACTCTTGGCTCTGGCAAGGAAGTTGGAAGGTACATAGCCTTGGCTTACAATATTTAATGATACAAGTCTTGCAAACCACCAGTCACCTTGAGAATCATCTACCAATTCCAAAACTTCGCCTTTTTTAAAACTTAAATCCTCATTAGTTCTGGCTTCATAATCATATAAAGCAACAAAAAGTTCTTTTTGTTTGCAAGCATTTAGTGGAGATGGTTTTAACTTGGTTGGAGAAATACGAACATTTTCATTATTTGAAGAATTAAAATTTCTAAATCTTGACGCTTTTTTATTCACTGGTTTTTGAGAAATTGAATCAAACACCGGAAAATCTCTTAAGAAACACGCACAATTACCCATAAATGTTATCTTAATTGAGTCATTTAAATTACATCAAAATTCTTGAATCTTAGACAAATTAATCGAAATTTTGATAATTTAAGACAAAAAAAGCAAATTAGCGTAGCACTTAAGAAAAAACAGAACTTAAACGTTAAGTTATACTTTTTTTAAATTAAAAAAAAGAATATATTTTTTATATATCTCAAATAACTTATTGCTTAAACCGTGAAAATATGAAACTGTCTATAAACATTTTTTATGAAATTTGATAAAAACATGAAATATACCAAGATTTAAATTCGGTTTAATACCTACTATACTGTAAAGGTGGGCAGATTAGCTCCATTTACAAAATATTTCTTGCTTTTTTATATATACCTAATTTACAACTTTTCCTATCTGAAGCCTCTTTTTTTTAAACTACTTCAGTAATTTCTGATACTATTTTGTTTTCCACTATTGTTCAATGCAAAAAACTTAATGCTTTCTATAGTAAACGTAAACTCCCACTTGCCCATACCTGGTCTAAACCCAAACTTTGATTCATCAACAGTAATCAATCTTTGTAATCTTCACTCACTCCATGTTTCAATAGTTTTATCTCTTGGTACGAACCGATTCCTTGTTTTAGTAATGCGATTATTTTTAACCTGTGGCTGAGCCCACTTCTACATCAGTTATAAGCATTACTGGTTCTTCAACAGAAAGAGCATTTGATGTTTTATTATCCTAAGTATTTTCAACATTCATTATAGCTTCTAAATAACTTTACCATATTTTACTTTCTTTTTCACTACCAAATCCTAATCCGTTCTTACTCCTCATACACTTATCTTCTTTTTAACTTTAAGAAATATGTATAAATTATTAGGATTTTAATGAAACTTATCTAAATCTCTGTTTTCTCTGTTGATAAAAATTAAAACTGTTTCAATACTATCAAAAATAATTCCTATCAAAACCAACATGAGTGCAATATCAAGTGACAAGGCATGATATAAATACAAAATGGACTAAAGCAGTAATAATACACAACTTAATCACTTTCATATTTAATTCATCTTTTTACTAAGGATGGGGATTGTAACAAATGAATATCAATTTTACGAACAAAAAAGTGGAATCTGTGATGAAACATTAAAAGTCATTTTCATTAAGACTTATAATGAAAAATAATAATTACACACACAAACACATCAGTTCAACGATTCAATTAAAAATCCATCAAAAATTTGAAAAGAACACATCAAAAACTACTTTTAATTTTTAATAAAAAGCTTAGAGAAAAATTATAATAATCTTATTGCAATCAAAAAACCTAGGCACTAATATTGGTTCTATAATACAATATTTAATGCTAAATTCAGTCAAAATTCTCATCCCCTAGCAATCTTCTTGACAGCCACATATCTTGAGGCATTAGAGTGACCCGTTTGGCATGGATGGTGCATAAGTATGAAGTCTCAAACATGTGGATGAGGTACGCTTCAGAAGCCTGAGACAATAATGATTCATTAGGTAGGTAAACAAAAAGAATGATAGATAGATGGACTTATAACAAGATAGATAAATGAATAATTATTGTATCTTTGGTTAGCAACCGACATGTTCGGCTGTTTGCGAAATTTGATTTTCAAAGTTATTTTTTCTGCTTTCTGAACACGGCCTGCTTTTTATTTTTATCAAAATTATTTTAGAATTTTATTATAAAAACTTTAGCTTAACTTTTTTTAAGTTTTCAATTTTTTTTTCGATCGTAAGTTTATACGTTAGCGATATTTTAAAAACTGTAGTATTTATCTAATTAACTTATATTTATTTCGAAATACTTTTTACGTAAAAAAATGTCATACTCTAGAGCTATTTTGTTAAGCTTATCCCATAATATTAATCCTCCCTCGCGTCAAGTGAAACGTCGAGTTTTTTATTTAGACATTAGTAGTAATATATATAATAGTAATAGGTTAAATAAAAATATCAATAACTACAGTAAGAGTTTCAAAAATAATTGCATGTCCAGCCAGAAAAAAGAAGAGTGGTCGAAAGGAAGGGCATTCTTCAAGAAAAACTGCCACAAAGTTAATGAAAGTCCTTTTAGAGTTGGATCTTTAAATGTTGGTTCGATGAGGGGGAAGGCTTCTGAAGTGGTGGAAACCATGTCGAGGAGGAGAGTCAATCTGTGTTGTTTACAAGAGACTTGTTGGAAAATCAACCTTAAACTTATTGCAGACAGTCTATCGATATAAGTATTTTGGTTGTAGGAATGATGAGGGCACTTGTGGTGTAAAAATTCTACTGGCTGAGAAGTGGTGGGAGAAATTGTTTGAAGTGATTAGTCTCAGATAGAATCATTCTCATTCGAATGGTGGTTGGATCAGTTGTGTTTGTTTTTGTGAGTGTTTATGCACCTCGAGCTAACCTTAGTGAGTGTAAAAGAACAATTCTATTATGCGCTTCAATCCACCACAGCTAGAGTTTCATCTTGGGAACAGCTAATCATAAGTGGAGACTGGAATGGCCATATAGGATCACACTCTGCTGCTTTTGAGGATGTGCATGGTGGACAGGCTTTGGGAAAAAGAAACAATGAAGGTGAAAGACTGCTGGAATTTGCTGTTGCCTATGAGCTGGTTGTTGGTAACTCCTGGTTCAAGAAGAAATTTGAACATCTGGTTACATACCAGTAAGGAGAATGTAAAACCCAAATTGACTACATATTGTAAAAGAGAAGTTTTAGAAAAATGGTCTCTAATGTGAAAGTCATTGTTGGGGAGGAGTGTGCAACACAGCATAGACTAGTGGTCGGTGACTTCAAGGTTTGCACTCATGCTCACCCCAAAAGGTTTGTTCCTCGTATAAAAGTCTGGAAACTAGAAGACTTCGGAAATCAAGTTGAATTTTGTAATTTCTTCAATGCATCAATCCAAGGAAATGAAACTGGTAAAACTTTGGATGAGCGTTGGAAGTAACTAAAAAACAATTTGATTAATGCTACAAAACAGGTTTGTGGAGTCTCTGCAAAACATACCTGGAAGAGGCAGACTTGGTGGTGGAATGACAAGGTGCAGCAAGCTGTGTCCCACAAACGTAAATGTTTCAAAGTGTGGAAAGCAGGAAGAGACAGAGATGCTTATCAGGCTGCTAAACGTGCATCCAACCTTGCTGTGCACATAAACTGATACTGAGAAGATTGCGTTCAAACAAATCAATTCCAGACCTGTTGAGATATATCGATTGGCTAAGCAAATGCGACAAGAGGACCAGGACGTCATTGGGGATAAACCGGTGAGAAATAATAATGGCCAAATGTCCCTGGATGTTGATTCCAAAAAAAGAAGCATGGAGAGAGCATTATATGCACCTTCTCAATGTGGAGTTTTCATGGAACCCAGGTAGTTTGTCCGAAGTCTATCCCGTGGAAGGTCCCAACGAACCTATCACTACAGCAATGGTTGGAAAGGCTATTAATAAGATGAGCCTTGGGAAAGCAACGGGTCTTTCAGGCATTGTTGCTGAGATGCTCAAGGCCGCAGGTTCAAGTGGTGCTAGTATGATTCGAGATCTCATTGAAGACATCATGTTTGAGAACTGTATAACGTTTGAGTGGCAGGAAAGTCACATAGTCAGTGTATATAAGGGTAAAGGTGATGCTTTAAACAGGTCTAACTATAGGGATTTGAAGTTAATTGATCAGGTTATGAAGGTTTTGGAGCACATAGTAGAAGGTTTTATCAGACAGAGGGTGGTGATTAATGATATGCAATGTGGTTTTATGCAAGGTCGGAATACAACTGATGCCATATTTATCTTCCGTCAGTTACAGAAAAAGCATCTGGTTGCTGGTAAGCCCCTCTACTTAGCATTCATTGATCTGGAGAAAGCCTTTGACAGAGTGCCACGAGAAGTGATTTGGTGGAGTATGCGAAAATTGAAAATTGATGAATGGCTTGTGAGAATTGTACAAAGAAGTGAGAAGTAGGGTGAGAGTTGGTGATGAATATAGCAACTCGTTTGATGTTCGGGTAGGTGTCCATCAAGGTCGTGTTTTTAATCCATTACCTTTTGTTATTTTGCTGGAAGCTTTATCTATGGAGTTTCGTACAGGTTGCCCTTGGGAGCTCTTGTATGCTGACGACTTAGTGGTAAGTGCTCAGTCCATGGATGAACTATTAGTGAAGTTGAGAACATGGAGAAAAATGGGTTGAGGGTGAATATAGATAAGACAAAGCTAATGGTTTCTGATTCAAACCTTGATGTGTTGAGAAAATCTGGAAAGTATCCTTGTGGTGTATACCAAGCAGGTGTGGGTAGAAATGCTATTCAGTGTGGAGGCTGCAGGCAATGGGTACACAAGAAATGCAGAGGCATAAAAGGCCCTCTAACTTCAGATGCGCTCATTGTCTTGGTACAGCACGACCTGTTGATGGGAGATTAGTAAAGAAAGTGATGATTGGTGATGAAAAACTAGAAGCTGTCCCAGAGTCCTGCTATCTTGGGGATATGTTATCTGCATATGGTGGATGTGAGCTTGCTTCAATAACACGTTGTAAGTGTGCCTGGGTTAAATTTCGCCAACTTCTTCCACTCCTTGCTAATCGTCATTTATCATTATTGACCAGAGGCCGTGTCTATTCAACCTGCGTTAGAAGAGCTATGTTACATGCTGCTGAAACATTGCCAGTAATAGTTTCCACATTGAACCGCCTTAGACGAAATGACCTTGCCATGATTCGCTGGATGTGCAACATCAAAACGAATGATAACGTTTGCTCTCACTCACTCCTTTCAAAACTTGGCATTCAGGATGTTGAGGTAGTTCTTCGCACAAGCAGGATGAGGTGGTTTGGACATGTAAAGCGTAGCGTGGGTTGGATTTCTCAGATGCGAAAGTTGGATTTAGATATTTGCAAGAAGCCTGGTAAACCCAAAAAGACTTGGAATGAGCTCATATTGAATGATAAAAAAAAGCTAGACATGGTTTGTGCGGATCCACTCAATCACTCTGAATGGAAAGGCCGACTTCGAGATAGAACTTTCAAAAGCCCAACACTTGGTAGAAGGAAAACGGGTTATAAAAAGGATTTGATTGATTGATTCCTTTTTGAATGATTATATCCAAACACAAACTGGCAAGCAACGTAGATAGAGGCATAGATGTCAAGACTTTTTTCAGGTGACTTCGTCCAATCCATGCTAGCATGGAAACGGACGCAAAACGATGATGATGATGACTAAACATATTGAGTCTAATAAAAAAAGCAAAAAGATTAGTAAGTGAGCAAATAAGCCGGCCATTCAATCGCCCCTATCTAGGGTTTCAGTTGCGCAATTGATTGGTTTCACAGTGCGCTACTTCATGTGAACGATTATAACGGGTGAATGATGAAGTAATAACAAGCAATCAGATAAAGAGTGTAAGAGGAAACATAATTGATAACCAGCGGTTGAAACCTCTGGTATCTTTGGTTCTCATGCTTTTTCATTTTTGTCTGATGAGGGAAAACGCAAATATAAAGCTAAAAATGAGTCCAGAGAAGCTAAATGGTTGTTTGAAAGTTTGTCACTGGCCATTGTTCGTGGTAATTTTTAAGCAATTCACTGTGCAGTGTCTTCTTAGCTTTTTGTGTACTTGTGTTTCGTTCTTTCTTGCCTTTTTATTTTATAATACCTATATATATATATATATATATATATATATATATATATATATATATATATATATATATATATATATATATATATATATATATATTTAAAAATTCTGTTTTCGTTAGTTAATTTCGTTCATTACTTAGTTTTTAGTTAATTTCCTATTTTCATATAGCTTTTTATTCTTCATTTTTTTGGATTCAATTTCTCCCTATTTTGGAAAATAAATACATTTTTTATTTTAAAAAAAAAGATAACCCCAATAAAATTTTTGGTAGTTGTATAAGTGCGTAATAATGAAAGAATGAACTTTAAAAATAACTAAATGAATAAACTAATATTTTGATAATTATACTCATAAAACGTGATAGTTTATGCAAAAATTTTGATACAAAATATAAAAATGACAAATTTTGTGGGAATTGTACAAACAATAAATACGATTAAAATGCTAAAGTAAAGATGAATATGTAACAAGCAAAGATGGAGTACTAGTGAACTAATAGATGAGAAAAACAATTATACAGTCTGTTATGATTAGTTGGTGTGATGAATTTTAGAGTTGCTATGTTTTAGTTAGAAATTTTCTTTGTCAATTCATATCATAGGCTAATATTTTTCAATGCAATGGTCTTTATCCTTCAGTTTATTCACTCACTACATTTACACTCTTTTTCAAGTTTTCTTGACCATTCATAATTCTCGATAGCTTATTAATGCTTTCTGTTTAAAAATCTGTCAATAAAACATCTAAACACGTCATTTTTCTTCTTCTTGTTTTGGTTTTTTTCGATTAATTGTTAAAATAGAAGTTTATGAGCAACTTCTTCAGGATGTCTGGAACAATGACCTGCTAGCTTCATTCTTCCTTGTTTCATTTTTGTTGTTACTTTGGGTAGGTCTTGGTATAGGTGGGTTTTATCGGTGTGACATTTCCATGAAATTTTCACGGCCATGGGTAACAGTTTTGTGTAGGTTTCATCTCTTTTTTTCCAAGGTTTTAGTTAATGTCCATGTTTCAGCTCCACGGAGAAGGACTGATTCCAACCTTGCCAAAAACCGTTTTTTTTCAATTTTCTTGATATTATTGAAGTCTATACATTTTTGAGCTTGTGATATGCGCACCAAACTAACGTTATACGTACTGCTACATCCTTTTCAGTACTCTCCATCCATAAGCTAAGATACTTGGAGTTTTTAGCTATTTCCATCTTTTGCATTTACTGCGACCAATGCTTTTGGGTTGAAGACTTGCATTTTCGTTTTCTTTGAGTTGCAGTGCGAACCAATTTTTTTGCTTCTTCTTCTTCTAACCTTGTAAGAACTTTTTGTGTTTGATTCATTTCTTCAGTGATCGAAGCAATGTCATCAGCGAAAGCCAAAAACATTAAGCTAAACTATTTTTTGATTCTCAATAAATGTATCAAAAAATTTCTCACATTTTTTCATTGGAAACATTATATTTAACATTCGAATTTTTGAAAAAAAAAATTAAGACTGAAAATTTTAAAAAAAGTAACCAACTTCTTGGAGACACTCAATTGCCAGCTTCTTCCATCTCAATGTATCATCAAACATCGTTTGGCAAATTTCTTTTATCTTAGTTTCGTTAATGAAATATTATATACAAAGATAATGATTATATAGTATAAATCAATAATTTAATTAGTTTTCAACATTTAAAAAAAATTAATTATTAAAAAAATTTGAAATTATATCAATAATATTAATATTATTATATTATAAAATGTATTTTTACCAATCTTGTGAAAGGTAGTTTAAGGAGAAGAAGATTTGTACTTTTTTGCAGTCTCCTAATCTCTCTTAAAACTCGATATCCAGATTTTGCACCTAAATTGAAATAATTTATTTTTAAAAACATAATTTAATCCTATATTTAAATGCAAAGAGAATATTTATCTTGTATTCAATATGTAATAGTTTGAATTATAAATTCTCATCAAGCTACTGGGGAAATTTTTTATGATGATCAATACAACATTGAATTCTTTTTTGATTAATTCAAAGGATTTGATTGAAATGTCATATTATTATGAAAAGCATTTAAATAGAAAGATATATTTTGAAACAATGAAAAGCTTATAAATATAAGCTTAGTATTTAAAAAAGGTTAACTTTTATTCAGAAGTAAAAGTTAAGATATATTTTTATGAACCTAATCAGCATCTTTCTCTTTTCCAAAGGGTCACTGACTTCTTTCCATGACTTAAGCCTCTCTCTCCATTTCACTTTGACATAGGGATATTCAAGGCCAAGCCCACTACAAAAATTTTCCAAGCTAACCTTGGCTTTCCCCTTCCTCTACTGCCTTCCACCTCAAGCCTCCATGCCTGCTTAACACAATCTTCATTCCCTTTTTTTACAAAATGAACCAGCCATCTTGAACTCTCTTGTCTCACAACTTCAATAATTGTATTATTCAACCCCAATCTAACCATCAACTTTTTTTGCACTCACACCATCAGCTAGCTGCATACCACAGTTCATTTGAAGCATCCGTTTTTCTGCTCTTCTCAAAATACTCTCTTCAATAGATCTTACTACCTAAGTTTCCAAACCATATGTTATGACAAACTTCGCACATGTCCTATAAATTTTTTCTTTGATAGTGCATGTGTCTTTTACCACATAACATAGAATTCCAAAACCTCCATGGAGTACTTCAAACCTACCAATCACCAATACCATTACCCTTTCTGATATTCCATTTATTTCCACAACATGCATACTCAAATCCTCTCTAATACTCCTACACCAACTATCTTATCTTCATTACCAGGTCACCAGTTTCAATTTTAAACCTAAAGATTTTTGGCCCATACCTCTTTACCTTACTTCCTGGAAACAGCAAGAACCCACCTCTCTCCTCAAAAAATCTTCACATAACTACATACTCTTCCCGTTTAATGTTAAGACTACCAAAAGAGAAAGATCTCCCAAATGAACATAAAAAAAAAAGAATGAAACCCAGACATTTTTAACATATTCAAGAGCTGCTGGGACTGAAAACTATAGCTTTAATTTATGCACTCATGAATCGTTTTTAGAGCTAAATAAGTGCCACATGAGACATGCCATTGCTTTCACTGCATAAAACATGCTTCATGAATGTAAAGAAAAATAAAAATACAGTTGTATGAATTCAATGTAAAAACAATTCATTTTATATCTGCAAGTAATGTTTAATATAACGAGTAAACTAAAGTAATAGAAATCATGATCTATTACGATATCGTGAATCCCAAAAATTACAATTAGAGGAAACTAATTTCCAAACAATCATACTTTTTGGAGATTTGTAAACAGATGTTCTTGATTTCTGCAGATTCATTTAAATTTTGAATAAAAACTCAAATGAAATAACATTTATTTAATGATAAATTTTTTAAATCAAAAAGTCACCAATTGTTTTCTGGGTGAAGATTTACGCCTGGAACTTGTATTAATCTTCATATTAAATTCAAGAATTATTAAAAATCCGATTAACAGTTTCAATAGCGCGAAATATAGAATTCTAATATTGTTTTATATGTGCGCTTCATTAGTAGATACAAAAATTTACTAACACAAAAAACAAAAAAAATGTTGAATAATGAATAGTTATGCTCAAATACTTTGAAATAATTCAATTTTAAAAAAATATTTTTTTATCAACCAACTAAATTTTTTTTTGCGAGTTTGTCTAGGTGTGTATAAAAGCTCTTTAAAAAAATTTTAAGACATCTTTTTTGAAAAAAAAATTCTCAAAAATTTGTATCTCAATTTCATAAAAATTATAATATCAAGATAGCAATGAAAAACAATGATTTTCTCTAAGATTAGCAAAACCTGAACATCAGCATTGCTAACCAGCTATAATTAAATTATGACAGTTTATTTTTTTCTAAAACTTCAAGGTCTAATAAAAATATCTTTAAAAAGTTACTCTATAACGGTGAATATTTTAATAAGTTTAAATTCAGTAAAATCACAATAAGCCTTTAAACATTTGTTTTTAATTTAAACCAAAATAAAAACTAGTTTATAGACATGCTTGTCGAATTAATTTTGTTAAAACCAATTGAAATCTCAAAAAGATCACCAATTTATAACTTTTAAACCACTAATCATTACTTCAACTTGTTTGAATAAATTAATGTCCAAATTGAACAAATTAAAGTTTAAATTAATTAATCTATCTCAGTCTATTGTCACTTTAACCATCAGGTAACAAGCAAACACACTTATACCCTCTAGCAGCTGACGAGTTTTTATTCTACTAACAATCATATGAAAACGCCCTAAAATCTGTATTTGAGAATCTGTTTTGAATTAACCATCTCAAAGACATCACATTTATTTTAAGTTTAAAAACAGCTTTCCATCACGTTATATAAATCATCAGCTTTTGTTGAAACTTCATCAAAATGAACAAGTGTTGTAAAATTTTCTTGATTATCCTAGCCATAATCGTTCTTCACCTTGTTGTAGCGTTTGGTGTAGCTTTTGCCACAGGAGTTTTTTTGCCACAATGGTTTGTTTGGAAATCGTTTCACATCACATTATAGTAGTTTTTTAGAATTATCGTAATCTTAATGAGGTTTACTAAATGAAAATTTCAGCTAATTTCTTGAACAAACATGTTTTTTGAAAAATTTATATTTTGAAGAATTATATGATGATCACATTATGATTCACCAAAAGGGTTTATCATCTCAAATGAAGATTTTGATTCTAAATATTCATCATAAATTAGATATTTGCTGAAAAAATTTAATAAATGGCTTTTTCTCGCAAAATGGTTATAAATATTGAGTTTTTTTAAAAAAACTTAAAATTTTTTTAAATAAAGTATTTTTTAAAAGTAAATTAAACCAATAAACTTCTTATTGTTTTTATAAAAAATTAAAAACATAACACTACTTTTCGACATCCAAATGATTTTCAGTTTACTTCGAGATACAACTTGATAGATAATATTTTAATTTTTCGTGTCAAACATGAATTTTCATATGAAAACACTTTTTTGAGTTTATTTCACTCCATGAAGCTTTTTGTAAGATGAACTCACACTCTCAAATGGTGGTACAAATATTACATACTCATATTTGTATTTCCATTTGAGAGTGTAAATTCATTTTACGAAAAGCTTCGTAAACGAAAATGAAGTGTTTTCATTCAACAGATAAACTATACATCTGGAAACTTTACATATGTATGCACCTGAAAAAACCCTAAAATAATTTAAATACTTCAAAAGGATTACTGGAGAGAGAAGGGATTATGGAGAAGACTTTTTTGATGGTCATTGAGAGCAGAGATTGTGGAAGGTCAAAAAAGATGTCTTAATAAGGCTCAATAATATCCTTTTAAATAGAGATTTGTTCAAATAATGAGATTCAATTTGTTATAACGAATTTTAAAAACTTTATTTCGATTTTTTCTAAATAAAAATTCTGAAGATAATATTTTAAAATCATTACTTTATCATCATCAATTTTAAAATTGCCTAAAATGCGAAACTGATGGATTCTTCAAACTTTATAAAGCCTTTTTAGGCAAATAAGCTAGTAAGTTGGTTGATAACAGGGCGGCGAACCAGCGAAACACTTAATAACTGAGATAACGGATAACAATTGCAACTGTCATCCTTCTCAATTCTCTGACGTCTTCATATTTGAATATTGTGAATAAAGCTTATTAAAATGAGGAAATATATTTTATTTGAGTTTAAATTTGATAGCAGTTTGGATTGAAAAATAATTGGCAGTTATTTTCAAAGATTCTCGTTTGAAGTTCAACTTAATTGATGTTTTTCTGTTGTTTTATGCGCTTAATGACTGGAGCGGATATTCTTTGGATAGATGAAATAAGCAAACATTAAATAAACATATTACTTCCAAAACTACCATAAATAAAAGCATTTTGATTGAGAAGTTAAAAAAATAAACTCATTAATGTTGTAGTTATTCCCTCAGAATAAAAAACTTACAAGAAAAAAAAAAATTTTGAAAAATAGTCAATTGTTCAGCTTAAGTAAAAATGTATATATACGCTTTGAAAAAAAAACAATATAACGATCAATTGAATAAAATGGCTGAAAGTTGGACTGAATCATTTCTCTCCATTCATTTTTTCCATTTAACCGACTGGAAAGAATAACATTGAGATTTATGAATTAATTGAAATTAATATTGAATCTATTTAATACAGGGTTTTAATACATTTTCATATAACTTTATATGAGCATATACAAAATTCGTGTACATTCATCTATAACTTTTGAAAAAGTAAATAGACAGAAACATATATATAAATAGAAACAAACATATAAAAAATGACATCAATACAAACGAACATATATAAATAGAAACGAACTTAAATAAATAGACACAAACATATATAATTGACATAAAAATAAATAAACAAATACATATGTATATGGAGAAGCGCTCTGTGAAACCAATTAATTGCGCACCCAAAACCTCAAATAGGGATCGACTTACTATATGTAAATAGACAAAAATATACGTAAATAGAAACGAGGAAACTCACAGGGTCATTAAGGATTTCAGTGGCGAGATAACCTTCAAGAGAATTGGGTGATAATAAAAGCTGGTATTCTTCTATGGATCTTTTATCTTTTATGTCTTTGTATGTCTGGAGTTATTTATAGGAATGGTTTGGAATTTCGAAACTGAAAGCAATTATATTGATATTTTCAAGCATATGCGTAACAATATTTATCTGTTTTAGAGTATAATATATGTACAGTTTAATTAGAGTATACTTTTAAATAATAATAAAGCTATTTATACTCCTAAACCCCAAGTTATATAGTTTAAACTACAAGCAATAGGGTTTTGACAAACTTACAATGAAAAATATTGAAAGAAACAAGCACTAAGCATTTGTGAATTCGATAAACAAAGTTTTTGGAAAAAAAAGTTCCCTTATCAAGTGATAATATAAGATTTTCTTACGAAAAGCTTCGTGAATAAAGTTAATAAATAATTTGCGTTTGTTCCCTTCACTATTTGGTTTAAGACATTTCACGTCCTCAAAATGAATAGAAAATAAATGTAAAGATTTTGATGTATGCTCATGCAGACGTGATACGAAAAACTCCCAGTTTGCATGGGTTTGGCATTTAAACCAGGGTTCAAATAGGGTTCAATGGTGGCACCAAGTATTGGCTTATAAATGGGTGATATATGAAGATTCAACATCTCTCCAAAAGTGGTTGGTTTTTCAAAATTATTATAATTTTAAATTATGAATAATTATGGTTTTAATTTATTGTGAATTAATAGTATAGTTTTAAATATTTATACTTTAAAATTTATTATTCAATAATTTTAAATTAATTTATTCAAAAATATAATTTCATCTATTTAGAAAAGTCTCAAACTTGAAAGAATTTTAAACACGTTAAATTTTTTCAACTTCTTTTTAGAGGATAGAATTTACCTATGCTAATTGAAACAGGCATTAATTTTTGGCCTAACACGAGATCGAACTAGGTTTTTTTGAATTATTAATCTAATGCTCTGCCAATTGAGCTAAAAAAGCCAACAACAAAAAAATTAAAAACTAAAAAATAATCATTATGCACACACGATATGAATCATTTAGATCGCGCGGCCGGCCTGAGTGTTCCAAACGTTTTTTAGGGATTCAAACGAAGTAACCGAGTCGCTATGCCAAATTCGATAAGAAAAGGACTATTAAGACATGATAAGCTACGCTTTCGATTGCTTCAAGTTATTATAAGTATAGACCTATGCGTTTTATATAGATCTTTATTGAGAAAATTTCAACTTCAATTTTGAACTATTTAGCCATTTTTACTTCTGTTTTTTTAAATTTCAAGATTTCAAAAATTTCTAAACACATATTTATCTAAAAATATTCTCTTAAAAAGTATTTTGAAAATTTATTTGGGAAAACTAACGAAAACGCCATATAAACGCTCACCACACAAACACTACAAGCGTTTTGATGCCGGTGCACCGAAATGGGCATAATTTAAATGTTGGACAATTTTTTTATTCTTCGAGCCAAACATAAATATTCAAATGAAACACTTTTAGGAGTTTATTTTATTTCACGAAGGTTTTCGTAAGGTGAACTTACATTATCAAGTGGAGGTACAAACATTTGTAACTGGTTGATAATGTAAGTTAATCTTACGAAAAGCTTCATGGAATAAAATAAACTCCTAGAAGTGTTTTCATTTGAACATTTTTTGTTATAATTTTAACTTTTTAAAAAAGTCTTGAACTTGAAAAAATTTTAAGTACGTTTAAATCCATCTACTTTCAAAATATTTCTTTTTTAGAGGTAAGAATCTGCCTATAGTAATCGAAACTGCCGCTAATTTTTGGCCCAACGCGGAATCGAAACCGGTTCTTTTGAACAATTAACCTAATGCTAAAACATTTGAGCTACACGGAGCCACAAGAAAATATTAAAAAATCAAAGATAATCATTAGGCGGACACGATACAAAAAACCTGGATTGCGCGACCGGTCGGAGTGTTTCAAACGGGTCTAAATGATGGTTAAATGTTCAAACGAAGTAACCGAGTCGCTACGCCAGATTCTTCGCTATCGAGCCTAATAAGGCCTTATATAATGAATAATGACTCAGTAAGCTACGATATAAATCATTTTTTAGGTATTAGTTATGAACTTATAGGTTTTATATAAATCTTTTACAAGAAAATTTTAAAATTAATTTTAAATTCAACATTTTATTAGATTTTTTAAAATTTCAACTTTTCAAAAATTTCTCAAATTAGAAAATTTATAAACGCATATAAATATTTTTTCACAAAAATTCTCTTAAAAATTATTTTAAAAATCCATTTAAAAGACACTAACAAAAAGCCTCTTAAAACGCTCAACTAACAAACACTACTAAGCATTTTGAATGCAAGTGCATTGAATCCGGCGTAGCGGATCGGTTACTTCGTTCGAATATTGAACTATCACTTCAACCCGTTTAAACACATCCGACCGACCGCGCAACCCGGATTTTTTTTGTATTGTGTCCGTTTAAATAATTCCTATTTATTGAGACAGAAATTGGAAATTATTATAATCAATACATTGAGATTTATATACATTTTTATACAAAACTAGCATGTATGAAGTGCGGTAGAAGAGATAATGAGCCTGCATATTTGTTATAGATTTTATGATTATGATATGTTTGATAAAGATTTATTAAACTTATCTTTGGCTTCATCTATATCACCACTAACATCATTATCATCATCACAACCACCACCATCAGCCCGACTACAGGAACCACCTTCACGCGGTGTCGGGCCCAACTCCTTCACCACCTTGGTCCTATAGCCGTTAATACCTTATTACAAATCTGCAACTTATCTTGGTCGACAATGGAGATACCTCAAGCCTGGAGAGTAGCTGATGTACGCCAAGTACTTAAAGCAGGCAAAGACGCCCAGTGTCTTGATAGCTATCGGCCAATCTCTCTCACCTCAACGATGGGGAAAGTTATGGAGAGGCTAGTAACCAACCGATTACGCTATTTTGCGGAATGTCATAATCTTCTTACACCCTTCCAAGCTGGGTTCCGTACCGGCCGCAGTACAGAGGACCAGCTTCTCCGACTTTCCCAATCTATCAGTGATGGGTTCCAGCACGTACCAATGCAGCGTACGGTAATGGCTCTGATTGACTACTCTAGAGCATACGACAAGGTGTGGCGGGACGCGCTCCTTTTCAAAATACAGCAAATGGGAGTCCCGAACAAGATGTTACGATGGGTCCAAGCTTGGCTTTCCAACAGACTCACATGGGTGACGTTTGACGCAGAAAAAAGCAAAACGGTCATTTTGAAGCAAGGCGTCCCACAGGGATCAGTTTTATCGCCACTTCTGTTCCTTTTTTATATTAATGACCTACCCAACGGCATCGCTCAATTCAACGTGAGCCTTTTCGCAGACGATGTAGCTGTTTGGAGTCAGTCCTATGGTCTACTACAAGCAGAACAGAGCTTGCAAACTAACCTGAACCACATCGCGGAATGGAGCAAACAGTGGAAGTCAGAATGCTTTTTTTTCACCACCAGCACGCACGAAGCTAGCTGGCGTCCCAATTTAAAGCTAAGTGGCCATGCACTTTAGTATAATACCCTCGCCAAGTTCCTTGGTGTCACATATGATCGTCAGTTAACCTTTGTCCCCCATGCAGCGGCTGTCGGCGAAAAGCTGCGGAGACAGGCTAGTGCTTTGAGATGCCTTGCGACGACTGACTGGGGCTACGACAAACAAACATTACGGACTACCTTCATCGCGACGGGCAGATCAGCTGTTGAATATGCGGCGGCCGCATGGCTACCGTGGGTGTTGTCTTCAACTATGGAAAAGCTGGAAACGTGCCAACGATTTGTGGGACGAGCTATCACCGGACAAGTCAAAACCACACCAGTGGAGGTGATCCTTGCCGAGGCTAATCTTTCAAAAATTGGCACGAGAGCCACAGCCCTAGAAAAGTCGAAAAGGATTGCACCCGAAAACCCGCGTCATCAAATTGCTGAGCAGTCATCCCGTCAGCTCACGAAAAGGCCCAATTGGCGAGCCAAGGCCGAAGCAGTATGGGAGTCAATCTTCGGAAATACCAGTCTTGCCAAACAGCCAGAACTTCTCCCCCCATGGATGCAGATAGGTTAACATATCTTCGAGACTTCCGGCAACAAGTCTGGGGACGCTGAAGCTGACAAGAAATGGGCATTGCAACGACTGGAGGAAGGCTGGAACACCTTTGACCTGATTGTGTATACCGACGGATCAGCAACGAGTGGGACCGGAACAGGTGGTGGTGGAATTGTCGTTACCACTGGTCACCCTAACGACCCTCAAGTTCTCCTCTATTTTGCCATTCCCACCGGCAAATGGTGTTTTTCTTACCAGGCAGAAATAAAAGCGGTGGTTAAAGCACTTCAAGTAATCCAGGCGAAAGTGCACGTTCAGAAAGCCCGAATTGTCAGCGATAGCCAATCTGTCTTACTTCGCATTCAGGCAACGCACCCATCCCAACCGTGCAACGACAGGGACGAACACACTGTCCTTAAAACACTTTCAATGCTGAAAGCATGGAGCTGCCAGATGACCTTTACTTGGTGCCCGGGTCACTGTGGCATCACTGGCAACGAGCTAGCAGATGCTCATGCGAAAAAGGGGGCTGACGCTGACCAAACGGACGTTGACCATCACTACACCACAGCCAAAGCGATGATACGCAGAGCAACGAGGGGCGAGCCGACGTGGCATTAACTCACTCAGCGGAACTATGATGATAGAGGAACGAAGGTCAACAGAAAAGAAGGCCAACTGAGAAGAAGAGATCAGGTGACTTTAGGCCGCCTTCGATCTGGTCACCATCCGGAACTCCAATATTGGTTGGCAAAAATCAACAGAGCAGTTGATACCATTTGTCGGAAATGTGGCCTAGATGATGAGACCGCTGAGCATGCCATCTACAAGTGTCCTCGTATACATCGGCCACCTGCTGAGCCCCCTCCTCCCGACACAATGGCATTAAACCCTAAGCTGACTCTGATGATATGGGATAAGTGGAAATCGATGTCAGACCTCTCAAACATTTCACACCCTCAACCCCTACTACACTAACTCGCTTTCACTCATCGCTCAACCACAACAACAACAACCACCACCATCATACATCAAATATTGTATCTATACTATTTCTAAAATATTCAATATCATAAACAGATACAAAATCCCATATAATCCTCAGTCATGAACACAGTTTGATATACAAAAGCTTATAACCTGGTATAAACTATAGCGAGAAGTTTCTCGGCATGTGTGTTGTGTCTTATATATGAACGTCTACTCGGTTCTGTGAGGCTTTATATAGCCTATTCTTAAAATGTTACACGTAACTAGTAGTAATAATAATAAAGATTGTTGTGAAAAATATGAAAATAAAAGTAAATAATTTTAAAAATATTCTAATGAAAATTAATAATTTGAAAAAATACTAGATGATAATATTCATAAAATCTAAACAATAAACTAAAAAATAAATAATAACAATAATAAAAATAAAAATAGTAATAATGAAAATAAGAGCAATTACAATGATATGCAGTTATTGAGCTAAGTTGAACGTCTCAGGCTTAGCGGTGCGGTTACTTCGTTTAAAACTTATATCTCTCGTAAACACTTTGGACAAACCCAACCGACTGCGCCATCTTGAGATTTTTACATATGATGTCCGCCATTTTGTTATCTATCGTTTCATATATTTTTTAGCGCTATTTTAAAAATTTATTTTTTGATGTTTATGGGATGTTTTTGTAGGTTTAGAAGTAACTTTTGGAGTTTTTTTTTGTTTAAAAGGTAGTAACATGAAATTTTAATTATTTAAAACTAAAAAAAAACAAAAAAGATAACTAGAACAATATGAAAAAACTAATTATTTTTAATGAAGATAAAGTAAGATGAAAGAAGTAACAATAAAATAAAATTAAATCTTTGGCGATAATAATAAGAATAATATCACCATTTTCAGCATAATTTTTTAGAGACATCTTATGTATCTTTTTGATCGAATTTTCTTGATTTTTTTCATAGAATGAGAAAGATTTTGGGTAAATTTATTAATAAAAAAAAAAAAAACTAAAATTTTCGAAAAGTTCAACTTCGTCATAATTCCATGTCCGTTACTATGGAAGAATGAGGTGCACAAAAGCAAAAGAAAAATAATACCAATAAAAAGTAATATTAATTTAATAATAAGAACAACAATAATAATAATAGTAATAACAAACCTTAAGCACCACTTTATGACAGCCAGTGAAGGTAGCAGTCTGAATTCTCTTGTCTACGTCATCAATCAACTCACAATACTTCTCTTTTAACTTTATTTTTATTGCTATTATTTTTTATTCAATTATTATCATTTTTATTATGAATTTTTTTCATAGCAAAGAAACCCATTATTAATAACAAAAAAAAAACAAAAATAAAACAGCAAAACAAACAGAAAAAAAATGATGATGATTGTTATGACTATTTCAAAAATTATGACGTTGATGATACTAATTATTGTTGTTGTTAGTATTTTCATTATTATGAAGACCTCTAGTGGAGCCTTGATGCAATGTAGATAGCAGACAATTCTATCAAAGTCAACTGGAGATTTGAGTCGCTTACCTCCCATCCAGTTCTGTAAAAACAATAATTAAAAATTAAAAACAAAAGGATAAAAATAATATTGATAAAAAAGATATAACTAATAATAATGAAATAAATTAAATAATAGCAATCAATAACAAATAATGAAATTTAATCATAAAAAACCAAAAAAAATGATAAAAACAATGGGAATGATAACAAAACCATGATGAAAACAAGGTGAGTCACCTTGGTGACGAAAAGCTCCTCAAATTCATTCCACATATTGAGGCGTATCAGTGCTCCCATTGCCTTCCATATGTACTGCTTTTCTGATAACTGCGATAATAATAATAATAATAATAATAATAATAATAATAATATAAATAATAAGAAAAAAATAATGATAATAATAACAACAATAATAACATGCCTGATAACATATAGAATTATAATGAAGAATAATAATAACAATAATAATAGTACTATTATTAATAAAATAATCAATGAAAAACACGCAGGTGAATAAATAAAAAGAATGACGACACTAATCCTACCTGCTGACTCTTCATTATCATCTGTGGACTTGATAGGAGGGTCTGGGAAACAAAAAAACAATACAATAAAAGCAACGATAGAAAATATTGAAAATCAATTGGTTCGATAAACATAATATAAATTTATGAATATAATATTTTAATAGAACAAGAATATCTGAATCTCTTTGGGAACTTGTCATGATTCCTATTAATATCCCTTTATTTTTCACTTAATATTATAATATTTTATTTATGCTTTCACTATTTTGTTATATTGATATACTCTTTTCATTCTTTTTTACCATTCAAATTATTAATACTACACCATTCCATTGTTATGAATCCAAGGTTATAATGCTGTGCATGTCATTGGCCTAACAACAGTCAGCTTAGATTATTGATATTAATATAGATTAATTTATAAATAAACCATAGACTGCCAACCAACTGGCACCCAACTTAAAATTATTAAACTCAAGATCCGCCGTTCACACACCATCATCGGTTATTTTTATTATGGCCATCATTGGTTATTATTATTATTATTAGCATCATCGGTTATTATCAGTATTTACCGGATTGTCATGATAATGGTACAAACAGCAGTAGTAGAGGGTGGAAAGAGCACTGTTATTAGGCAGGGGTGTTGGTGGCGGGTACCTTTGGAGGATTTCATTGGTGCTCGATGCTTTTTTGTCGTTCTCCTTGAAGTAATATTATGGAAATTATTATTGCAATGATACGAATCTAAAAAATGACAAAAATAACAGTAGGAATGGGGGTAACATAAAAATGATTTTGACTGCCTTTGAGCAATGCAAACACGTGCTATACAAAATGGTATATATAATTTGGATTATACCACTCAAAACTATCTCTTGGAATTGAATTCATTCATTGAAGAATACGAAGTAAAAAACTGCTAACTAGCTTAGTTTTCCTTTAGCATCGAATATTGATAAAATTATTATTGTCATTAGATTTTATTGATTTTTTTAATTACTAAAGGAAGTGTTAGATACATTTATTTTTTGAATAGAAACTAAAATTTTCGATAAATGCAACTTTATCATATTTCAGTAGTTTTACATGATAATTCATTGATTTTTACTATGAGTAAAATGACGTTAATTATAGAAAAATAATATTTGAAAAAAAAAGTATTATTATTGTTGTTATCACTTGGATAGGAACTTGCAACTCGAGCAGGTTGATGTATGCCTTCAATACAGATGCCTCATACTGTAGAGATGGGTCGTTAGAGAAGTGCGATCTGTGAAATAACAACAATAATAATAAAGATAATAATAACTATAATAAAGAATAATACTAACGCTAGACATCGTTTCAAGGAAGAAATTTTTGAAACTGGGTCAGTAGAACTCGCTGCTTGTTTGAACTTCAACATCTTGACAAAAATAATACAAATAATAACATTTATAACAATGATAAATTTTATTTTATATACCGCTTGAATAGAAACAAAAAATAAAAAATTTATTAATAGTAAAACGTATCCAAAAATAATTCTCACTGCAGCTTGGTTGGATCGGTTGAAATTGCTGTAAATATTGCACGATGCTATTAATATTCTTCTTCTTATTATTATCATTCATCTATATAGTCTTATTTTCATGGAGTTAAACGTGTATCAGTTTATTCTTATTATTAGGATGTAAGTTTATTTTTTACATTATTACTAGGTAAACAATAATTATTAATCTTATGTGAATCCATAGTATCCCTATCATCATTGTTATTCTCCTACCTCAAGGTATCTATAGCTTTAGAGTCGAGGATTCTCTCAGTACAGAGGTAGTTGATGTAGTGGTCTAATGCCACGGGCCTCAACGCCATCTCCATATTAAATATGGATGCTTTAAGTGTTCTTTCCATGAATAGAACTGCCTAGAAGAAAAAGGTAAAGTTAGTGAATCATCTTTTTATATATCTTTTAACCTATCTATTTTTCTTCATGCCAATGTATCTAATTTCATGTGTATTTATTGATGTATATTTATTTATATATATTTATATCTATCTAGTTATGTATCTATCTATATATTTATCTATGTAAGTAACTATGTATGTAAGTATCTATCTATCTATCTATATTTCTATCTACATATATGTCTCTATCTATCCAGCTAGCTATTTAACCATCCAGTCATAATACAAACAATGAGAATAGCATTTCCATCATGTATTTTGAGAGCTTCATCCAACAAAGCTAACTTGTGCTCCTTTGACTTGTAACAATCTACACTGTATGGCTGAATAGAATATGTATAAATATTATATTATTATCCAAAATAAATGGTTCATTTTATAAAGTACGCTATAGCAGTATCAATAATCTATACTGACAGTTGTCAACCCCAGTTACTGGGTCTCATACAGCAGTATAATCTAATTAGATAATTGTATTATATAATGGTGAAAAAAATATATTAAAAAGTTTTAATGAATTTTGATCTTTTGAAAAAATTTTACTTGTCCTGTGATGATACGGAAGACTGTTGTGTTGGGATCTACTATTTCCTAAAGAGAATTTTATTAATGAAAACTACTATGACATGATGATGATGATGACTATGACCTATAAGAAATAATATTTGCTAACGTTTCATGATGAAGCTAAACTTATCAGAAATTATAGCTTTTGATTATCAGTAAAAGTATTAAAAAATTGATGTTTTTTGTTGAAAAATATTATAAAAAGTACATAAAATATCTCTAAAAAGTTATACTTGATAATAATATTGCCAAAAACTACATGATATAGAATATTAATAACTTGAATGATACTTAATGTCAATATAAATAAAATCTATTGAAATTATAAAAAAGCTTCTAGTGGCAAGAACTTCAGGAGTTTCTAGGTGTTCTATACATGACTTTGAAAAGATTTCAGTATTATAAGTTGAAAACATTAAAAATAACATTAGACATAAAAGTATTATTAAAAAAAGTCAATAATTGTAATTTAAAAATTTTTCATTGTTCTTCACTTCTTGCCAAAACACAATTGTTAGGTTTCAAAAAATATTGATATAAAGAATACATATATTATTATAGTTGTTATCATTATCATAGTTATTCACATACTGTTAACTTTCTTTTATAAAAATTGATTTCTTCTTCATGCTTGGAAAAAACTGATACTGGGTTTCTATTCACATTCAAATCTGTGAAGATATAGATGGACAGAAAGATAAAAGAAAAATATAGATAAATCAATGAACTGATAAACAATGAATAGATAGATAAATGGGAAATTTAGAAAAAAAAATAACCTAATGATGTTAATTCTGAGCTGGTGGGTGTTTCAATAGGTATTGCCTGAAAACCTATAAGTTGTGATAGTGAAATAAAATTAGTAATATTAGAATGTTTTTATAACTATTCTATTTATAAACTAATCAGATAATTATATTTTAGAAGTTAGATAGTAATAATTATAAAATTAAACTAATGATGACCAAAAAAAAATGTTTAGAAAAGTATATATGAAGTTTGAATTCCCAAAAATAGATGCACATTCAAGTTAATTCCAAAAAGAAACATTTAAAATTTTATAGAAAACATTTAGTTTTATTATAGCATGCCAATGAACATTTTGTTATGTTTACAGAACTTTTTGTGTTATTGGTGGTTGATTTTTCTACATAATTTTCAAGCGTTTCACTTTCAGATTCGTAAATTCTTTTTTCTTTGCTTAAACAACTTCCAAAATCCTTTAAAAAAGAAATTATAAGGGATATATCCGTCCAGATATTTAATTGTAGAAATGAAGTTAAAACTAATATTTTGTAAAATTTAATAACACCCACTGAATCAAAAAAATTTCCCTTTCTTTTTGAAATTTCAGATTCGTTCCAATCCTCATCCTCTCCTGTATCCATTTTATTGATGTTATTTTTCTTAAAACTTAAACCACGGTGTATTAAGAAACTTTTAAAAGTGATCAACACTACTAATGACACAATCTTACACTCCTTGGTATATTATTATTAGAAATATGAGTTATTTTATCACTTTCAATAAGAAATAATAAAAAAATTGAAACTTTTTCAAATAAAAATTTCATTTCTCAATGAATTCAACTGTTTTAATTGTTGAAAAATCGTTATTACCTGGTTCTATTTTCATCGTTAACTACCAATTACTATATAAAGCCCTTTCAAAATATCTTCTTATTTATTTACTTATAAATTCAGAAAAATTCGAAAACTCAAAAAACCTTGAGATTACTAAGCCATAATTGAAATCATTAATATATTCATTGTGTGTCAATCAAATGTTTTTGGCAGTGTGCATAAAAACAGTTGGGTTTTTCAGATGAAAATTGTAAAAATGCTAAGCCATTTGGATTAGTCTCTATTGATAAATTACTTGTCGGCCCGTATAGCTCAGTTTGTAAACTAGTTATCCAAAGTTACCGGGGTCGATTTCATGTTGTGGCGACATTTGACCCCTGTTACAGTTTGTTTTAGTATATTTTATATTTTGAATATAAATCTGTAGCAAGCGCTTTTGACTATAAAAAAAATTTTTCTATAATTAAAATTTTTGAGAGCAATTTTCTAGTCTAGTTATTATCGTGTCGTTTTATTTTGGCTCGTGAAAAATGGTTTACTATTATCCTCAAAAAAAAGTTTCAAACTTTTTATAAAGAAGCCTATTTGTTAAATTAATAAAAAAAACTAAAAGTTTAAAACAAAACTATTCACAGAATTTAATTTTAAAATAAAATAAAACTTGAAACGATTTGTTTTTTTTTTATTTATAAAATTAAATATTTTCTACAATTTTCTTATCGGAAATTACTAATCTTCTTTCGTGCCCTTCCAAACTCATTTTCAACGCCATTTTCTCTTTTCCATCAAATTTTATGTACATCTGTAAAAAAATTCAAAAAATTTTAACGTGATTTCAATAATCACATTTAATACAACAAAGAAACCGAAGATTTAGAACAATCAAAAATAGTGAATATAAAATTCTAGAAAGAAGTAAAAAAAATCATTTTAATTTCACAACAAAACTATATTAAAAAAATACAAACCTTGAGAATATCAACAGATGCTGTTTCAGAGGTGGTTTTGATGGCTGATTGACAAGTGGGGTGGGCCAAGTGATACAAACGAACCAAATCTATAGCGTCCTCAACGCTTTGGAAACAATGTTGTAACTTAATTATGTTGAAAAATTGTTGAAACTTCCTGAAATCAGTATCTTTTATTTAAGTTATAATACGGTAAAAAAATTTTTAAATCGTTTTTATCCTTATTTTTACTTAATAGTTATTTTTATCTCATTACAAAGAACCAATTATTAACAATATCAGGTACAGCGGTATAATCTATTATTGAAAATATAAATAAAACCATTACAAATACTATGTGGTTATGAATTAATATCATTGAACTTACAGCAGTTTATCGAGCATGTCACACAGTAAAAGGTCAATTTTTTTATTCAACACAAAGTAGTATGCCATTGGTCCAAAAAACCGGGTCGATCTCAGCTGATCGAACTGACCTAGATTTTTGTTTGAGATAAATGTGAATGTTAAAAAAACGAATTTTATAAATAAGTATATTTATTTATAAACTATTCTTAATTTGTGGTGCTTGATTGGAGCTGTTTTGAAATTTGAATAAAATTGAAATCGAGATTCAATCAATCATAATCTTTTTATAGCTCGTTTCCTTTTCCAAGGGTCAGACGCTTTAAGAAAACTGAAAACTAATTATTTAAACGGAATATCTGCAAGATTGCAACATTTGAAAACAAATTTCTAACTATTGGATAAAATATGCTCATAAGTTTTCCCCAAGATGTTTAAAAACCTGAATGAAAAGTAATTTAATAATTTTTTTATTAGATATTATTAGTAAAAAAGCTTTTTATTGCTTAAATTACCTGGGATCATCTGGTTCAAACTGCACACAAGCCCTAGACAATAAATACTCATAACTGTGTCTTGCCAATAATTTCTGTAATTAATGAGAAAATTAGTTTAAACATACAATATTAAATTTTAAAATTTAAATATACAACCATCTAATTTTGAAATTTAAATAACAAGCAAAACAAGCATTTAAAAAAAAACATAAATTAAACCAGTGTGTTTCTTCAACATATATAAAAAAGCTGATAATTTTTTAAAAATTCACTTCTAAAACCAACAGCAATCGATTCTTCTTGGAACATGGTGGGCATATAAAACATCCTACCCTCCCTGGGATAATACACATTCAATAGGTTATCTCTCTCTTCCCCTACAGACTTTCGCAGTGTTCCATTAGCTTCCCTTACTACTATGCTCCTATCCTATTTGGGTATTAATTTGAACTTCATGAATACTTATTATTAAAAACTTTAGATTTACATGAAAAGTATAGTTAAACATCATAATCATAATATAAACCAATAATGAATAACTGTGAAAACATTTAATAAACAAAATTGCCACTCTTCCTTCAAACCAACTTTGCATTTGATGCCAGGAGATATATCCACAAAAGCAAAAGTACAATCATTCTTATCATAATGAGCTATCTCAGTATCTTCTGCCAAAATATCACTGGCATCCATCTCACCCTTCCATGCTTTTTTATATGGAGGCATTTGCAGAAGTTTTTTGGCTTTTTCTCTTGCTTCTTCTTGCATCTGTTGATAAAAGTTTTGGTGTGAATATAATTTATATTCAAACTTACTACTTGAAATTATGCAAAGTTAATCAAACTTGAGAAATTATTTTGAAAAAAAAATATTTTAATTTCATAGTCACAAAGCTCTTTGATATATTCATAATAAACATCAATATAGAGAAGAAAAACGGTGCAAAATTTACTTCTTCAAGTTGATTTGTTGTTAATAATTTATACTTGGGAGGTTCAACATCTTTGATTGGCCTTGCTTTCAGGATCTTGTCTATATCAAACCCCGTTATTTTTTTCAATAATTCTTGTACTCTTGGTGACAAAAACAGTAACTCTTCATCTAGTTTTGGTTCTGAGATGATAAATCAAATAAAAAATGTCATTAGAGATAAAATTCAGAATTAATAATTGAAAAAAGTTCGAAAATGGTTATTTACCCTTAGAAAATGTTTTTATATTATTGATTTTAATGTATTTGTGCCTAAATAAAGAAGGAGTTTTAGAAGAAAAAACTATTCGTTTAAATAACATTGCAAGCTTTTTGGACGATAAAATAAGAATAATTTTAAAAGTGAATTGGCTCTACTTTTAAACATAAGACTTTTAGCTCGAAAGCTTTGAAAATGGTTGTTTCACTGTACGTTGTTCAAATTTATTACATGCGTATATTTTTTATTCAAACTTCTATTTCAGAATGTTATTTACACTTTAGTGTATGGATACTTGGCTATTTATTCAGTTTATTAAATTAGTACTTTTCATTTTTAGATTAATCAACTACCCGGTTGAAGAAGGCAAAGTTGGTCAACAAGTGATTGACAAGCTGCAAATTCATCTCAAAAACTTTGGAGCTGAAAATGTTGGCAATTTTTATGTGTGCTGTGACACTTATCAAAGTCAAATTCCAGGTTTATATATTTTGAATTGTGCTTGCAACGTTGGGTATTATTTGTATAATGATGTTCAAATAATTGAGTTTATTCAAAAACTATAAAACACCTAAAAAGATAGTTAAGATATCATTAAAATAACCCATAAGCTTTTTGCAAGTTTAGCTTAAACTAAAAAAATATTTTTTTTATTACTAAATCATTTTTCATGCAGGCTTACAAAAGACTATCTACCTGATATGGGACAGTGAGCACCCAGAATCAAGCTACTCATTCCTTCACAACAATATCAACATGTGTTTTGTTTCTGATTCCAATTTTGATCAAATTCTCAATAAATTATCTCCGTTATATTTCAAAAAACCACGGATAGAAGCTAAAGGAACACTGAATAAAATTAATGATTTCACTGTTAAACTCACCTCTGTTGTATACGGGCCTGTCAGATCATTCAGAGGAATTCTTATTGAAGTAAGTAGAGCATGTCTTTGTTATTCATTTATTTTAAAATTTTTGTTGTTGTTTCATGGTTATATAAAGTTTTTAGTTTTAGAATAAAACACTACTTTCAATACTTTTTATACAGATACAATATCACCCATGTTGCATCCCAAGGGAGTCATTCCAAATACTCAAAGAGTTTACAAACCACGTTTTTGAAGGATTAATGCCAGTCAATATTGACGACTATGCCTCTAAATTTATCTTTGATACCATTCAAACGACACCACAAGTTATCTCTCAGTATTTGGAACATTTCTTAAACCTCAAGCTATCTTCATCAGCTATTACTACAAATGAAGAAGATAAAAACTGATCTTTAAACCTAACTCAATAATTTTTTTTCGTTTTTCACCATTTTAATGAATTTATACCCTCTTAAATATTGTTTAATCGTGTTTAATAAATCTCATTTTATTTTACCTTGTTTCATCAAGTTAAAGTTCATGTAGCACGATAATATTAAAAATCGTTTGAATAAAAACTAAGCAAAAATAGATTTTAATTAAAAAAAAAATTCAGCCTAAAAATGTTCATTTTCACTTATACCACTATGTAACATTGGATTCCGCTTCAAAATTCTTTTTTATGATGCTAAAGAAAAATCTCAAAATGAATATTAATATAAATATAAATTTGTATAATGAAAAAAAAAATCTTTAGTAGTATACACCTCTTAATCGAATTCTTTTTTAATTTATAAATTTGAAAATGGGAAAAAAGAAATTGACAAATAATGATGAAGTGAGTTAATTTAAGGTTTTTTTAAAAATATTAATTATTTTATTCGTTAGTATTAAAATGAATTTAGGTCAGTTCCAAACAAATAACCATCGAAAACAACCCAAAAAAGTGTTATTTCAAAAAACAAAATTTTGAGGTTAGGATTTCTGTCTATTAAGCTAATAAATACTTCGTGTTTGTTTTTTACTATTTGGTTCACATCATTTGGATATTAAAGTTTTTGTTACTTAATAACTCACAATATCTGAATTTGAACTATCTTAATATTTAAGCAAAGTTGCTTAATGAACACACATTCATAGATTTCTTACTGAATTATTTTTATAATTGTTTTTCAAAGTCCAAAAAAACATTGAAAAACTTGAAGCAAATACTCCAACACGAAGCTTCTTTACCTTGGGATGAAGAGAGTCAGCATTATTTATGTAAGTTCATCTTTGATTTTTCATCATGTGGATTTTTTTAATTTGTGAAATCAGTATATTTTCAATTTTAAAAATAAATAGGCATCTTATGCTTGAATCCTATCCTTATAACTTTGTATTACCTCCTAAGTTGGCTAGCCTACCATTTCCTTTATTTTTCATTCTTTTGTTGAATCTGCTTCTTCTTTTTCTGGTATTTTTCTCTGGAGCTCTTTCTCCTACTCTCAAAATTTTCTATTATTCAATTTTTTTTGAAAATCTTATAATCCTATGTTTCAAGCATTTCATAGCAGAGTGCCTCTAAAAAATGCGTAAGAGGCGCTATGTAAATTATATACTCACTAAAATATTTTTTAAATTATAATTAATTTATTAATTAAATTTGTAGGTATCTAAATACTTTTATTTATGCATATGAATTGTTTCAGCCATATTTATTGTAATTTTTTTTCGTTTTTTAATATATATATTTTTTATGTATTCAAAATTTTTTTTTGTAGACTGTTCCATAGACGCATACCCTTCAAACTTACCAGCCAAAAAGTATTCTGATCTTTCTGGCCTACCTGTTAGAGATTATTTTTTTAAAGATTTAGTAAGATTTTTCAATGATTATTCAAATTTATAGGGCTTAGGTCGGCTCCTATAGCTCAATGGTTGAGCATTAAACTAATTATCTAAAGTTATCCGGGTTCGATCCCGTGTGGGCCGAGAATTAGCAACATTAAATGTGTAGCAAGCGCTTTGATCTATAAGGAAAAGCGCTTTATAAATACCGCATTACATTACTTTGGAAACTGAACTTGTAGTTTCTTAAAGTTAAAAGTTTTTCTAGTATAATTTATTGTTGAGAATTTTGCAGAAGCTTTAAAGGTAGGCGTTTTATTATTTAGTCATACATAGATTTATGTTTTAAGCAAATGATAATTAATTCAATTAGAAATTCACTTGTTATTCAAATACCTTTCACCACAAAGGCTCCTTACACTGACCCTCACACCAAGCTACGTTTTTCATCAGTGGATGAGTATGCAAGACTAAGGCAACTACCAGCTGATATTGTCTCTAGTCTACTTAACCTTCGAGGATCGAATCCTGCTCTTGTCTGAAAAAATTAACCTTGATAGGGTTCATTTTCTTGTTTTAATGCTTTACTTTAAATGCTAATACTTATAGCTTTTTTGAACGCGTTTTTATATATTTCGTGGTGAAGTTTTGAGTTTATCAAATTTTAAAAGACTATAAAATTTTAATGCTTTCGATTTTGACATGAGTAAAGATTTCGTTCAGTGTGTTTAATTTAAAAATCAAGTAAACTACAAAGTCAAATTTTATTTAAAACTTAAATAACTATAAAACGATCTGAAATATTAAGATATGATATAAGTAACTCAATCATGTAACAAAAAAAAACGAAAAAAGGAAGAACACTCATTACAGGTTGGTTTCTTGTTTAACCTGAAATAAAAAGTTTTAGTAAATAAAAATTAATTTAAGAAACTTTATATTTATGGATGTAAATAATATCTCTTGAACTAAAATATAAAATTTCTAGTCAACTTACTGGTTTTTTATCTTTCTTCAGTGCAGTCGCATTGTTTCTTTCAGACGCTGAAAATGTCGTTTCGCCGGGTGTTTCAAGTATGTCATGATTTCTAGGTTTTTTGAGCGCTTTTGAGCTTTTTTTAGTAGTTTGAGTTTTTTTCAAAGGTTTTTCGCTAGTGATTTCTTCACTAGTTTTACCTCCGTTAACATTACCATTAACTGTTTGATTGTACTTTTGTTCCACGGCATTTAACATACCATTCTTTTCATCAGCATCAAAGCATGTTTCTTTTATTTCTGCAAATCTGTTTTCTGTTTCATCAATTGGGGTACTTTCAGAAATATAAAACATTTGTGCCAATTCTAAAGATCTTTGTAACTCTTTTATCGTAGCTTTGCTCCCTTTCATTGACCACCAACGGTTCATCATATCTTTGACCTTCATGAAAAATTTCCAATAAATAATTTTTTAAATTTATAAAATACAGAAAGAAATACCTTAGATACGAAGATTAAATAAACAATTAAAATCTTAACTAACCTGTTCTTCCAAGTTGTCTGGATTTTTTAATTGAATATCTTTAATCATTCTAACAGTTGCTGCATCGTCTTGGAGTCGATCAAATAGTGACCAAGCTAACTCAATCCACTTATGTCCCACTTTAAAGAAAATCATTTGACTTTTTTCTTCACTTTCATTCAGTACAGCATCAAGATCATCCTGCGAATCTGACGGGATTCTTCTAGTTCTTTTAACCATATCTACCCTGCTTTTTGCCACTATCCACTGAGGTAACTTGTTCATTTCATCGATGTCAGGGGCATGAATAGAAGGAGGCAAACTTTGGCCTCGAGGAAGAACTGAGAGGTACATTGTTTTGAACTTTTGAACTGTTTCCTTGTCAACTTGTTCCATCCACAACCTTGCTATCTCATCGTACTTGTAGAGAATTGCCGGATCAGGTTCTAAAGGAATTTCATCCAACTCTTTATCACGCATTTCTACCCTTGAGTCATTTATTTTTTGGAATTTAATTAAGCTATCATAAACTGGATTTTCATATTTCTTTGAAAGGGAAAGATTAGAAACAAAGGATTCTTCAGATGACCATTCTTCATCAGAAATGAACGAAATATTTGGATCAAAATCAAGCTCAGATCCACTGAAACTTTGAAGACTGGTGAATCTCTTGAGCTCATAGTGCCCATACCACCCGGCTGAAGGCAGTGTATGATCTCCCCGATGTCTTCGTCGTCTTCTGGGTCTGTTGAAATTATACACACGCCGTCCATCAGTCCTTGAAACCGATCTTGGAATAGCTAATTTTTCTTGGTTTCTTTGTGTTTTGTATCTTAAAGCATTCAAAGCAAGCTGTTTGTAGCTCAATCCTGACGTTGATTTATCAGGCGGCTCGAAATCTGAAAGTTCTGCTTCGCTGTAAGCCTTTTGGCGTTTTTTGGTTCGCCTGTATACTCTGCTTTCGCTGTCAGAAGACCTTGACATTTTATGAACTGCAAAAACACATTGATAATTTTAAAAATACAGTTTTTAAAAGGATTTCAAATATATTCTCATTGCATAAAATTTCAAGTAAAATACCATCATAAGGTCGGTTAGGATGTTTGGGCAGGAAAGTAGATTCTTTTTTATGATATTCCTTGTAGTTCAAATCATCTGGATCGTAAGTTTTCAAGCGTTCTTGTCTTACCTTGCTTGCTGTTACAATCTGTTTTTCGTTCTTCCTTTTTGGAATTGGAGAAAGCTGTGGCTTCGGTGGCTTGTAGTCTTCTGCAGAAAGTTTTTTAGAAGTTTTTACATCCTTTTTTAATTCATTGTCATCTTCTTTTGGATTCTTTCTTTTTCCTGTGAGATTCTCGAACATTTTATCATCTAGTTTAAGATAAGGTGCTTTCACATTGTCATTGTCTTTGATCGATGATGGAATTAAGGTATCTAGGCCTAAAGTATCTAAATCTGTTACTTTATTTTTAGGTTCCAAAGTATTTTTATCATTCAAAGGTAGTTTAGTTTCAAGTTTGCTACCACCATTAATTTTCGTTTTTGTTTTATGATTTTCAGAACCATTTTGTTTGTTTTCTTTCGAATTAATTGAAAACTCAACATTTGAAAAACTATCATCACTCAAAATATCAACTTTCTCATTTCTTCTTTCTTTTTTGTTTGAACTTTTCTTTTTCTGTCTAGAATTTGACTCTTTATTCACTCTTTTCTTTGAAGTTCCGTTCGAAATAACATCAGAATTTATTGATATCGAATCATCATTCAAGTTTACTACATCATCCTTCTTTAAAATTTCCTTCGTTTTACTCTGCAGTTCTTTGAGATCGACAACCATTGGGACAGTGTTCTTCCTAATTGAACCCTTAGTAGGTTCTTCGTCATAATTTTCTAACAAATCATCCAGCGATTTTTTTTTAGTGAGGTTACTTTTAATTGCGGTAAAATCATTTTTATCAAACGAATCTTCAGTAGAATCTTGGCTTTTGTCAAGAGCTGAAGGTTTATTCCTGGTTTGCTTGTTTGCATACTTATTATTTGTTTCTTTTTTCGATCCTTTGGTCTGAGATGATTTTTTTATTTTATAATCATCCGGTAAGATTTTTTTCGAATCTGTAAGTATATTACAATGAATTGAAAAAGTAAAGTGCTATCCATTATCTAAAAATAAAAATCAACATATAAATAATACCTGAAGGAGTAACCGTCTTTGTTGTGGTGGTTGTAATATTAGTCTCCTCATAGAGAGCATCATCAATTAGATTAGTATCGGCTCCAATATTACCAATAGATTTGTATGGCTTGAGGAAATGAGTGTAATCTTTATCAACTTGGAAAGTCGTTTCACCTTTAGTATTCAGATTTATCTTGGGTGGTCCAGGAAACACAGAAGGCGAAGGCTTGCTCCAATCTTTTCTTCTTTTCAGAGAAGATTTACTTTCGTTGTCTGATGCTTCACTGCTGCTTTCGATTCTAACAGGTTGACTCAAAAAAAACTCGTTTCTAGCAGCGTCTTTATCAGCTCTGTTGTAAGCTTTGGGAGTTTCGCCTGACACTTTTAAATTTAGACCACTTTTCCTTTCTACGTCAAAAGTTGTTTCTTTTGTAACTGAAACTTTTTGACTGGCTTGTTTATCAGTTTTTTGTAACAATTCTTTTTTAGGGGTTGGCACCAACGTTTCAAGTTTTATAGTTTCTATTGGAGTTACTTCAACAATCGAAGTCAAAAATTCTTCAAAAGATTTTTCGTTTTCTTTATCTGAATTTTCGCTTTCTGAACCACTCTCTTCCTTTTTATTTTGAACGGTAGTTTTATTCTGTTTTTCATCAATAACTTCTTTAGGGTCACTTTCGTACTCATCAGTGGACCAGCGTGCTCTACTACTCTTTATAACTTCAGAAATTCTTTTAGAAGCCGATTCATTTAAGATACGTTGCGTGTTTTTGATATCACTCTCAATATCTTCACTCTCGTAAGATTCGGAGTCAACTTCACTTCTTGACTCAAAGTTTTCGACAAAAGGTTCTGGATCTTCAATAGGCATTCTTTCTATTTCTAGCTGTTCGTCGTATTGACGCTGTCTGTTACTTTTCTCCTTTTTTTTCTTAGTAAGTTCTGGTCTTTTAGGTTTTTCGACTTTTTTGAATTCTTCACCTAAGCTGCTATCATCAGATTCAGTTTCTTTTTTGACAGTGTTTTTTTTTTCTTTCATTTTTTCGTACCATAACTGGATTTCTTCATTCTTCAGATCATCATTTGTAGAATGTTTATGTTTGGAAACTTTTTCACTTTTATCTTTTTTATGTGATTTTCTACTGTGTTTTTTAACTTTCTGTTTTTTCTCAGAATCATCGTCTTCGTTTTCAAATTCAATGGTGATTGGCCCTTTCTCGTATTCAACTTCAATAGTTTTAGGTTTACCTTCGTAAGTTGTAACTTTTATTCCTTCATCGCTTGAAAAATGATTTTGATCTTTTTTGGAACGATGCTTTTTTTTAATTGTTGAATCTGAATCATAGGAGTAGGAATATTTTCTTCTTCCGTGCTTGCTACGATGTTTTGCATCAGAGCTTCTATGCCTTCTATGGCTTCCTCTTCGGTCTCTTTTGTATGTAGTTGATGTGTCGTCACTTGAATAACTGTGTTTCTTATGCTTCTTTTTAATTAATGTATTTGTTGTGGCCATGCTTGTTTCAGTCGAATAATCATACTTTTTTCTATCTTTATAATACCTTAAAGATTTGCTAGATTGCTCCATCGTGCTTGGATAGTTGCCTATTCGAGGTATATGATTATTTTCATGAATTGGATGCATCAAATCACTTTTCATCATAGGTGAAAAATATGAATGCTTTCTTGGATCTTTTATGAAAACTGAAGACGAACTCGAGCTGATTGAGTAAGATGGGGGTTTTATTTTTTTAAGACTTTGATCTGTGTAAGATCTTTTCATATGAGGACTGCTTTTTAAAGTATTATTTCTCGATAAAAGATCGTATTTTGCTGCTCCTATATGGAAGGATGAGTTTGGAATGAGGCTCAATGAGGAGATGTTCATAGCTGGTCTGGGATTCAGCATGTGATCTTTGAGCAGTTGTTTTGTTACAGCATCCCGATCTGGTACTAGGTCAATGGGTTTTAGCCGGTCGTGGTTTTCTGTCATAGGATTGGCTCCAATATTTAAAAGAAGTTCTACTATTTTGGGGTAGTTGTTCAACGCTGCTAAATGAAGTGGAGTGTTTCCCTGTTTGTTTCTTTCATTTATTTTTGCGTTGTACTTAATTAGAATCTTTGCAATAGCGTAATAATAATCCCTATCTCTCATTTTATAGTGGCAATATGGATGTAGGACAAGGCAGTGCAGAGGAGTGTTTCCTTGTGATTCTGTCAGATTCATATCTGCTCCAAATTGATCAATTAAAGCTATAACTGTTTCTGCTTGTCCGTTTTCACAAGCTAAATGTATTGGGGCTTTTTCTCTTTTATCTTCAAAACAAGGAATTTTTGCGTTTATCAAAGCCGCATCATTTGAGCAAAACACCTGTGAAAGATTTTGAATTTTTGTTACAAATAATAGCTTAACAAAATTATTGAAATTTTCAAATTTAAAATTTCAATCAATTAATGTGAGAATATTGTAAAAACGTTTCTTAAACTTTGAAACTTAAAAACAACAGTTAATCAACAGAGCTCCCACTATACCTGAACAAGATGCACATGCCCTTCTTTGGCAGCAATATGTGAAGGGATAGCTCCATGGTATCCTTTCTGGTAGATATCCGCTCCCTGTTTCATCAGAGACTTCACCATTTGTAGGTGGCCATACAGCGTGGCAGTATGTATAGGGGCGTTACCAAACCTGTCAGGCAGCATAGTATTGGCTCCACTGGATAGCAACATTTTCATCATCACCCAATCAGACTTTTTTACTGCTAATATGAATGGTGTATCTTCATTATGATCAGGAACATTAGGGTCTGCGTTGTATCGCATTAGAAGCTCTACTGTTTTTCTTAAACTCAGTTCAACTGCGACATGCAGCGGTGTGAGTAGCTCCTTTCTTTTTGTGCTGTAAGCAGAATGATGCACAAAGTTGGGATTCACGCCGACCTCTAACATGTATCTGTGAATGTTTTTATATTGAGATGTTTTTAAAAATTATTTTAATAACATAGAATTTGGAAAACTATCATTCAATGACTCATACAAAATTTGAAAGACAAAAATCTATATCGACTGAAAATAATATGTATTTATGACAGTAAAGAGTATAAAAAAGCCTCATTGATTAAAAGTGAAAAAAAATTTAAACATTAGCTATAGAAGAAAAGTTCATAAAATATTATTTTTCTCCATCACAAAACCATCGTCCACCTGATGATTGCGGGGTCATCAAGTCGGGCCGCCAAAATGAGAGGGCAGGCAAACTTCTGTGTGGGACGGTGCTTCATATCCATCACACATAGCTCAGCTATCTTTGAGTCGCTTTGCAAGTGTTTTTCGCATATTTGTTTGAATGTTTTCAGATCATTGTCTCTTACGGAGTTCAAAAGTTCAGTACCTGGATTGGGTTGATGAATTTGAGTTATGGGTGATTATTGTGGCATATACTTCATGAGTTTCTAAGCCCCATAATTATTATATAAAAAATTTTATTTATATAACTTGTTTATTCAACGTTTAATTTCAATACATTGTTGAGTTTCTAACAGAATTTTTATTGTAAAATTATTTTGCGCATGATAGAACAAGCAATGATAATAGCAGGTCTTCTAAAAACCGAGAAAGTTTGTTCAATGGAAAAATGTGAGCTTAGTATTTTATTTTATCTTTTTCAAAAGTTTGGCATTTATAATTATTATTATGTAAATTCATAAAACGCTAAAACAGCAACTGAAGCAGAAATGATATTAAATTATTTTGGAGATTATTATTAGTGCTTTTATCACAGTTTTTTAATTTTATGTGAATACATCGAGAAAAAGATTTGAATAAAAATATAACATTATTTATATTTATTTCTAATATTAACCAATAAACTTTTTTTTATATCGTTAGCTTCACTATTCGACTGTTAGCTTGTTCAATATTATTAATCTTTTTAACGAAGAAAATTTTAAAAAGTTACCGTAATCTTTCATAACAGATAAAACCCCCATTTTGAGAATAAAAATTAAAATAACACAAAAAAAGTAATGAAGGTTTTCAAATGTTTAAATCAATTCTATTATTGTTTTGTCAGGTGTCTGCAGAGCACAGGTAAAACAGGAATGTGCAGAAAAATAGACATTTATTTGAATCCTAAAGTTTGTTAAGTATTATTTTATTGAAAGTTAATAAATCTCAAATGACCATTCCCTTTAAGAATGATTCAAAATCGATAAATATAATTTTAAAATGTTCCAATCGCATTGAATATAATACAAAAAAATCCTATAAAAAGTTGATCAAAGCTTGAAAAGTGACGAAAAGAGTTGGTTGATTTTTTTCTCATTGTTAATAATGTTGCATTTCACAGCATTTATTTGGTCAATTTGCATCAAAATTGCTTGGTCTAGTTCTCTTACCTGGGTCTTCAACGGTTCCAAAGCCGCCTCGGTTTTACTGTTGATAATGTGTTCTCATATTGTAAATCATAAAAACACGAATACTTGAATTTTTCATTTTAACAAAGCTTTTCGATATATTCTATATCATCATTAGGCAAGTAAAGAATATATTGTAAACAATATCTAGTTATCTGATGATGATATAGAATATATCGAAAAGCCTCGTCAAAATGAAAAATTCAAATATTGTTGTGTTTTTGATTCACAATTTTGAGGTTATTTATTCACAGTGGTATTATATTTATATTACTTAATTACTCTTTACTGATGATCAGAAGTATATGTTTCATTATATTGTACTGAATGACTATTAGTTATTATTAAATGGCAATCATATTAGTAATTCCACACTGTACAAGTGTTTCAGTGCAAAGATTGGCCAGACCAGCCATCTTCGCACCCACAGAACCGAGGAATAGAAGTAGTGGTTGTCTTCGCTCGCGAAGGACGAGCATAATTATCATATTATTAATTGATGTATTGTAGCGTAAATTGGTATTTATATATCGTTGAATGAATGTTATGAATTGCTAAGAGACTATTATATTAAAAAATGACTTTTATATAATACGAAATGACTTAAGAATTACCAAATGTGAAATTTGTGAAACTAATGTAATTCAATGTAAGTTTTAATTTCTCTAACGTTAAATGACTATTGTGTAGTACTAAATGAATAACATCTGTGAATGACAATTGTATTTTATCATATTGCTTCTGTATCTTAATAAATGACTCTTTGATATTACAACGGAAAACACCGCCGACCTTTCTTCGTTTTGTTGGAGAGCTTT
This sequence comes from Pterobdella sp. o SKG-2022, assembly GCA_964035795.1. NCBI lineage: Eukaryota > Metazoa > Annelida > Clitellata > Hirudinida > Piscicolidae > Pterobdella > Pterobdella occidentalis. Next base: position 6,521,721 of record OZ038326.1, on the reverse strand, counting down.
ATTGTTTTTTGTTTCTTCATTCCAGACGTTTAATTCTTTTAACATTGAATCCATGTCTTCTTGAAGAAAATCCATTGTTTTGCCTAGTGAGGGTTGATGGCGGTGTTGATTGTGGGTGTAATTTGATGGAGAATAATTGAGTGGTTGAGTGGGTTTGGAAGATTGAAAAAAAAAACACTGAGAAATGAAAAAAAAAAAAGTGCGACTGAGGTAAGTTAAAATTACTAAAAATGAAAATAAAAATTCAATATAAATAAAAATAACTATAAAAACCATGAAAAAATAGTAATAAAAATTATAATAGAAATAATCGTTATAGCACCCAGCGGATTGATGTTTTTGGAAGATAACTGAAGCATCTCCCGCATTCCTTCAATCTCCTTGGCCATCAACTCCTTATCTTTTTGTTGTATCCCCTCATACACGTTCTGGGGGATTCCAAAGGTAATTTTTTAGACGTTTTTTTATGAATGTATGATTCTATCTCTATAGGATCATTAAGATTATAGGAATAATTGGGAGAGAATATTTTATTTAATAATGAATATTGGGGAATTTTATTTTATGTTTATTATTAAGAAAATTTCAACTTGAAAATGATTATTGGAGAAATTTTCAATGATGGTTAAGAAAGATTTTTTCATGGCTTCTTCAAAGTAATTACCTCTTAATTAAAAGATTGTTTTTTATTTTTAAATTACATAAAACTTTCACACACTAGCTTTATATATTTGTTTTTTTGCAATGATAACATTGAAAATTTTTGTTTGAAGGGTGACATTGAAGAAATAAGTACATTCTTAGAAGCGTTCTTGTGACTCGATTCAAATTCTTTCTTTGTTTCCAGAATGTTCTTCACTAAATTCCCTATGAAATTTAAATCACATTAAAATTGAATTGATAAAATAATTGATGAATAAAATCAATATCAAATAAATAATAATTCAGACTGCAAACCAATCATCTTTGCTTCAAAAGGAGTGTATTTTAAGAAAATTGTTTGCATATTTTTAAACTTTCAGACATCATATATAGTTATTTGAAGACATTGTATGTTTTCAATATAATAAATTAAATATAATTTCTTCAAAATATAAGAAGTTTAATTTCAAAAAAATCTTTTATTAAAAAAAATTAGCTGAAACTAACTAAAACCTTCTCATAATTCTATAATAATCATAATTATTTTTAATTTATGGTGAGGTTATACTTATTGGAAATTTTAGTTATTTTTTCAGACAAACGTGTTTAAAAATATTTTTTTTTCATATTTTGAAAAAATTATATGGAAGACATCATAACTTTTTGTCACAATCATAAATGTAACTCACAATACGTCTATTTTAAACTATAAGATATTTATATTTCTGTGAACTCCACTTCTATATAGAATTTATCTCGTTGCTAGATTTTCGTATGATAATATTTCAATCAAAAAACTCTAAAACATCATTTTTAAGCTCGTTTTTCATACCATATTAGAGGGATGGAGTCATTGAAATGTTTTTGTTAAATAAGTTTAAAAAATAGTATAAAACTTTATGAACAAATTTATAACAAGTTTGCAAAAAAAAGGAAAAATTATTATTTAAATTTCTTAAAATATTAGGGAAATGCTGAATGTAAATTTTACAAATCGCCTAAAATATGTATATCCCTTACCATATATATGTTTACAGCGTTATTTTGGGCAATTACCCAAAAATTATCCAACTTGAACCTCAACACAGATTCACCGCAGTCTCACGTACCATGGTCTGTGTTATCTTCTTCTTTGGTTGCATCCACGTCTACTTCTTCTACAGGCGGGTAATCTTCCTTAATTATGTAGTCATCATCGTCGTCTTCATCCTCCTCTTCTGGTTTCTTTTCCATGGTTGGTATTTGGGGCCTAAACAGTTTTTTTTTCAATTCTACTTTGTTCATTTGATGTTTAATAGGTAACTTGGAATCATTATAATAATAACAATACCAAATTATATAAAACGAAAGGCATACATATACCATAAGGTTTTTACTCAAACGACCATACATCAAATCATATTTAATCATTAAAACATCATACACTGGCGTGATAATCTCTTCTTCCTTCGCTTTGAGTCTAGGAGGAGCAGCTCTAGCACTACTTGGCCGAGCCATTCTATAGGTGGAAAGAGAGTTTAGTATTTTATAATTTAATATTCTAAATAAATTTTATAAAATATTATGTTCTTAGGTGTTAAGGTTTACACGGGTAGAAAAGTTAATCCATACTGATATGCTTTGTTTTTGAAATGTAAATTTTAGCGTGGACAAGTATGATAAAATTTGCGTGGACGTTTCAAACCTGGAAAAGCCTTTATTATGGAGTTTTTCTTCATCTTCGTTGGTTTTTGAGTGGTTGGAGGTAGAGGCAACAACACCTTCGTCATCATCCTTCTTGCTTCTAGTTCTGTGCTTTGAAGATTTTCTTTCTCTGGACGCGCTTCTATCTCTGGTTTCACTCTTGTCTCGATGCTCTCTTTTGCTCCGACTTTCCTTCTTATCGCGTTTCTGACTTTTATTTTCTTTATCTTCGTTTTTATCTTCTTTCCTTTTGTGTCTTTCTTCTTTGTCAGACTTTTTGTGAGCTTCTTTTTCTTCACGTCTTTTTCTTCTTCTTTCAGCTTTTTCAGGGTCTTCATAATCGTCATTTTTTCTCTTTTTCTCGTTATCATCATCTTTATCCTCTTTTCTTTTTCTATCATGCTCATCTTCATTATATTTTTTGCGTTCTTTTTCATCCTTAGATCTATGGTGCCTTCTCTCTTTTCTTTCTTCATTTTCCTTTCCTTCTTCTTTTTTACTCCTCTCTTCCCGTCTTTTTCTTCTTCGTTCTTCTTTTTCAGTATCATCTTCGTCCCTTTTTTTTGAATCCTTCCTTTCTTTATCTTTATCGTGACTGCTTCTGTCTTTTTTCTTTTTTTTTTCCTCATCTTTTTCTTTATGTTTATCCTTATGAAAATGTTAATAATTCTCTAAACATAATTAATATTGTTCAAGATGAATCAATTTTTTGTAAAAGTTCGATGAAATCATAAACATTTTGACAAAATATGACACAAAAGTTATGAAAAACAAAATTAAAATTTTATTTATTTTTAAATCAATAAAAATTTGCATAAGGCATTTTAATTTGATTCATTACAGAAAAAATTGATTTCTTAAGAGACTGACAAAAATGCCAATAACATACCGCATTCTCATGCTTGTCAGATGTTTTTTTAAAAAATCTTTCGATATATTCGTCATTGTGAACCTAAAATTGATAAAAGTATCAATTGAAACCAGTAAATTTTAATAACTTTGATATAAAATCTGAAAACTTGTTCTTAATACCCACAAAATGCGTATTTATGTATAATTAAACTCCATCATTTTCTAGAGATCTCTTTTGTATAATAATTATATAGCCTAGACACTCTTGATTTTTATAAAAAAATAATTGCTTTAGTAATTGTTTTGTATTGCATAATGACATTTTTATCGACTGCCACAGCCAACAGCTGCAGCATCTCATTGGTCTTTTCAGGCTCCGCTCCCGCCACCATCTTTTGCGGTTTGGCTGCCACTTTTTGGTCTGTTACTAGTGCTGATTCGTGGAGAATTTTCGTGTAATATAATTGTTTCAAGATAGAATAACAGACAGACAGACAGATAGATAGATAGATCGATAGATAGATAGATAGATAGATAGATAGATAGATAGATAGATAGATAGATAGATAGATAGAAAGATAGATAGATAGATAGATAGATAGCTAGATAGATATTTTGAGAAAGATAAATTAAACTGAACATAATTTTATGTTACTCCAATTTAAGTAAATACTCTCTGAAAAAGCCATTAAAAGTGAACGGACATCGAATAAAAACTTCATAAATTAGAATGAATTTAAATGCACTAAAAGCTACTGTGATTTTGGTAATAGTTGTTTAAAATCTTTTATATTTAAGTTTAACTTTAAAACCAACTATCAAAAATTAGCTCTTACAAAATATTTCCTACAAGCTTATTTTTCGAAATTGAACTTGTTTAAATAAAACTAAAAATTTTCACAAACTCACAACAATTAACACCAAACTTATAATTAGTAAAAAGATTTTGCATATACTACGATTTTAAATCCCTACTTTCCACAATTAATTGCCATTACATAATAGTTACAATTTTTCATGGGTCGATAATGCCTTATTCAAGTAGCTTTATTCGGTTTGCTATGATTAATTTTTTCATATGTATGTTTGCTACTTTTTCATTCAATGGTAAAAATTTTTCGCATAATAAAACTTTTATACGTAAATAAATAGATGAGCCTTGTGTAAATAAATTAAGGTAAATAAAAACAGTTAAAAGTTTGGAAATATTAAAATAAATTGAACAAAAATACTAACCAATGAAATCGATGCATTTTTGTAGAAATTCTATTTTTGGCTCTTTATCCTGGAAGTTCATAGATAACTTTAATAATGAATAATTAGATACAAAAAACAATATTATTTCATATGGAAAATTTAAAATATTCAGCGACTGATAGTCAACCTATATGATAATCTTACTAATAATTAATTTTCAGTATTAAATGGAAATTTTTAGTTTCTATATTTAAATGTTTTGCACTACGAACCTTCACATTTTCTGAAACCATTTCTGTTTCTGTAAACAAGCCCTTCATGAAACCAGTGGTCTTAATTACCTTGGGAGCAATATAATGGGATGTAATATAAAAAAATTCATCACAAGACAATACAAAATTATGAAAAAATAAAGTACAAAACTTTCAAGAATATTATTATAAAATCATAAGCTGCTAAAATTTCTGGGCCTTATTTGTGTAACAGTATATACGTTCGGCTAAATGTATCAAGGTACATGAAAGAATAAAAAAAATTAAATAATTGAAAAAAAAATAAATTTAATGATGAAATTAAATTATAAGAAAGATTAACATAAAAAATTTTCGAACTGATATGAGTTTTTATTAAATTATGAAAAATATTTTCAATAATTACCGAAGTGAAAATATCATGTAGGAATCTAAAAGGCGGTTTGCTTAAAAGTTTTTCTGTTAATGGCGGTTTTTTGATTATATTTCCTAAAGTATTTTGGGTTTTTTTAATGATTTCCGAGTCAATTATTTGCAAACTCATTGCTCGTTGATGCACTTTTTACAATAACAAATTGCCGTTGCTATTAGAAACAGGGATGCTCGATTCTCAGTTTAATTTTTTTGCCAGTCTATTTATTTGTGAAAATTGCATATTTTTTCTTTTGTTTAATTTTATATTTGGATAATTTTTTTTGAAAAAAAATTTTATTTCAATGTTTTTAGTTAATCAGCATTTTTGCATTTTTGAAAAATCATTGAAGATAAAAGATAGTGTGGATTGTTACTAGGATCAAAAATAAAAACAAGCATAGTTCAACCTGTTAAAAAAACTTTGATTTGTTACCATAATTTCAACTGTTCAAGGGATTCTGGTAAAAAAAAAATCAAAATACTATTGATGATAACAATATACTCATCATTTGATCCAAAATTAAGTTTTATAGTAAGCACTTCAAAATCGAAACTGCAATTCAACTTGAGTTGAAATAAAAAAATTAAATATATTAAAATTCATATAATTGTATCAAATTCCGTTTGAGTGACTTTTTGCATATTTTTGAAAAAGTTTTTGCTTATAAAATGAATTTCACAATGGATATGATAATCATTATGACGTAAATTTATATAGCGCTTGTTTGGTAACAACTAAATTGTCTCAGAAATGCTTGAAATTCTGAAATACGAAAATCAATGATATATTTTTGCAAAAAGTTGACTTTGAATTAATGGAGAGTTTAATACATCACTTAATCAAAAAAGCCACGTATTTTGAGTCTTTTTTTTGCCTCAGTATCGCAAATCTCATATATTTGTCGTGAAGCATCAATTAGTATTATATAATACTTTATGATTTATCTGAAAAAATAATTAGGGAATTATTCTTTTTGTGAAACTTACACAGAGTATTACCATTATCATTTCAATTAAGTAGTGAGTCTGAGATAATAAAAAATATTGTTAAAAAAATCCTTTCGATCAACTTTAAAGCAAAAAATTTACAAATTAAAAAAATTTATTTGGAAATAAAAAATGAAAATCGAAAAAATTATGAATTTTTATGAGTTTTTTTTGTTTTTATGTGATTTTGTATTAGTTTTTGTTATTCGAAAAGCTTTTTGTGTATTTATTTATGTCTTTCAATTTTATGTTATAAATGTAAGTATAAATGCGTTATAAATTTGAAACGTTATAATCTTCCTAGAGTCCCCATGCAGTAGCGCCCTGTGAAACCAATCAATTGCGCAACCAAATGGTCGATTTATTTACTTACTATTTACTATAGTCCTCTGTAAGTTTAGATAAAACATAAAACAATTTGAGTTTGAAATAGAAGGTTTTTAACGTTGAAGGTTAACATAAAAATTTAGATAGAGCTACATTAACTGGAGAGCCCTGGTTCTAGTTTGGGTGTGATGTGTTCCCAATGAAAGTTTGTTTGGCTCTGGAACATTCTTCAAGCATGAAAAAGAAATAAAAATTTTAAAAATTTTTTGGGAAGTTAACAAAATTGTCATTTTGATTTCGATGGAGTTTTTTTAACCGACTTTTCAAAATGCTTTCAGTTCTTTTAGAAAAAAACTTTTTTGTCTCAATTTTTTTGACTGTTTGTTGTTACAGTTGATCAAAGTAAACTTCATTTCTGCTTTTTCATCAATAATACCAAATTAAAATCAAACTCATTAAATCATTTGTTAAACGAGGCTCCACTTTTTCGATAGATTCAACGCTTATAAATCAACATTAAATACAAAATACTATTATACTACTACTACCATATTAGTATTACAAATTATATTATTCCACTCACCAAAAAATCCATATAAAAAACAGCAGAATTAAAAGTGAGTTTTTTCATATCAAAGTACTTATTCTGGTATTTCTGAAACAAATGTCAAAGTGAATCCTAATTTGTGTAAACTACACTCATTTCCTTAAGCCATCTAAATCTGTCGCTAAAATGGAAGCCAAGTCTAATCTGGTATAAGTTGTTTTTATGGTGAAGCAATTGTTGTTACCAATACAATGAACTCACAACAACAACAACTTCTACTACTACTACTACTACTACTACTACTACTACTACTACTACTACTACTACTACTACTACTACTACTACTACTACTACTACTACTACTACTACTACTACTACTACTACTACTACTACTACTACTACTACTACTACTACTACTACTACTACTACTACTACTACTACTACTACTACTACTACTACTACTACTACTACTACTACTACTACTACTACTACTACTACTACTACTACAGATCTTGAAATGAAAGCCTGGAAACAAACCTTGAAAGTATATAGAATATTTTTTTTACAACTGCATGTACGACAAAAACCCCCTATTTTATAATGTGTCAATTTCCTAATGATGGTTTTCATCTATTACTTCAACATTTTAATATATATATATATATCCTTATATACAGATAAACACTGATCATAGGAATACTATATATATCATTTTTTATATATAGATTAATATATCCAAAAAATGTATTAAAAATTTATTTGAAAAATGGAGAGCATACGTAGATTTATGAACACGTCATAAACATAAAGCCGACGATCTTTTGGATCTTGTTTAAATTGCCTCCATTTCAAGCTCTGTTGCCCACGAGTGAGAATGTTTGTTTATTGTTAATGAAAGATAGTGACTATATGATGTGTATAAGCTTATAGAGCTAGAGTATTTTTTAAAAGATTTAAAACACTATTTTTTTGTTAGTTTTAGTAGATTTATTTAAACTAATTGAAATAACTTATTTTCCAAATTAGTTTTAGATTTTTTTTTTAAATGAGAAACACACTAAATGATAATTTATTTTCAAACAAAAATACATCTGTTGATGTTTCCTACATAGCTTTTCAAAATATTTCGTACGGATATGGGGTTCATGAGCCCAAAAAAAGTTTAAATTATTAATGTTGTAGAATAATTGATTGAAATGAGAGAAAAATGTACTTAATGAAAAGAAAACAAAAAAAACTGACAAAAAACAATAAAAATAAAAAAAACTTCTGAAAAGAAACTTGGAAATATTTTAAGAACTAATTAAAATTTTTTTTTAAATTATAAAGTATTTAGTAAAGTCACATTTCAAACAATTCAAAGTACAAAACTAATAAAGGTTTCTACAATTAATTCAAGCTCAATGCTTCAAATTTAAGAAGCTTGAAGTCTTCTTAACAGAAAAAACAATGTGGAAAAACTATTTTTCATGCAAAACTAATGTTGAAAAGTTTTCTTTTTAGTTGAATAAATGAATAAAAATTACACAATACTTGTATTAAAAGCTAATATTATGTTCAACATTAAAATAATTCTCATGAAAAATGTATAATTTTAATAAAATATTTTTTATTGATAACAATTTTTTTGTATAAAACTAATTATTTCATTAATATACATTTAAAAACTAATTTAAATAAAACTCAATTTGTCTATACATTTGGTTTTTCCAAATAATCTAGTCTACATTTCAAGCATTCAATACATAGAAATCATAAATTTCAAATGAAATTGTCTTCAACCAATAAACCGCAAAATAATCAAAATTAAAGTTTTTAAATAAATATTAAAAAAAAAATAAATAATTTGTGGAATTATATTTTGACGGCGCAATGTATAATGTACATTTGGAATAAAAATAGAAACTTGAAGACAAAAATTAAAAAAAACAAATGCAACTTAATAATTTTGACGTAAGTTATAAAAATTTCATTGTTTCAAATGAATAAAAGGCTAATGTCAACAAAATGTTAATCTCTCTTTCCAGCTATTTCAACCTTTTAGACAGTTGAACAATGATAAATTAAATTTCACTTTTAAAAGCCTAAATTTACTTTTTATCGGTGTTTTAGCAAAAAGTGAAATGGTAGAAAAATACAAAGCTAAGTTTTTCTGATTTGTCATTTTAATGATATAACTAATTTTTCATAGATCAAAACTAAGTTTGTACATACTGAAAAATATATATTATAATGATGACTTAATAGGTAAATAACAAAATATGCATTCTACTTTAACATCTATCAACATTGAGCTGTGAGAGTAGCTTTAAAAACAACAATAGAAACCTAAATTTGTGTAAAGTTGAAAATACAAAAGTAAATAATTGAATTGAAATATTTTCATTAGTGTTACAAATGAAGTTAAAAAAATATAAATTAGTATAATATTAATACATTCATAAAAAAATAACAAAAATAACAAAAAAACTAAAAAAAACAGAAATAAAAATTAATATTATTATAAAATAGAAATAAAATGATAAAAAAAATTACAAAATAATACCAATAATACTCCATGAAGGCTTAATAACTGATCCAACCAGCAGGGTTTGCAGGATGGTGAATGTCGGTTGAGATTAAACAAAACAATGTTATCAGGATTGATGAGTCCTAAGAAGTGACCAATGGAAACAATGAGAAATTTTTTTGAATAATGAGAAAAATATTAGAAATATAATAAAAACAATGATAAAAATATGATATAAATAGCAATAAAAATAGAATAAAAATAATAATAAACTTATAATAAAAATAATAATGAAAATATAAAAAAAATAAAAAGGTATAATTATAAGAAATAATAACGAAGAAAAAATAATAGACTGGTCGAGATTATAAATGTGAGTGTTAGCGTAATGAATGGATGAATTAAAATCGAGTTTGTATAATTATTCAAGCGGATATATCTACGAGTTCTGGGAGGTTCAAAATGACTCGTGTAATGAGAAAGATATGGTAATTAGGGTAATATTAATTATGAGTCTAAAAATAGAAAAAATGAGCCATGAATATGTATAAGATTTTGAATAAATAAACTATCAAAAATAGATATCTAGAATGCAATTAAAAAAAGGATAAAAAGATGAAAAATTAAAAAGTAACTAATAATTCTAACAAATAAAGAAAAGAAAAATGTAAATAATAGAAAAATTTCATTACAAAATCATTATGAAACAATGAAAATAAATAAGAATATTCAAATAATGGATAATAAAAACAATAGAAAATAGATGATAAACTTATTAAAAGAAATAAAAAAGAAAAATGTTATAAATATATAAATCAAGAGAAGTTTTTAAGCATATGCCAGCGTTGTACATCAGTTTTGCTCTTAGAGAACATCTCGTTCCAGTGTTTGATCTCCATCGGCCCACTCTTGCTTCCCAGTAAGGTTTGGCCTGCCAGTGGTTTTTGAACGCGTTTTTGCTGAAATATCTTAATGCATTTTCAGTAACTAATTTTTTGAATTTTTACAGAAAATTGTAAGATTTTTTAATACATTAATTTGAAAACAAAAAAACTAGTTTTCAAGAAGTTTAGCCTTATCATGCCTGAAAAAAAAACAGTGAAAATTATACAAAAATAAGCATACTTAAGTAAATCTACCAACACTGATAGTTTTTATTAAAATACGAAGCTTTCCGGTGTCAAAGTAACATTTCCAAATATGAGAAACACCATCATCACCGCTTACATATTCTGCTATTAAAGATAGAAAACTCCGAAGTTAAAAATATTGCAAACACATCATAAAAGCTATAAAATGAGATGAACTATGATGTTAATTAGAGGCAGAAAAGTGAGAGATATATAAACGGCGATGGTGCTTTTCATACTTGAAAATGTTACTTTGATAACGAAAAGCTCGGTATTTTAATGAAAACCATGAGTGTTTGTATATCTTTATGTTTTACCGTGGCTGGCGGATATCATAAACACACTTGTTTGTGAAATTTTTGATAAAAATTTGAAACATATTTTAAATAGTATTTATTGTCTTGCTATGAAGCTTTGAAATAGTTATTTTTAGAAGATTCAAAATATTCCATCAAATATATCGCTTTGTGCCATTGTTTCTTATCAAATTTCACGCTTAAGCAAGGCTTAAACACATTGTTTATAAAAAAAAAAGTTTATTGAAATTTTTGAATCATAACAACACGACAATATTTGAATTTTATGGTTTTGACGAAGTTTTTCAATATAGTTTATATAATCACCGGGTAGCTAATGAATATATCGCTAAATAAGCTTTATAGAAATTTTTACAAAAATAACTATATTTTTGATAAGCTTAATTTCACGCAAATAATGTTAATTTATAAGATAATTTTTAAAACTATATATATATAAAGTTGGTTAATGTTTTCATAGTCAACACTAACTCAAAATTCATTGTTATTTAGATACATAAGCTCTTGAAACCGCCCTATTCCCCCGGTAAAAAACACCAGCCAATTGTTTTACGATATTGAAGTTATTGTCAAGAGTAATATAAGCTTATATAGTTTTCAAGCATAAACTTCGTCAGTCTATTATGGGAATGAAAAGATGGCTGTCTGTATGGATAACACTACGGGGATTTTAAAATATCACATTACAGCCTTCCAAGTCAATAATTTAGTTTAAATAATCTATTTATTTTGAATAGAGTCAACTAGTGGTTGAGATGTTTTTAATGAAATTATTATAATATTGTTTCTCATTTTAAATAAGCCGTATATTTTGAAGGAAAAAAGGCTTCTATGTTGTTTCCTAAAGTATTTTTGCATTATAATTATTCTCAACATTGGGAATATATTTAAGCTAAAATTAACTTTTATCTTAAATAAAGAAAGCCATTACTTATAGTTTTGTTCACAATGTTTTTATAAAAATCTTTGGTACATAGGCTGTAAAAAGATTTGAAACCATTGAATACAAGGTCCACATCTTACAGGGTTTTTTATCGTCTTCATTGTTAATGCCTTTCTGTGGTCCAAATTTAATTTCCTAGCATTTCTGATTGGAATTTCAATACAAATTCATCTTTGAAACGTGAGAAATTTTATTTTGTAATGACTTCCTTTTTATCTTAATACATCGGTGAACTCGATAAATTGAAAATCTTGTGAAAGCATTAATGAAGGTTGGATAAAATATTCATACCACCACGCTATTCTCATGTGTCAGCCAACTATCATAGAAAGCTTTATAATCTATTCATAATGGAAACATAATAAAATTTTCATGGCATCGAATTTGTTAAATGGCAGTACGCCGATCGCATTAAAGCCACTTTGTGTGCTGAATGGAAGAGAAGGCGGAATTTTATGCATGTTTCCGATAAGTTCGAGATGCTTGAAGTTTGTGTTAAATATATTGAATTTTTAATCAATTAATGTATCAATTTTAAGGATTTGCATGTCAGTAATTTACAAAAAAATTATATTAACTGAACTTCAGTTTGACGAACTTTAAAATATCATGTAATTTTGAAAAATTGATCTAATCATGTCATGGTGTTTGGGGATTATGTTTGATTGTATTTGAACTAAAATAACTATAAATGATGCTAGAATCTTGCATTTAGTTTTGATATTAAAATTAATTTCATTGAAAAACTTCGAAAAAATTTCTTAAAATTTACTCGCATCTAAAACGTAATTAACTCTGGCATTATTAAATAATGAAGAGAAACAAGAAATCTGCCTTAGTTTAAGAATACTTTTTGCCAAAAAAAGACTTTTTTAATCAGAAAATCAAACTAAAATATTTGATACTTAGAAACTTTAGCAGTGAAAGCAGAATAACTAAAACTTCAATTAGAAAATTCAAATTGAATCTTTTGTCCTCGTTGGAAATAAGTTGTTATTTGAAGAATGTTTGAACACCAGAGTTTTAAACACTTAATCCACCTGTTTCCAAATATGTTAATCTATGTTGAATAACTTACATTTTTTTGATTAGAAATGTTTTTTTTAAATACTTTTTCCTATTTGAAAATGTATTTTTTCGATAATTAAGCACTTTAATATCACTTCGATTTTTTTTAGAATAAATTTTGCGCTATACAAATTGGTGTCATTATTGTCATATCAAACAGCCAACTAGTAATTATTAAAACGGTCACTTTTTGAGTTGAAATTACTTGAATATTATGAAATTTTTTCCCAATTAAAGACAAAAAATAGTTGAAATAAAAATAAATAAAATAAAAAAAGGAACCTTAACATAGATAAAAACACACAAAGATAAAAATAAAATATTGCACCGATATTTTTTTTTTATTACAATCCATAAAACCATTACAACGATCCTTCTAATTCTTCTAAAAAACACCACAACAACCATCCGAATTCTCTCAAAAAACCACCAAACTTCCACTTTCCACAACAATCCCTCTTCCTAAAAACCACCACAACCTCTGTCTTTCTACCTACAACATTCTCCCCTCTATCCAAAAACCACCTCAACCCCTGTTCTTCTACCCACAACATCCCCCTCTCCCTCCAACAGACCGATACGTTCATTGCGACCCATCCTGTCATAATCCATCACTGAAACAAACAACGACGTTTGGCGGATTTTTTCGTAAGGGACAGAAAATTCAAACTCTTCATGAAAGACAGGGTTTAAACATTTCTCCTGGTGAGTTCAGTTGTTTCAAGTTTTTTATTAATTCTATTATATTATTTCATTGTTCCAAAAATTTGATAAATTTTTTATTTTATATAATATCTTCAACTAAATCTTTTAATAAACCACTAAAATGAACGATTTCTCACTTACTAATTAAAATAATTTAATCTTCAAACACTCCCAAAGTAACCTTCACAGCGGTTTTTCTCTTCTCTATTTTCTTGCCATCGTGCATCAACCACACTTTCACGTAAGGGTCTGATGAAGTGAGACGGGGGGTTTTGAGTAACTAAATATGATATTTATAGACAAAAACCATTATAAATGTGGAGAATTAACTCAAATGAATGAGCATGAAGATTGATAGTTCTTTCAGATATGAATGACGTTGTAGTTAGATATATAAAATTTTGGTATATATAAAATATAAAAATATAGATACAACTTCATCTATTGAATGAAAAATTCATAATAACAGTGTAAAAATAAATACTTGTATAAAATTAAAAAAAATAATTTCCCAAAAGGTGAATAAAGTAGTTTTAAAGAGCACTTTTTTAAATAGCACTGAAGAAATTAGTTCGAAAAACACTTGAGAAACTTGAGTTTGGTTGAGCATTGATACAACTACTAAAAAATATCAAAAAGATATTTGGAGAGGCAATTTATTTTTCCAAATGAAAAAACATTGGTAGCTTCCTACATGACTGGAGATAGTTATGGTGAGAACACACGGAGGATATGCATAAAACGCCAATGAATTTAACAAAATAAAAACTATATAGAAGAAATGGGAATTGGAAGCAAGGATATCAACATTGGAAAAAGTCAAGTGAAAGATTAAAACACCAAAAAAGTAAAAATTAAATAAAAAATCATAATAAATGTAATGTAATGCGGTATATATAAAGCGCTTTTCCTTATAGATGAAAGCACTTGCTACAAATTTAATGTAGCGAAAACACACTGTGGAACAGGTGCTAATTGTCGGCCCACGTGGGATCGAACCCGGTAACTTTAGATAATTAGTCATGCTCAACCATTGAGCTATAGGGGCCGACAAGATTAATTAATTAGAATAATTAATAATAATAAAAAATATAATGATAATAATAATAGTAATAATAATAATTTATGACAATAAAATCAATAATAAGAAAAAATAGAAACTTCCAAGTGAAAAGCATGCAATCAAACTGATTAGTTCAATTCCAATTCGAAAAGAAGTCATTCTCAATAGGTTTTATTTCATACTCAAAAAAATTTCCACATTTTTATTTGTTAGAGCTTGTTATAAATATTTTTATAACTTTGTTTTATACTATTAATACACGCGCCTCGTTTGCTCATTGTCACTATGGGAGTTATTACTTTTTCTATTATTATTGTTATTAATCTATCATCTTTATTATTATTGCTATTATTTTATTTTTTTATTGTTATTTTTATTATTATATCATCATTATTATTATTATTATTTTTATTATTATATCATCATTATTATTATTGTTATTTTTATTATTATATTGTTTTTTTCTTTGTAAATGAAGCTGCTACTGAGTGCTGTGTTGAAAACTTATGTTTAAACTTGTAACAAATATGTGTTATTCAATTATTATATCAGCTTATCATATTTCTTTACCATTTTTTGCTGTTTTGTTGTTATATGTCAAATCTTTTTTAAAAACACATTTACATACTCATTAAATCTACTAAATTTTCAGTCTGTAAGCATTTAAATGTTAAACTGTTATACACCGCTGCTCAGTGCAAAAATTTTTCATTGATTTGTGTAATGTGACTATACCATACTAATAATTGTTTAGAATCATTAACAATATTTCCATTTATTTAAACTCTTTAATAATGATTTTGGTTGAAAAATTTGGATTCAATTTCAAATTTGTTCATTTTCTTTTGTTTACGTCATATTTGTAGCTATTCTTTACTTCTATTATCAAAAGCATGCAAAAGGACAAGTTCAAAGTTGATTATAACAAACAAAATTGTTTTTGCGTCATTTATTTTTTATAATCACGTTACAAATGGCTTTGTATCATCATCATCACCATCATCACTAACTTCATCCTCATCATCACCAACTTCATCATCACCCTCACCATCATCACCAACTTCATCATCATCATCACCAACTCCATCATCATCATCCTCACCATCTTCTCCCAACACCAACCTGATTGTCCATTGATGTCTTTAGCTTTGAGATTCCTAGCTCTTATTATGCCTATGTTGATGACACCGTTGGAGGGTTTGTAGTTGAGTGATATAAGGATCTCTCCCAGTTTTCCCTGCGTGATGTTATGCGTTTAGTTGTTGGTGTGTGTTTGTGTGTTTTGTTGTAGATTTGTGTTTTGTTGTAGATTTGTGTTTTGTTGTAGATTTGTGTTTGTGTGTTGTTGTTAGTGTGTGGCCATATGCTTTGTTATTAGTGTGTTCATTGAGTTTGTGTTTTAATGTGTGAGTTTTGATAATGCTTCTTTGTGTTTTTCCGTTGTTTTTTTGATACTTTCTGTATTGACTTTTCCATATAGTTGTGAATTTTCTTCTAAAAAATACATTATTTTGACAAATTTTTACAAAATCTAAAACCACATAATTTTTTCTTTAATAACAACATTTTCTTAGTTTTCAGATGCCATTAAAAGAAACTTAAAATAGTAATGATTCAAATTCTGGCATTATGCTTCATATATAATTCATACAGTATTCTAGATTTTTCTATTTAAAAAAGAAATAAGTCGAATATTTTTATATATTATGGATGGATTTAGACCATTGTATTTCCATACTTTTTTTATTCTTCAATAAAAGTTTTGAAACTGATTTAATGTATACAGTTTTATGAAAATATTTTTCAAAAATTTCCAAATATAAAATTAATGTGTTAGGTAATGGTGAACTAATGTAAGTCGACTATCGGTCGCTTCAACTGGGGATGCAGGGGTGCAGAAGGTGTGTTCCACAGAGCACTAATTCTTGTGCAGCAAAAAACCAAATAAGAGGTGTTGAAGTAACTAAAAATACATAATGACCATAATAATATATTTTTTCAACATAATAGTATCTTTAATAATTATTATTCTTCAATAATAAAAACAAAAATAAAAAGCTTTACATTATGCAACAATATCATTATAGCTTTCTACAAAAAAAACAATGAGATAGTTTTATAGACCAAAAATAATGATAACAGTTTTTTACCATGGTGACGCTCACAAGGAAATATTCCTGGAAATCTTGTATCAAAACGAATGGAAGATTTCATTATTTGAAAAAAACCGCAAAAATTGCATATCTGTCATCTTGTTGACACCTTCCAAAACAAAAGCAATATTCTTAACTTGCAAACATTTTCCTTGAGTATGAAAATAGAAAATTTTTTAAATCAATTAAAAACAGTTTATTATATTTTTTCAAACTCAAAGTTTTTTTCATTAAAAAAGTATTTTTTTTTAATAGCGAAAAACGTTTTTTTTAATTTTACAAAAACCATCCAGTTAAGAAAAACGTTGAAAATAAATAAAAAATAGAATATAATCCGAAGGATTTTTTGTTTCAGTAAATTTTATGAAAAGCCTCATAAGACTTGTACTTTAATATATTAAACCTTCCATGCCTCCAAAGACTATAATAAGCCAAATCACGTTGCGTGGAAAATTTTTAGAAAACTTTTTGAAAGTTTAACTTAAAGAAATCACCGTTTATGAGTGAGAACTGTTAAATAATTAACTAAATTATCTGTGCTTTGTAATTCGATTTTTTATATAAACTAGCTTTTAGCAAAGTCATATGACCAAAGTTTCAATTTAAAATAACAACAGACTTTTGAAGCATCTTCATGTTGTATTTTAAATTCTAAGCAAAATACTTACACTGTCTTTAAAGCCTTTATAGAAATTAGATCTTAAAGCACTTGGCTGTTCGTCCTCAGTTTGTTTGAGAAACAATCCTGCCAACACAAACTAAATTTTTTTTACTTCAAATAATTCTTAACCTTTTTGGTAGCCAAATTTTCAGTATTTGGAGACTGTTTTATAACAATTTATATAGTAATAACTAAATTAGTCTATTATGAGAATCACTCAAATCCCACATGATTTATTAACGGCACAAAGCTTCACGTAAGTCCAACTCATAATATCAAGTAAAGTATGCAGAGCGTTTTTAGTTTAATATATAAATAGCAAAATTCTTGCAAAACTATGAGAAAAAAATCGATTTTGTTGTTGTATAGTTTATTTTTGGTATAAAAAATTGCAAAAAATTATTTAGACAACTTTTCTTTTCAAAATTTTTTGGAATTTTCACTCTATTTCATTTCAGTTCTTTGTTATGCACTAATTAACAAACAAAATTTTCCAAGTTTATGAAAATTTGAATTAAACTCAAAATAAAAAAAAACATATATATATTTTCGATACAACCATACTACACGAAGCTTGAAAATCATGTCGGATAATTTAACATCATTAGCTTATTTTTTCAATATATTTCTAACACAAGTCATCCAATCTACACTAGAAATGAAATGCAATAAGGTGCGTGCCAAAAATCTAACTTCTCACGCTTTTTTGTGTGCTTTATATATGGGAGTTTTTTACGAAAAAAGGGTATTATAGAATTTCTCAATTGATCACCAAATCTTTGAAATTTCTTATCAAATCTTTGCCTTTTATTCTCAAGTTTTTGCAATTAATTACCTTTTTTTAAATTAATTTTTGCAATAATTACGGTTTCACCGGCTAAAAATTCCGAAATGATGCGTAATGACAACTTTATTGATTTTGACACAGCTCGGCCTAACGACTCCGATCAAAGCCTGGGCACCTATGCTGATCAGCAATGGTTGAAGCGAGCCGCATACCGGAGCACCAGTATTTATAACCAATAAAAGCATTTTGAGAATGTCCGGATCATTCTCAAAATGCCAATTTTGAATAAACACCAAGACATCCTACACATCAAAAATTATGCCGATTGCAAGACTACACACTGTATCTAGCCTGTTTACGCCGGGAAGTGTGACAATTGTATAAAAAAAAAAAATATAATCAGCTGTGGTGTTGAAACTAAACAGTAAAAATTTAGAATTATTTGAATAAATTAAAAGTTATAATTAATTTACTCGAGTTGAAAAAATTTTTCAAAGCCTACTCAAGTGTACAATACTCTTCATAATTGAACTATACCAAAATATAATAATATTTTTTCTTCTTTTTAAAAATTTTCGTTTTTTTTTATTATTTTTTAAAAATTATTTTTCATTTTTATATATATTTATCATTCTTATTCATTTAGTAAACTTTTAGTTGAGTGGTGACGGAGTCGTATTTTCAGTTTGTTTTCGACCTTAGGTTGATTTCCCGCCATATGGAAAAAACTCGGTTAATAAACTAGCCAAATATTTATATGTTCGCGTTTGTTTTCTTTTAAAATTTTAGGCCTGCATTTCCAAAATACAAGATCTTCAATTAGTTATATGGATACTTGTCATAAATACTTGAACAGCTAACGCTCAGTTGATAATGAATAATGTTATACTGAATATATTTCCAACGTAGTTCCTCATCAATTTAGTTTTTTTTTATTAGAAACTAGCTAACTCATGATTTATGAAAACCACGCAAAAGAGCATACATTGAAACAACCCTAAGCATTCCAGTAATGGACTGAGCATGCGTCAAAGGGAGGAAATTATGAATGATTCAAACATCTCATATCCATCTTACAAATTTATTTGGAGTATATTGGAGATATACTGCAAACACGAGAAGAAACGGAAAATACTCAAAGGCTACCATATCAAAGCACAGCAACACTAAACGATAATTTATATATTAAGCTTATATTTTTGTTTTTCTTCGGAATTTCGTGAATGTATGAGAGTAAATAATCTCATCGATACCATTATCTTATTAATAAGTGCAAGATCATTGGCTCAGAATATCATCACTTGATGATGTAGGAATTCCTTACGAAAAGCTTCGTGATTTTCGGTTCGAATGAAAACCTTGCGTTTGTTTGTCTTTTTTAGGCTAGTCTAACTATTATTACTGTCCTTTCAATGAAAATTTGAGCACCTCAAGAAAAATGAAGAAGCAAATGTTAACTTCTATATTCTGAAATTTTGAGTTCCCTTTTGAAAGACCCATCACGAGAATAGTGGAATATGGTACATCGAAAAATCTTATTGCTTGACTTGTTTAAATTCATTTCGGTTAACCAAAGAAATCAAAGAAAGTGGAAAAGCGTGTGAAGAAATCTTTGATCATTTCGTAAAAATATTCAATTATTATTTTTAATATATGTAAAATAAATAATTTGAAAATTGTATATATGAAACAAATATTTTTTTAAGTTTAATACCATTTATGAACCACGTATTAAAATAAGACTATTGATGTGCGGACACGGCGTTATAGATCTGAAAGAGACTTTTTGGGCATTCAGTTTGTGTTGAAAATGCATGAAAATTATCTACAGCACGGGTTATATGTATTACAATATGAAAGAAGATTTAGTTTTTTAACTCTCTAAAAATAGACTTAAAAAAGTTGATAAATGATTTTCGTTTTGAAAATCACGCCAATGTGAACACCATCTGCTCCGTTGATATTAACATTTTTTTTGTTAAAATATGATTCCAGTTCTACTAGTATCTTTTTTAGTCACTTCTTTTTCCACAATAATTTGGCTTCAAATGCTTCTCGCAAATTCAAGAAAAAACTATTTTCAAAACGCTTCGAATTTATATAAATATCCAACCATTTTTGAACTGAATGCTTGTCAAAAGTTAATTTGGGACCATTATGTACCACTCTAGAACTTTCTCAGGTCATAGTACCTTCATCAACAACCGTTTCCAAAAAATTTTAGTTTCACGGGCCTGTCTAGTATTTTTTTCAAATAAATTAAGTTTTTTATAGCTCTCTTAAAAACCCAAAAATGTTTTACATAAATATTTAAAGCCTAGCTACACTTAATTTCACTTTTTCGTTATCATTGATTTTTTTATTGCTTTTATATATTTTGTTTTTTTTTTGTTGAAATTATTAATAAAATGTGAAATATGAATAAAATAGTGTTGGTTGATATTTTTGGAACTTATGAATAAACGATGCAATTTTAACCCAAAATGCTCAAAAGATACAATAATTATCACGGCTTAGAGTTAATGTATAAAACATCTTCTAAGATTTCTCCCAAAAAAAAACCACCCCACAAATCAAAAAAAAATCATCTTTATATTTCGTTTTATAAAAAACCCAAAAAAAATTCTAATGCACTATAAAACACTACAAGATCTATGTTTGCGCTGGTTGTAAATCGGTTCACGTAGCTACCATCACTCAACGTCCAACACCCAGCCACCCACGTTGCAGGGATATAGTGATTCATAAACCTTCTAGATTCAGAAAGACGAATATGTGTATATGTTTGTTATAAGGAACTTCTTAGATTCATAGAGTAAAAAGCATACATGCTTACGTTCGATGAGCCTTGAGGGCCAGAGAGTAAATAAATGTGTGAAATGCATTTTTTTTGGTCCATGAAAAAGTCAAAAAATCTACATAGAAGTTTAAAGTATCAGTTTCATTTATGATATTTTTAAATTATGGATAATTTATTTTCCAAAGTATTTCCACGAGGCTATTTAAATATATTTTTTTGCATTTTTAATGCATATGGAGTAATAAAGATACTTGCTGAATTTGAATGACATGAAAAGTTTAAAGCTCTATTCCAAAAATTCAGGAAAATTCAACATTTCTCTTAAAAGCAAGTTCATAAGTTTTGATGAATATAGCCTTACTAAAACACCTGTAAAGCGTTAAATGTTATTACTGATTACGGTTAAAATAGAAAAATTGTTATTCATTACCCATAAAAACAGAAAATAAGTAAAAACCATTTGGAAGCATTCGAAGAACTGATTGGTTTTTCAACCGCATGGAAAGGTCAATTTGTGACATAAATCTAACAAAGCCTTGAGAAGAGCTTATGTTAATCATTTAAAACTCAATCTACAATGTAAGAATCGATTCTAGAAATTAAAAATGGGAATCAGAAAAAATAAAAACAGAAAAAATGAATAAATCTTGAAAGTGAATGAAAAAATTATTTAAAAAATCAATTCAGAATATAACACATGTTTTTAGCTACTTCTTATGAAAATTTTCATTATATAATGCAATGTTTTTTTCGTGAGGCTGCTGATTTAAGTGCTTTCTTGACCAATAAAACACAAACCAACACAAAACTCACTATAGGAGCTCATTGCTTCTAAACATTTAATTGGAGGTGTAAATAAAATTTTGGCTGTTAGAGGAATATGAAATACTGGAAAATTGAATACTGATGGATTTTGAAGTTTAGAAAACTATTTCGAAGAAAATTGGAAATCCGGACAATGAATTTATTCGGAAAGTGGTATTTCATTAATTATTTGCCATTGATTTAGTAGTAATGATGATTGAAAAATTAAAGAAAATTGAATAAGCATTAGTAACATAATATAAAATAAAATAATAAAATAAATTTTTAATAAATTATATAAAAAATGAATAATAAAAAAAAATAGAAATAAAAATAACAATAATGCAAAAATACTTGAAAATAATAAAAAGAAAAAAAAAACAATAAATAATAATAAACTCAAACCTGGTGCCCCTTACACGGTTCTAATGTCTTCCACATCGTCTGTCCTGTGGTTGACAGCTGTAGTTCACACAGTGGCAAACACACTTCTCCTACGTGGGTTCATGTCTTGTATGGTAAGGTTGTGTGAGGGTATGATTAGGGGGTGTGGGGTGGTTGGAGGTGTGGTTGGGTTGAGTGGGTAGTGTGGTTGGGTGGGTGGTGTGGTTGGGTTGGGTGGGTAGTGTGGTTGGGTTGGGTGGGTGATGTGGTTGGGTTGGGTGGGTGATGTGGTTGGGTTGGGTGGGTGATGTGGTTGGGTTGGGTTGGGTGGGTGGTGTGGTTGGGTTGGGTGGGTGGTGTGGTTGGGTTGGGTGGGTGGTCTGGTGTGGTTGGGTGGGTGGTGTGGTGTGGTTGGGTGGTGTGGTGTGGTTGGGTGGTTAGTGTGATCAGATTGGCTGTGTTTTTTAGATTTTTTCACTTTTGATCATGTTCATTATCATTTATTATTGTTTATTATTCATACTATTATTAATAATTAATGTATTTTAAATAATGTATATCATTATTCATAATTTATGTGATTTTAAAATTTATTTTATTTTTTACTGAATATAGTTTTCAGTTATGTATTTCGATATTTATATTGTATCAGATTGTCTGTAATATATATTTGTACCTTCACTTGATAATGTAAGTTCATCTTACAAAAAGCTTTGTGGAATAAAATAAACTCCTAAAAGTGTTTTCATTTGAATATTTACGTTTGGCTCAAAGAAATGAAAAGTATATTTGGTGTTTGTATAGGCATTACCCAGGCTTATGTATCAAAGCATTACTTCTATATTGCAGCAATAAACATGATGTGATATGTGAGATTTTTTTAACACAAAGTACTGCGTTTTTTCGTTAATCCAATCCCATTATTGTCTCATTCAATCGTCTCCTGAGCTTTTGTGCTTGATCATAATTTAAAACAACTTAAGTTAGCTTGGTGTGTGGTTTTTTAGCTTATAATATGAGATT
Organism: Pterobdella sp. o SKG-2022; assembly: GCA_964035795.1. Lineage (NCBI taxonomy): Eukaryota > Metazoa > Annelida > Clitellata > Hirudinida > Piscicolidae > Pterobdella > Pterobdella occidentalis. The sequence continues at coordinate 6,498,474 of OZ038326.1, read as the reverse complement.
ATTTTGGTTTAAAAAACAAAGTGGTATTTATTGTTATTTATGTTGTGGTTAATAATGTTGTGAAAAGTTGTGTAGTTTAATTTATTTATTGAAATTCAGTGGCGTTCATTAGGGATGTTTATCTCACTTAAGAAAAATATTCATTTGATGTTGCTGAGTCATATTTCATGTGGTAAACCATAATTTTCTACAGTTTTAATATGTGAATAATACATTTTAATAAATAGAATTTAAAATTTTAATTGTTTTGAACAATATTAATTAATCAAAAACTAAGAAAGAAGTTTTTATTTGAAAATTTTTTTTCGATGGGACCTTTAAAATGAAGGTATTTAATCAAAAAAAACAATGAAATAAGTTTATAGAGGTAATGATTTTTCTTCAAATTTCATCGTTATTATTATTTTTTTTATTATTTTTACTGTTATTAAAATTTTTATAGCACACAATTCACAAATTTGCTTCAGAGACGCACAATATAAAAAACTATTAACATCAATATATCTGTGGCGAAAAACAATGGTAAAATACCAATGCTAATAATAACATCAATAAAAATAATGATAAATTTGCTTAGAATATTAATATCGATAATAATTGTATCCATAATTACCACCATCAGTAACAAGAGTGATATAAAATAAATAAAATGGTAATCTTAAACTACTAACACCATAATTTCCACCATCACCACAACCTCGACCCTTTTCACCATCACCACTACCACCACCATCTCCACCTCTCCCAAATAATAAATAACATATATAACCTATAGGATCATCCCTGGAAAACCTATCGTAATCCAGCACTTGCAGGTAGATGGTTCGGTTCAAAAGTTTGGTGTATGGAAAGCCTATAATGATGTGAAGGTGGTGGTGGTGAGAGAAAATGATAGTAGTAAATGTTAGTGGAGATGGTAGTGATAGGGGTAATGATGGTGGCGGGGGTATTGATTAGGGTAAAAATGGCTTAGTGGTGGAGGTTTTAATGGTGGTGGTGATGCTATAAATGAAAATGGTTGAAATGGTGGTGTGAGGTTGATAGTGACAATTTTGGTGGTAGTGGTGATAGTGTTATTGGTGGTGGTGTGGGTGGCTAGTTTTTTGTAGTTCCGGTTTTCAAAGCTCAGTTGATGATAGTTCCATATGCTTTTGGTCTAGTTTTGATTTAAAAAGCTAAAAAAATGCCAAAAGTTTGATGGAAATAAAGCATGTTTTTTACATTTTTTACGTGTGTTGATGATGGTTGAGATGATGATGATGATGATGATGGTGGAGATAACGATGATGATGATGGTGGTGAAAATGACTTTAATGATGATGTTAGTAAGTGGTTCCGAGATTAAACTACAATAAAACCTTCCGAACTCTTTCTAATGAAATCAAGCGGTGTCGAAATTCGATTAAAATTAGCGTGCATTTTGGGCTGGATTTATGGAACACGAATACAAAAAAGTTGGTCGAGACTCTTGGAATGAAGTCAATGTGTGCATTTTATTTAGTTATAGAATTTCTTTGAGGTTTTTGTGTTATTGGTTGTCAATATTTTTGGTGTGTATGGTTTAATGCGAATGTTATCTTGTATGGAAAGCTGAGAAGTACTTTTTAATGAAATGATTGAAATTTGGAAAAAGATTTTAAAAATAATTTTGAATTCCATTGTTTGTCTGACTTAAAGCTTTTTATTTGAAAAAAATTTAAAAAAAGATTAGGAATATATAACTTTAAAAGCATTTTTTCTAAACTCAATTATTAAATTTCATTTTTTCCAAAAAATTGAAAAAATCTTATTGAAAAAAGATTCAAAATATTTTTTAGAGTTTGTAAATTTTGTGAATTGATCAATTATAAATTTATTTTTTTGTAAATTTAAAATTTTTTTATACGCGCCAATCTTGCAAAAGTTATGAATAACTGAACAAAGTTTTTTAAAAGTGTTAAAATTTGCAAAAAAATTTTAAAAAACTTTAATTTAAATTTATCAAAATTTTAAAGAAAAACTTGGAACTAATTATTATTAGAATTAGAAAATAAATTCAAAAAACATTAATTTTTTTAATAGAAATCAAAATAATCTCAAAATAAACGAACAAACTGGGAGAAATATCCAGCAAAACCAGATATTTGACCCATAAAAGCAACGTTAATTTAAGAATTCCTATTACTTTTAACTATAAAACTCGCAAAACAGTCTTCCAATGCCTCAACTGAGCAAATTAAACTTCTACCTATTGAGGTTCAGATCTTCCGATAAATTTTTCCTGTTTGCATCAAACCATACAGCCTAAAAAAACAGCCCTAATAATATCAAAACCTCAAAGCAATTCCATAACTAAATAAAATGCACATACTAACTTTATTTTGAATCACAAAACCTCAATATAATACATGTATAAATAATTGTACTCTAAAAATCTGCAATATAATATATATTAATACCTTCAAAAAGAAATGTTTCGTTCCATCTAGGATTCAAATTCTTCCGTTTAACTTTTGTTGTCAGTTTGTTTCGCTTATCAGGCAGTAGTAGTATTTTAACGTACGGGTCGCTAGTACCGTTGAAGTCCTTGGCTGCGAGTTGATTGGCCTGGATGATCTTCAGTGTTAGAACCATGTCTCTACTGTTGTATAAGACAGCCACCTGAGATTTTATTTGGTTGTTTTACACAAAAAAAACACAGTTGTTTGTAGTATTTTTTTGTTGTTTAAAACATGACAAAAAACACAGTTATTTGTTAAAACAGTAACTTTGTTCTTTTCAATACAAAATAGTTAACACAGAGGGTTATTAAAAACTTTATCATCAAAAGTAGGGATCTGTAGGTACCTAAAATTAGCTGTTACAATATTAGTGATACTGATCTTCTGTTTGATCTAAAGTAAAACAGAATTTTATCAAAAATTTCATCATCAAAGAGCAAATTTGAAAATAACTAGGATTATCTTTGTAATATTGCTATTCCTTTTCCTTGTTGATATTTGTGGGGATTATGAAGACGATCAACGAAAGTTTGATTATCAAGATCCCGGATGGAGTTACCACCACGGTGAAATCTCGTAAAGTGATAGTAAAAGGCCCCAAAGGAATATTAAGAAAGGATTTCAGTCATATGTCATTGGATATTCGTAAGATTTCCAAAAATAAGATCCTTGTTGAGAAATGGTTTGGCATCAAAAAAGAACTTGCTACCGTCAAAACTGTTTGCTCTCACATTGAAAATATTTTTAAAAAAGTTACTAAGGGATTCCAATATAAAATGCGTTCTGTATATGCCCATTTTCCGATAAACATTAATGTGTCAGAAGCTAACACTGTAGTTGAAATCAGAAACTTTCTTGGTAAAAAGATTATTCGTAATGTAAAAATGCAGCCTGGTGTTACATTTTTCGTTTCTAAAGAAATGAAAGATAAATTCATCTTGGAAGGCAATGATATTGAACTGGTTTCTAGATCAGCTGCCTTGATCCAACAGTCAACCACTGTGAAAAAGAAGGATATCAGAAAGTTTTTGGATGGTATTTACGTCAGTGAGAAAGGAACCGTCGTCAAGAATGAATGAAACTTTTTGCAAATGTGGCTTCTTTGTTTTTCAACTTTGATGGTGAAAATAATAAGTCGAGTAGTTGATTTCCAAAATAAAAAAGTTTCAGTTGAAAAAAAAATACTCTAATGGTTCATTAGTGCGATAATGACATTTCATTTTTATAGGAAGTTTTAAGGGTTAAATAGAAATATTTATAATTTATAGTGTTGTTTTTGTTGTTTTTTAGTGATGTTGTTGTTTCTTTGTGTTGTTTGATATCATAGTATTGTATTACCAAAAAGCTTTTTATGTATTTCTTCGAAGAACTTTTTAAATAAGAAAACAGATCGATCATAGTATATTATTAAACGTAACAGATTATACTGCTGTATATGTCCCAGTAACTGGGGTTGACAGCAGTCGACCTAGATTATTGATACTTTTTGTAGTGTAAATTATAAATAATACGATGTTGGAATAAGATTATAACCCCTAATTTTTTTGAATGATTATCTATTTTTATAACAACTTATAACATAAATAAGCTTTATAGAGCGATCATTGCAAAGGGTTTTGTCTTTTTTAGGAGTTGATTATTTTTTGAGAATATCATTTTCATGAAACAGTTTTGAATTTTGGGTTTTCTTTTTAAAAAAAAGAACTTTTTCAGTCATAAGAACAACAATTATTTGAAAGTTGAAAAAATTTTTAAACAATGAGAATAAGCTAAAAAGGAATTACCAACTAATTACAATAATTTATAGAAAAAAATAGACGGGTATGAATAGAACCAAATCAAAATGGATACTACAATTTAAAAGGTCATTTGAAAAAATGCTCTTCATGAGTATATACCGTAATAAAATTGGCATAAAAAAACAAATAATTTAAATCAACTAGAATAAAAACTACAAAAAATAGTAAGGTTAGACCAGAAAAGTCTTATAATTATGTACAAATAAGTTTTGTTCTAAAATATAAAACCAAACTAGCTAACTATTCTTATTTTACCTTCATTTTTAAAGTTTCACTCATTTGAAACCAATAAAAAATGCTTGTGTGAAAATTTGGCTCATTTTTTCACATTTAGCAATTCAAATGGGTATCTGAATTATTTATTATTTCGAAGTTTATTTTAACTTTTATCTATGTTTTTCGAATGCTATGCTATAAAAAACTCAAGAAAAAAAAGCTCAAAACCTTCATAATACAATATTTCAATACATTATTTGATAGATCGCTTGAAGCTATTTTTTCCAAAAACTTCTGAACTTGGCATTTTTTGATGAAAGTTCTTATTGTCTCGTATTAAATTTAACTTTTTACCTGGCATTTTTTTGTGGTTCATTTTTGTATTCTGTTATATTGTTCTCATTAATACCTTATGATGTTCTTCTACATTGTAGTTAGTTTAATGTATTGTATGTTTTATGTTCTTTCATCACATTTACACTGTCGCTCTATAAAAACATTGCAACAGAACAAGAGAAAAACTTTTCATCTGTGGCCATTAATTGAAGCTAATAACCCAGATATTTTTATGTTTCATCGTTATAAGAACACAAGAGTTGTAATGGTAAAACTATTTTGATTTATGCCAAAACCAAAATTTTAAATATTTAGTAAATGTTATGTATTGGAAATTTTTGATTAAATTAGTAACTTTTCAAAAAAAAATTAATTTTACGATTTTTTTTGTATTTTCTGAAAATTAATATAAACTAAAAAGTAATTAAAAACAGTTATTGGTAGTGAATATAATGAGTAACTAATAATCAAAAAAAAGCAAAATACGACTTGAATTTTGCCGAGGTTTTCTCCATCATAAGCTACACCAGCCAAATCATCTTCTTCTGTTTCAGTTTTATCTAGAGAAGTGGAAGAAGCCAAAGCTTGTGTTGTTGTGGGTGTTGAAGTGGTGGCGTTTGTTGCTGTTGTAGTTGTTTTTGTTGATGTTAATGTTGTTTTTGTTGACGTTGTGTGTGCTTCTGCAGTTGACGTTTGTGGCAGAATTTTTTTCGTGCTAGATTCTGTAAGCTTGTCTTCAAGCTGCAAGGAACGGTAAGAAACAATTTAAAAACTTGAAATCTTAAATTACATAGCATTCAGTTATATCAATTTTATTTCTAAATATAAAACTCAATGTGTCAAAGTTGAAGTAGGTTTTGAAATACAAAACTAACATTTCAAATAGCTACCAACATTGATAAAACAAGATAGCGTGATACAATTTCACGAAAAACAAAAAAAAGCTACCTACAAACATAATCATTATAGTCAACAAAAAAATTTTATTTTTGCAAAATTTAAAAAATGCAGAAAGAAAGCTCTAGGGTACGAAACGATAGCTTCAAACATCACATCAAACCTTAACAGTCTGAAAGCTTTGTGGTAATGTTTGAACATCCTTGGTGAATAGAAAAAGGATAAAGAAAACTGGAAAACTTGATAATACCTTTTATATTTAATGCAAGCTGTTATGTTTGGTTTGTTTTCAGTTCTTTTTTCTCTATTCAATTTTTGTGTCATATTTTCTAAATCTAAATATATGTTATAATAAATAATTTTTAAGTTTAAATTTCAAAATTTTAAAAATAGATTCTGTTATTCATTTTCAAAAATTATTTTTTTTTCATAAAAAATAATTACAAAAACAAGTTAGCAATTCGAATTTATTTCTTAAAAAACCTAAACAAATTTTGTTCTGAACCCGTTCATCTGTTTAAAAAACTATGATAAAAGTTGCTTTCAACTTCAAAATAAATTAAACAAAAAAATATGCTCAAAAATAGCAATTAATCACTTGTTTTGAGCTGCATTATCTTGGTAAAATGATAAACATTTTATATTTTTCTGTTAATATTATTTAAAAATACTTTTTTGCTTTCGTTTATTACTAAAAATTCAAAACAGTCCCTGTTACATACATCACAGTTTATTGCTATCCTACTTTAAAACACACCCACGGATGCGTCAGGAATAACCATCAAAACTTGAGTCTTTTAATCAGATTTATATATATATATATATATATTTTCATAATTGTTTGTTCAAGTTGTTATTTTCCAACATTTGAAACTCAAAGAATACAAACCGACTAGACAACTTGAGAATGCTGCATAGCTATGGTAAAGCTTGGTACTTCTTATAAAAACTATCACTATTTGAAAAACTTACTTATAAACCAAATCATTTTAAAAGAGTGATAAATTTTTCAAATAAATTGCGACCGTGAGTTTGCCTTTGATTCTTTTATTCTCAAAAATTCCAAACAAAACGACTTTGTATCGTGTTAATTTTGTGAAATATTCTCCGAACGTCCAAAAAGGTGCGTCGCATTATTTTTCCAGGGAAAAAGATGAAGTAGTATCAAGAAAATTAACCAAGGAACGCGTGGAAATAATAAAATCAATAACAATGAGATTAATGATGAGTACAGACAGTAATGATAATAAAATAAAACAACAATAACAGACCCAAGAAAGTAATAAGAAAATCGTTATCAACCATATAAGATTATACCGCTGTACAAAGACATGAAATTTTACTATTATACTAATAAAAAATTACTTGTACATATATTATAAATCAAGAAGACGATACAAAAAAACACATTTCTACATTATTTCAAAATGAATTTTCATTCAGTCAAAACGACTAATTGAGATTTATGGCCACTTGGAAGATAAAGCCAGGTCTGGTCTGGTAATGAATGAGCAGACAGAACTGCTGCATCAACAAAATTTGATCAGATCTGTTTTGATTTGTTCGTTATTCGCATGGTGATGATGACGTTTCCAACGTGTAATGATAAGGCTAAGCTTTAAAAGCTTAATAACTTTTCAGTTGGATCATAAAATTCATAGAAGCATCACAAAAATCAAGAAGACTTCGAAAAACTAGTTTTTCAAAATAAATAAAAAGTCTGAAAGTTGAAAAAGAGAGCCTTCATGCAGTTTTTTGTCATAGTTGGAAAAACTCAAATGAAAGTCAACTTTTATGTAGACAACCATACATTATGTTATATGGAAAATGCATTTAAATGATTATAAAAACAGGGGCGACCATTGGTAGGTCGTTGTTAAAGTCTAGTGTTGCAATAGATGGCAAATTATATGGGCTTTTTATAGTTGTGTGCAAAGACAATGAAACTGAAGTTATAGCATGAGAAATAATAGTATTCTTGCGCAGGCTTTCGGTAAAAGTTATGAGTACGTAAAAGATCGCTGGTGCTACAATGCAATACAATTACAAAAATGCTTATATTGGCATTAACTTTAGGAGTTTACAGACCCCTAAATTATTATGATATCCTAAAGAATGAAATGGTAACTAATGTTGAATTTTCTTTTATTAAAACTTTTATTTATAATGATAAATAGCATTGTTCCATTTCATTTTATACATTTGAACCAAAATAAGACATTTGATTTCTGATCAAAAAGGAATTTATTTGCCTAAATTGAATCAGATTGTGTTTGTACTCTTATTGTGCTTTTTAGAGTCTGAACTAATTCTCATCGTAGATAGGTAAGTTGTCAGTCTGCACATTTCTTGTGATTTTAAGGGTTTTTAAAGCATATTCCAGATTAAATTGTTTGATTAGTTTGAATTGTATCATTGTTTCGAAAGTATTTATAAAATAATATTAATAATTTTTAATGAAAGTTTTTCTTTAAACATAGAAGTAATTGCATTTAAACATATACTTGTATTCGTTTGAACAGAAACGCTACTGGGAGGCAACTTTAAAAAAACACATCTCCATGAAATTTTTAGTGAGAAATGGGGTTGTAGGATAATAAATCAAAAAACAAAAAAATTATGAAATCCTTAAGAGAACACAATGGCAGAATTTTAGGTGTATGAAGCCCTGTGTACAGCTGAGTGTGTGTTTGCTTGTCCATTTTGGACTGTGTGTGTGTGTGTGTGTGTGTGTGTGTGTGTGTGTGTGTGTGTGTGTGTGTGTGTGTGTGTGTGTGTGTGTGTGTGTGTGTGTGTGTGTGTGTGTGTGTGTGTGTGTGTGTGTGTGAGTTCGTGTGTGTGTTTGTTTAAGTGTGTGTGCTTGTTAATGATGTGTTTTTTTTTGTGCGTGCGTGAATAGTTATTTTTATGGATATGTTTTTTCTGCACTTTAGTGAAAGTGAGCGTAAAACCCTGCGTAAAAGTTTATTTTTGGGATTTTAATTTGGATATTTGCAGACTATCAGCTTTTGGTGATTTTTTGTTTATACTAAGTTTCTTCATATGTGTTTTGAAATTTTTTTTTTCTCTTTAGGTGAGTAGTAATTTATAAAAAAAATTAACAAAAAAATTTTAAGTTTATGGAAAATTTAATTTTTAAAAATGATAGTTTTGGGATTATCATAATTTAAAAATTCTCCGAACAAATGTTATTTATGGGAACATAATTTAAAATGAAAAATTGGAAAATATTTAATTTCTAAAAAATTGAAAAAATTTTTGATAATACTTCAAAATCTTTATTATTTCCAGAACATGAAATGGCTGTTAAAAAGATGAATGAGCATAAAAACGCGATAACAATGGAAAAAAATTTAGTTGCCAAAAAGAATTTAAAAATTTTTTTGGATTATTAGCAAAGGTTTTACTACCAATGGAAGCCCTATATGTGTAATTTTTTCTATTTAAACAATGGAATATTGGTTTTAAATCAAATAATTATACATATGGTTGCTTGAAAAATGTTTGACAACAGATGCTCCAAAAAAAAGAAAAAAAACGAGTTTAAATTCAGACCTCATTTCCGTAGTTACGACAAAAATAGTTAATTTAAAAAGTGGTTTTAATTTTTTATTCAAATAATTTTAACCTTTTTTAAGAAATTCAAAACTTAAAATATACACAAAGCTAAATAATCAAAAAAAAAAATTAAGTTTGCTGCGAAATTTCACGACGAATGTAAAACTTTTCAAGTGAATGTATCGAGTTTCACCCGTCAAATTTTAGTAGATAAAATTAAAAATTAAAAAAAAACAGTAAGGAAAGTAAGTTTTTGAAATTTTTATTAAAATATATAAATTGAAAAAATAAGTAAGTTTTAATTCAAAAATGTTTTTAATAAAGTACGAGACCCAGTTTCATTCATCATCGATATGACAAAAACAAAGAAAAAAATGCAAATGATATAAATCTTACAGTTTTTAAAAGTTCAAACAGAGTTTCTATTTTCTAAAAAAACACATTTAGGAATATTTGATAAAAAAAAGTTGAATAGTTTACTTAAATATTACTTTGAGCGAAAAAGTATTTGAGTCATTTTCAGTAATTTTACTTCTCGAAATTTTCACATCATAAATAAAAGTTTTTAAAAACACATTTATTCAACAAAAAGGTCATAACTCCCAATAAGTTGGTATTATCATAAAACATTAGCCTAAACAAATTCTATTCAACAAAAACATCCTCAAACCTGACTGGGTGATGTGTTACTTGTGTCGTTCTCTCCTATCTCCACCTCCGTGCGTTCGTGCGGAAATCTGCACCATTTATTTATTTTTCAATAATATTGTTTATTCTACTTTTAAAAGTGAAATAAGTTTTTAAAGTTTTTTTGTAAGTTAATAGTGATACTGGATTTAAAATAAATTTTATTTTATTGATATTGAACGGAAATTATTTTTTATTCAAAAACCTAACAACGATTGTGCAATGAAATATTTTAAATTCTGAGTATTCCAAAAATCCTTCAAAACCACTTAAAAAACATATTTTTCCTTTTGTAAATAATTCAGTGAAGTTATTTCAAATTAGACCCATCAATTTGAAACCAGTTCCTTAATGTTTGTGGAGAATAATACTGATTGATGAGAGTTATTTGTTACAAAAAAAATACAAAAAGTTTTGAAAATAAAAAATATTTTGTATAATATATTCAAAGAAAACAGTTATTCTGAGATTTGAATGAACTCTTTTTGGTGTTGAAAAATTTAAAAAAAAAATGCAGGGATGAAAAAGTTAATTAAGTAAAAGATTGGTAAAACATTTAAAAACTGTGATAATTCAAAAAAAACAGCAAAAAGTTTGTGAAAAATAAACTGTTTGTAAAAGTAAACAGAATTGCTCTAAAAAATTAAAAGATGAATTTTGAGGTGATATTCAGAGACACGATAAAGCTATAAAAGAGAAAATTTGTAGAAAATGGGTTTTGAGAAGTTTCAAGATGGAAAGTGAGAGTTTAGTGCCTATGCTCAAATGGATTGTATGAAAGAGGATGTGAGTGAAAAAGAAAAGTAAGAAAAAAAATTATATAAAAAATAATATGAAAAGTTACAAGGGGAAAAAATGGGAAAATAAGTGTTAAATAACACAAAACTGATACAAAATCCTATACAATTAAATAAATTTAAAAAAAAAAATAATTGAATGAAATACTGAAAGAATGCATTATGATAAAAAAAGTGATAATAGCCGTCATCAAAGACTGGAAAACACTGTTATGTGTCATTTTTGCGCTGTTAAACAAGCTTTTTATTACTTTTTAAAGCAGTTTATCTTTTTTTCTTTCCTTGTGTTTATTTAATAATCTATTTAAATGGAAAAATTCCTTAAGTTTTTGCTGTTATGTTTGTATTTTAGCTTATTTTGTGAGCCTTTTTCTATTTGATATACTCACTTCTTCATTATTCACTTTATTTGCGGGAATTTAAATTTAAAAACCTATTGGAATTTTGAATAATTTAGAATTTATTTAATTTTTTTATAGTGACCACGCCGAAATAGATTGTAAATTCTACTTAAGCTTTTAAACTGAAGTTTATGGTTGCAAGATTAAGCATAGAATTTAAGTTTTTTTATTCACATGGAAAATTTTTTCAGTTGAGTTTATTGCTTTCAATTAAAAAAATAAAAAAAATAATCAAAAACTCATGAAAAATTAATTAAAAGGTTCAAAAAACTTTAAATTGAGTACGTGGTGGAGAACATTGTTCAAATGGTTCAACTAAGGAGCATTTTAAACATTATTATAAGTATTTATATGATACTTTGAAGCATTCAAAAGTACGTTTGAACAAAAGTTGAACAAAGAAAATGCAGAAATTTGATATAAAATTTTGTATATGCAGTTATAAGGCTTCCAAATAAGATTGTAAGTTGTTTAACTTGTGTTTTTTGCATCAACTATCACGTTTCATAATTTTTTAGAAACATCATATGTATATTTTTGTTCAAATCTTTTTTTATTTAAAAAATTTTTTTTTATATAATGTTATACAGGTCTTTGTTGCTGTTTACTTCAAATTTTTGAAAATAATTTTCAGTATAAAATTTTCTCAAACTTGAAAGTCAAAATATTTCACAAAAATCATTCTTGTTTTGTCAGTTAAAATTTTTTTATTGAAAAAACAGATGTGAAACTCAAGCTGAAAAAAGGTTACTCCGGAACGTGCTTGTCAAAAACGTAACAAGTTTATTTGAATTAAATTTGTTTTGAAATTGTTGAAAGAAATTGCACAGTAAAGCAAAAATATACAAACTTAATGTAGACTGCTGGTAATAACTTACTGCAGTTTTGTGGGCCAAATTAGATTCTTCAAATACGAACATAAATTCTCATTTTAACTCAAATTTCAAGCTCATTTATTTGGAATTTAGAATCCACACATCCAAAATCCGACATTACTATATTTCATATTTATTATCATATTATAAGCTTTTCTTCATGCTTTCCACAAAAAACCAGGCCACGATGTACAGTTGATCCACGCACAAATGTATTTTTATGACGTAGTGTTTGTCTCGAACAAATTTCTAGCGATGTCCAATTTCAGCTTTTGTACTCTTGTTTGCGCTCTTAATGATTAATTGAAATAGTGTTATGTTGATCAAATTTCTGTTGGTTTTCTATTAATTATCATCATTTTTTGCTAATTTTTGAACAGTTTAATCAATTCTTTCTAGATCTTCATAAGTTTCAACTAATTTCCACTAAGTTCAGAATTTTTCTCTAGTTTTAACATTTTTTCACTATTTTGGAAAATTTTTTCTTAATTTTAATGATTTACTACTATTTTAAAAAATATCTGCTTATTTAAGCTAACTTCCACTAAGCTCAGCAACTTTCAAAACATTGTATCTTCATTTTGAATTTTTTCGAAATTTAATTTCAGATTTTTGTGGAAAGTTTTGAATATTTTTCTGAAAAAAAACCATAAATTTTTGTTATAAAAATTATCGTCATGCTTTTTAAAAGTTATAGCTTAGCTCTAATGTTAATGGCAATCCTTTTACAACTCAAAATTTTGGTTTTTCTTTGTTGATTTATAACTTTGTAACATACTTGATTGAAAAAACATCACGTAATATTCTTAAGTGAATGAAAATATCAAAAAGATGCTTTTTTATGTTTATAGAAGATGCTTTTAGGAAAGTTTGACAAGTAAATGAAATAGGCAAACTTTGTCGTTTAGATTTTAAGTTCAAAGCTTTTAAAACCTTTTCAGGTATTTTATGATTATGCTTTCTTATTTTGATTTTAAAAAAATTTTTCAATTCACTTAATTATTTTTTCTAAGAGTCTCAAAGAAGTGAATCTTAATAATGAAAAAAATTTTTTTGTTTTTATAGTTTTTATTTTTTTTCCAAAAGAATTGAATGAAAAGTTTTCAAAATCAGTTCTTTCTAACTAAAAAATAATTTTTTTGAAAGAATTTTTAAAAAATTCAATTAGACAGACTATCTCAAACAAAACCAAACAGAAAAAAAAATAAAAACTGAGAAAAATTCATGGCAACGAATGGGCCAATTAAATGATTGAGTTTTATTTGCATTTTTCTATGTGATCAATACAAATTGTTTTCTTGAAGCTAATACAACTCACACAATCAAGTGAAGTTATAAATATACTTCTAGGATTGCAAAAAATCTTACTACCAAAAAGGAATTATAACGAACGGTTTTTGAACTATTACGAGCATCAAGTCAAAAAAATAATACTTGAAAGATAAAATATATCATAAAATGCAAAAAAATTAAATTTTCATTTGCAATTATTTTTTCAAAATTCAAAATATAAAAATACTTTGAATTTAATAGCTTTATGTTTGAACAAAAATTTTTTCAACCTTATAATTATAAGCGTCTAACTTCATTAACCTTACCTTAGAAGCCAAATTAAGCCGTTTGTTTGATCAAATGTCTATTAGTTTCATTAATTTTGCATGTTTACTATCAAACACACTGTAATATGAAGGATACAGCATTGTAACATCAACCATCAAATAATGTTAAATCGTTCTGACGTTTAATTATATTCGAATTAAAATCTTATTAAGAGCTTAATTTAATATTTATTTTGTTTATATAGTTTTATTCAGTTCGAGTATAAAAAAATTAATATTTTTTAAATAGAAAAATTCTAGATACATTTTGTGTTTCATCAAAACTAACATTTTTGATGAACACAACTTCATTATAATTCATTGTTATAATGAATTATGATAAGATTTTCTCAATACATTTATTCAAGGCAAAAATGCTAAAATTTTCGATAAAACCAGCCTCATTATAAAACTTCAGCAAAAATGTGTATTTTGCAACCATGGTTATGAAACAATTTAAACAAAGTGTAAAAAATGAATTATTAACTCGTTTAAAATCATTTTATTTCACTTTCAACGCTATTATTTTAATGTCAATTAATGACTTCGAAAAAATATATATTTTCTAATTAAGTTGAAAAATTAATCTTCATGCCTTCTCTGTTCTGCCTTTCACAAGTTCTTATTCTCCATTTTTTTCAATTTCACCAGTATTGGGTCCCAGAAATTTGTGTCCAGCTGCAACTGCTGATCATCGAAACCGTTTTATACTGAATTATTTTTTTCTACAAGGCTGGCTAAAATTAAATGCGTGTGACCTAGTCTTTTTGCATTATCTTCGTTATTTTTATTAACAAATATAATCCTTTCGTTAGTCACTTTTATTAATTTTTATAATTTTATAATTTTTTTTATATAATTTTCTATAATTTTTTTAATGATTTTTTTTATAAATTATTTTAATTTTTATAATTTTCATAATTTTTTATAATTTTTTTTAATCTTCTTCCATGCTCTCATCGGGCCGCTCACGTAGGGTCCACCGGGTTCTTCGTCATTTTGACCATAGCTCGGAAGCCATCGGCGTATCATCCGTTCTTCCCTCCTTGTCAGCCTTCTCTTCTTCTCGACAGCAATGCGCCCATTTTTAGTCTGCCAATTTCCCCAGTTCCCCCTCCGTCTCAATCGGAAAATATCTCTTTCAGTCAATCTCTTTTACCTAACTGGCTTTATTCATTAAAATGCTGTACTTGCAAGTTACACAAGAGGCTAGCTGCAGTTAAGTGTAGAAATTGTTTTTCGTTTTTTCATTTTAGGTGCGTCAGGTTTTCTCGTGTTCAAGTGCTCCTCATTGGGAGCAATTGGTCTTGTCACCAATGCTCAGGTGTTGACCATTCTCCGATCCCTGTCCAAATTGAGTTTCATCCCTCCGACGAGGCATTTACTAACTATTTGCAAGACCTGAAACTGAAGTCTTTTATCCTTCGTCGTATTTCCAAATGAGCAAAAGTTGTTTTCTCAGATTCTTTAGTTCAATTAATCGAGTCAGTTTTGTCTTCTAATGACCTCATTTTGTGGCAACAATTATTAGCTTTTGCAGGAGTAATTCTTCACCACTCGTCACCTGGTAGCAGTTTTAATACATCAACGATTTTCCCAGTTAAACTCAACATATCCAATTTCATGTCGTCTTCCGGACATAAGCACGAGATCTCCCAAGTTAAATGATCGGTCTAAAAGCTCAAGTCCACCTTTGAAACGATTGGTTTCTTCTAAATTCAATGACTTTGACATAAAGGGCGCGATTCGCCTTTTTTTCTCTGATAATGTCTTTGCCCTAATGGTCCCAGCAACGGTCTTTACCCTCAAATCCAAACATCCTTCTGGTGACCGAGCGTTAAATATTTTTCCGACCACCTTCCTGAAGTATCAGTTTTGACAGTCTTCGGTTAGGAAAGAGATTCTATCTTTTCCTAACGGTTCGGGTTCTGGACCTGATTTACTTTGCCCTCAACATTTGAAGGACATAATATTTCCTTCTCTGGGAGCCAGCGCGCACTCGGTTCTTCGGACCATTTCTCGTTTTTCTTCTTTTGTTTCATCCACTAAAATTCCGGAACCTATCAGGTACCTGTTCTTTGGAGCCCATCTGTACGCTCTTCAAAAACAATATGGTGGTATTCACCCAATCACTGTCGTAAATACTTTTTGTCGTCTGTTTTCTAAATTATCGCTGCATTCAGTTATGAACTCGCTCAGAGAGGATCTGTTAACTTGTCCGTTGGGCGTCGGCGTCCATTTGGAGTGTGAGTCAGCTGTTCATGCTACCTGTTCATTTATTAACCACTCAGTTGACCCTAAGGTGCTTTTTAAACTCGATGTTTCTAATGCCTTCAATTCCATTGACCGCAAAACGTTTATTGGCAAAATATCCTCTCGTTACCCGTCTTTGTTTTTTTTTAGTTAACGAAGCTTTTTCCAATCCGTCCATTCTCTTTGCTGGCAAACACTGTTTACCTACTTCAAAAGGTATCCAACAAGGTGAGCCTCTTGGTCCAGCACTTTTCGCGTTGGCTCTCGACAAAATCGCCAAGAAAGTGTCATCTGCACGAACATTTCAGTTTATATATTTCCTTTTGATCCAATCTATTGTGTTGTGTTTTATATGCAGCACATGGAATGTTTCCTAGTTTGGGACCAAAAGAGGAATGAGAAGACGCATTATTATTTTTTTCACCTGGTTTTATGATGATGCTAAGCTCATCAAAAATTATAGCATTTTTGCTCTGAATAAATTTATTTTTAAAATCCCTGTTTTCGACGTGAAAACTTTTTGAAACTAATTACTGAAAATACTTTAAAATGTCTAAAAAATATATTTAATTCTATTTCAAAAATATATAAAATATGACACCACAGTACAGTAGAGAGAATGTTTGTTTGAAAAAGACTAGTGTGAAAAAAGAATGAATTTTTAACAGAACAAAAAACTTGCGAAAGTAAACTAAACAAGAAAGTTAAAATAATATCAACCATAAACACCGATAAAAATTTTTGTTGTTTTTTCACCATTGGTTTTTGATTCAATTAAATTTTTGCCTTTTTTCTACATACATATTTGTTTAAATTTTTCATTTTGTCCAATTCTTCAATAACTAACGTTCATAAAAAGTTTAGCTAATTATAACAAATTGAAACAAAAATAAATTATAACTTTAAAAAAGAAGCAATCTACAAAATTTTCGTTTGAACGTATGTATACAAAAATTATTGACCAAAAAAAAAGACAATGTCTTTAAAAGATTTTTTTCCATGTTTTTGGTTTTTTTTTTCATTTTTCTGTTTTTTCAGCATTTTTCAACTGCAATATGCAGAGCTCCAAAGCATGTAAACCTTCCAAATGTCTTCTTTCAAATAAAACTTCTCTTCATTTTTTTCCCGTTTTACTCTTTTAAATTGCTTTTTAAATAAGTTTTAAAAACCCAGACTTCCCTAATTCATTTATAATTTTTTATAATTATTTTGGTATATGATGTGTAATTCCAAGTTAAGCTTTTTCTTTTTATTTCTATTAATATATTTTTAGGGCTTCAGTTCAACGAGAAACTACGTCACTATATGGATGAAAAAATCATTAAGTTTACACTTTGTATATTTTTTCCTATTGATTTTCCCACCTATTTTTTTTTTATTCTTAACACCCTGCCCTTGTTCTTGTTGGTTTGCAATGGTGCGCTTTATAATTTAATTAATAAAAAAAATAAAACAATGATTATTCTCTGTTATTTATCTTTTTATTAAAATAAAAATACTCTCAATTTTTTTTGCCCTTTTTACAAGTTTTTATATCGAAATTAAAAACATTATCACCAATAGAATAAAAGTTTTTAAAAATGATTAGAAACAAAATTATTGGAAAAATTCATTAAATTTGAATTTTTTAAATAATTAAAATTTTTTTTTGTTTTTTTTTATAATTAAATATTAGAGCATCGCTGTTATTTTTTTGAATAAATTAAAAGTAAATTGAAATTAAGAATCAAAAGTAATTTTTTTAAATTATAAAAAATTTTTGATGTTCTTATACCACATAATCAAAACTGGAAGCATTTTTACAGATTAAAATTTCAGTTCGGGTTGAAATGAAGTATGATTGATGGGTATAATCAAAAATAATAGTAAAAATAATGAATAAAGTAACAATATTAAACTTTCAGTTTTTATTCTTCGAAAAATGAGGATTTTAAAGATATTTTTAAAAAATTAAAATAAAGCATCTTTAAAATCCTCATTTTTCGAATAAAAACTGAAATTTGAAATACAAGTTACTTACGATGTCTCTGAAAGAATATTAAACTTTGGAAACAACAATCTTAAAAAATTTAAAAACAAAAAAACATAAAAAATAAAAAAAAAAAAATGAGAATAAAAAAGCATGAACTTTAAGAATATTGTCATTTTAATATCATTATTATCATTACTTTTTTACAGAACGTTATACTTTTGACTTCAAAAATACCCTTTCAAAAATGTTTTTAAAAAAATCTAAAATCTTTTTAGAATACTGACGTTTTTTGTTTAAACGGGCATTAAACTGCTATACAGTAACCACTAACGTCGCAAATACATTTTTTTGGGCGGGACAATAACAAAATATCAACCAACAAAACGTCATCATTAAAAATATCGTTGGAAAAATTATCCAAATCCCCACCATCATCATCGTCACCCTCAAAATCATCATCAAACAATGTCAAATCAAAGAAATGACTCTCAACAATACAAGCACTTCAAGACATGAGGCTCAAAAGGGCATTTAACTCTATAAAGTTTGCACCTATTCATAATGAATATAACGGAAGAATCACTGAAATAACGCCAAGAGATTTTTTTGTATAATACTGGAGTTTTTTGACGAATCTTGTGAGGATTTTGAGAATAATGATAATGTTTGTTAGAGTAATAAGATTTTATTTTAGTTATAAGGCTTATACATAAGTTAATATCGTTTTAATAATAAAAATAATAATATTTTTTGCATGAAAAATACTAACATTAATTACTTTACAGAAACTCTATTACACATGACGCAAACATACAGCAAAAAAACAAAAATAAAAAGTGTTAATACCGTTCAGAAAAGAATTGGACCATATGTCGAATGAATGGTAACAGTCTCTCTTCAAATATTTCGTACACGTGCAAGTACTCGCCCATGTTTGATTCGACGCAGTCACAAGTAATTAGATGGATTTAATGATGGATGGTTGGTAGGTTAATGGGTGGATGGATGGATGAATAGTTGGAGAAATTGATTGGCAAATAGAAAAATAGAAAGAAAATGAATGAGAAAGTTTAAAAGTAGATGAAAAAAGATTAATATAATGATTCAATTAAGATACGAAAATTCCTAAAAAAATGTGTAAATTATTTCGCAAAAAACGGAATAGATTTTTCCAAATAATAAAAACAAACAATTTTCAATTTTAGGGAATGATTATGCGGATAAATGATGGAGAGTTTTGACCAGTTCTGTCGTCTTCTATGTTTGCTTTGACAGAAAATTATATAAAAATATCAGAAGTTAAACACTAGGCCATCCATTAATTCTGTTGGAAGCATTTTAATGGAATTCTCCTGTTGCTAACAATTAGTAATGAAAAGACTTGTTTTTGTGAGTTTTTAGACATTTTTTGGGATAGTTTCTGGTATTCATTTCTATAATGCAAAGGTTTTGTTGAAATATTTATTTAAATTTATTCTCATGTACTTATTATTTTTTTAAAAATCATCCTGCTTTTATATCGAGATATTAGCAATAAAATAACAGTGACTCTGTAATGACTCAAATTCTGTTATGGTTTCAATCAAGATTTGTGGTTAGTTCTTATTACATCTTTCAAATTTTTTCAGAAATATTCAAAATTTATCCATGAAAATAATCATTCAATTCTTTTGCATTCAATTTCCTGAATTCTTTTTTTTCACAAAATCCTTCAACCTTTTTGAAACTTCAAACGAAATCTGCAAACCAAATTTTTTCAAAAGCTTTCAAGATCGTCTCAAATTTTTCAAGCTTTTTTCAATTTAAAACTTCTTTCAAATTTAAACCATTTTTGGAAATTTTTAAAATTCGAAATGTTCACTGCAACTTTTCATATCTTTTATCCAATATGGCTCAAACTACTGCCCTAAAACAGTGTACATCCGTCACTCCCTGGAGATTGAGATTAAGCTGTGTTCAAGAATAAATCAACTAAAAACTTATTTTTGTATTTCCAACTGATAATTATATAATATCAACATTTTTTGTTTCTGGTATACATCACAAGTATTTTGCCAAGCTTCTCATCTACAAATACAAAACATTTTTCAATACGTTACATTGTTTTCATATTCAAAAACATTACATTTTTGGCTGTTTCAACTCCATTTAATTAACTTTTTCATTTTTAAAGCATTCCTTTATCTCAAATATATATATATATATATATATAAATTATAAAACTTATTTTCCAACCATTTTTTTTTTATTAATTAATTCAATTTCACATTCGAATCATATCAACTCGATATTTTGCTTTCAGACACAAATAATGTTGATAGTTTATATAGAGCATAAGACTCAATTCGTATACATAGTGCACAGTACATATACATAGCAAGTAAAAAACCTTAGTCAAAACTTCATTAAACATTTGTCTTTTTATTCATAAATAAAATAATATGGCTAAATAACATAACAGTTTCTTTTATTTGAGCAAAAAAGATAGTATACAAGTGGCAATGTATAAAAAGTTTGTGAAAAAACTGCGGTACAGATAATGACAGCTAAAATATTTACCAGAAATAAAAACAGTTAAAAATGACTTGTTTCATAAGGTTATGAGCGATTTAAAGTGTAAATTTTATTTTAGATGAAATTTTTATTAAACAGATCATAAGATGAGGTAATAATAATGCGATAATATATAATATAACATAGTAAATAATATAACATAGTAAATAATATAACATAGTAAATAATATAACATAGTAAATAATATAACATAATAAATGATATAACATAGTAAAAAATAAAACATAGTAAATAATATAACATAGTTAAATAATATAACATAGTTATTTTATTAATGAGGAATTAATTATTTATAGGATCTTAAGGAAAATGATCTGCAGACAACGCATTGCATTGCATTTTATTGATATATGTGACTAGTATTGTACTCTAATATAGTACATAGTATGGTTTTTGCATTTTTTTATATAAGTTTAATTATCACTTTTAAATATTATATATTCTTTATTATATTATTATTATTATTCTATTAATTTTAAAAAATACTAGTATACTGCTATATTTTAGTATTTTGAGTTAATAGACCTATGAGTGAGTAAAATTGATAAGGTTTTAAGAGAAAACGAGACATCGGATTCTTGACACGCAAAAAGGCACTTAAACTTCTTTTAATCTCCATCAAACTTTAATAAATATCGCTTTCAGACTTCTTCTGTGTTTTCTAATTGATTAATTATTCCGCTGAATCATTTTGATTGAGATGAAAAATCATAAGGAAAAATCATTTTAAAATCAATAAAAGATAAAAAAAATCTTCGGGTTACGTTATTTGACTCAGCAACTATTTTGTATCTGAAGTATATTTAATAGATCTTTCTTAGATGAAGGGACAGATAAATGAATGAATAGATGGATGGAAAGATAAACGTATGAAGATAAATATAAATCAATATATCATTGGTAATTGCATTGGGAGAAACAAGATTTTAAAGCATTCTTCAAAATATATTTTTATTGCTTTTCTATGTTTTGGGAGATTAAATGGTAGACTTACTTACTAATATTCTTTCTTAAAGATATATAAAACTATCTACTTATTATGCATAAAAGATTAAAAAACTTGTTTTAATTTTTTTTTATTTTCAAAATCTTTTTCTTTTCTCTAGGTATCAATATTAATACTTCAATCAATTAAAATTGCAAAAAAAAGTTATTAAAACACTTTCGGTAAGTTATAGAGATACGTTTAACAATTTGCTAAAAAGAACAAATGGCACCTCCTAAAATGAAGGAAGGCAATATGTACGGGACAAATGAAGCTTTTGACTCTGATGGAATATGTAAAAGCTGAAAGAAAATAAAAGAGCTGGAACGGGAGATATACGATTTGAAAGATATGTTTGGCACGAAATCTCTTCCCAAAAGATTGGAGGGAGAAATTGAGAAACTAAAAGTAAATTCGAAATAGTTAGAAAGAAAAATCACCAAAAATATTTTCGATTTAAATGTAGAGAGTGTCGAAAAAAGAATCAAATCAGCCGGGGAAGAGGCATTCATAAACGCATTCAAAGAAAATGAAAAAACATGGAGCATGGTGGTTGGTAAAAAAGTTGGCTACGAATTGAGAATAGTCAGCGACAAAGTGAAAAACGTGGAAGAGAAAATGAAATTTCAAGAGGAAAAAGACAAACAAAAAGAATTGAGGAAGAACAACATAGTAATACATAGAATGGTTGAGACACCAGTACCAGAAAGCTAAAAGAAAAAGAGTGAAGATAGGAAGGCAATAATAACACTCATTAACGAAGTGCTAAAGGTTCTTGTGAGGAAAAAGAATTAAAGAGAGTTTTCAGGTTAGGCAAAGCTAAAGACACTGATAGACCACTACTTATCGAGTTTCAGAAGAGAACAATGAAAAATGCAGTGTTGGAGAGTTTATCAAACTTAAACAAGCTGATGAGAAATACAAGAAAATATCGGTGACGCATGATATGACAAAAAAGGAAAGGGAGCAATGCAAGAATACAGTAAAACTGTGCAAAGAAAAACAAAAGCTCAGATAAGTCGGGGGAATGGGCATTCAAGGTAAGAGGTCAGCCTGGAGCCATGAGGGTAGTGAAGATGAGAAAATATCAATTACAAAAATTCAGAGATCGAAGAGAGAATCAGTAAAGATAAGCAGATTGAAATGCTTCTACGTAAATGCAAGAAGTGTGGTAAACAAAGACAAAAGGACAGAACTCGAATTATATGTTGACAAGGAAAAACCTGATGTCATTGGTATAACAAAATTCTGGGCCAAAAAATCTATAGAAGACAGTGAACTCAAACTGGATGGGTACATCATGTTTAGGAAGGACAGAGAAATTCATGGAGGAAGAGAACATGGGGGTGGGGTACTACTGTATATAAAGGACAACCTGATGGCCTTTGAAAGAACGGACCTGAAAGATGACAGATTTAAGGAAAGTGTTTGGTGCGAAATCAAAAACAAAAACGAGAAAATGGTAATAGGTTTGTGCTATCGTCCTCCTGACTCGAGTAAAGAAAACGATATTGGACTTCATGAACTAATCAACAGAGTTACCATAGGAGCATGCATCATAATGGGAGATTTCAACTTTTATATAGATTGGAACAAGAAGCAGGGCAAAAAACCATTGGAAGACCTATTTTTGGAATGCATGGATGAAAACTTTCTCACTCAGCATGTGGTTGAGCCAACAAGGGAGGAAAATATACTTGACCTAGTAGTCTCTACTGAAGAAAACATGATTCAAGATGTGCAGGTAGGAGAGAGATTTGGCTCTAGTGATCACCAGATTATAAGATTTACCATTGCTTCAGAACACGAAATTGAAGAGATAAAACACAAAAAGCGATTCAACTACTATAGAGCAGATTTTGATAAAGTCAGAAACAAAATCAAAGAAAAGAACTTGAAACAGAGACTGGCAGGTCTTGGAGTACAGGTTAAATGGAAGAAGTTTACGTCATGTATGAAATAAGTTGTGGAAGAAACAGTACCAACATATAAAAGAAACACCAAAAAATGTCCTCGGGTAAATAAAGATGTTATAAAAACCAGGAGAGCCAAGTATAAAGCGTGGAAGAAATGCAAACAAACCTTAAAAGTGACCCAAATATATTTGGAACAAACGCTGGAAGACATACAGAAGAAACGAGAATAAAATATGTTGAAAAAAGAAAACTGGCAAATAAATCAAAAAGGAAGGCAATTAAAGACTATGAGACAAAGCTAAGTCAAAACATTAGAGGCAGCAAAAGCTTTTACAACTACATGAAGAGCAAACAAAAAAGAAATACGAAGATTGGACCACTAAAAAACAACCAAGGCATTATGGTTACAGATAATGAAGAAACTGCAGAAATGTTGAACAAGTATTTTGGATCAGTATTGACCCAAGAAGAAACGAAAAACATCCCAGAACCAATGTTATTATTTGAAGGAAACCAGGAGCAGATGATAAATACGGTAGATATTACAGAAGAGATAGTTGTGAAGATGCTAAAATCTGTCAAAGAAGACAAAACTCCAGAAGTAGATGAAATGCATCCTAAATTTTTGAAGGGAGTGCGGAACGAAATAGGAGCGATTATAGCTGAATTATTTATAGAATCCATCAAAACAGGTGAGATACCAAAAGACTGGAGAGATGCCATCGTTACGCCATTATTCAAAAAAGGCAGCAGAAGCTAGCAACTACAAGCCAGTCAGCTTAACATGCAATGTATGTAAAGTGCTAGAAAAAATAATAAAGATGAATATGGTTGAACACCTCATGGAAAATGAAATAATTAAAAGTAGCCAGCATGGATTCATGAAAAGGCGATCTTGTCTGTCTAACTTATTGGACTTTTTTGAAGAAGTGTACGAAAATGTAGACAGTAAAAACTCTGTTGATATAATCTATTTGGATTTCGCTAAAGCATTCGACAAAGTGCCACATGAACGACTTGTCAAGAAGTTACGATCGTGCGGAATATCTGGTAACCTGCTCAGATGGATCACTAACTGGCTAAAGAACAGGAGACAACTAGTGGGTATCAAAGACAAAAATTCATCCTGGATTAATGTTACAAGTGGAGTTCCTCAAGGTTTGGTGCTGGGACCTTTACTATTCGTTATATATATCAACGATATTGATTTTGGGATAAAATCAAAAATATCAAAGTTTGCTAACGACACGAAACTGTGTGCGAAGGTCAACATTGAAATAGATGCGGAAGTACTAAGACTTAATTTGGAACGGATATATAAGTGGTCTGAGGATTGGCAAATGTTTTTCAATATAGATAAATGCAAAGTAATGCACATGGGAAAAAAGAACAGGATCTTTCAGTATCATTTAGGCAATCAAGAGCTACGATCGACAGAAGAAGAAAAAGATCTCGGAGTCATGACACACAAAAACATCGAGGCAATGTACTGTCGCAGCGGCCAAAGCAAATCAAATACTTAGATTTATGAGAAGAACGGTGGTCAGCAGAGAGAAATCAATAATTTTAAATTTGTATAGGACTCTAGTTCGACCCCATCTAGAATATTGTGTTTAGGCGTGGAGTCCAGATTTTCAAAAAGACAAAGACATTCTGGAAAAGGTACAGCGGAGAGCGACAAAGATGATCAAAGGACTCGAGAAAC
This sequence comes from Pterobdella sp. o SKG-2022, assembly GCA_964035795.1. NCBI lineage: Eukaryota > Metazoa > Annelida > Clitellata > Hirudinida > Piscicolidae > Pterobdella > Pterobdella occidentalis. Next base: position 6,473,425 of record OZ038326.1, on the reverse strand, counting down.
TTCAATACGAAGAAAGATGAAGAGAATGTGGACTGACAACTCTAGAAAAAAGAAGATGCAGAGGAGATTTAATAAAAACCTATAAATTAATCACCAGAAAAGAGGATACACCATTTACCAGATTCTTCCAACTGGAAACCAGAAAAGGCCTACGAGGACACAATTACAAATTATTTAAGAAGATTGGAAGTCGAATCAAGCAGAGATTCTTCAGTAGCAGAGTGATAAACGCTTGGAATGAGCTTAGTGATGAGACAGTTTAAGTGGAAACAACCAACAATTTTAAAATCAAGATAGGCGAGCTAGGATATTAGATATATTTAGCAGTGGTTCTCACACAGACTCTAGTCTACTGAACCACTTTAAATTCAGTTATGTTATGTTATGTAATCTGCATTCATTTGTAAATGCTTGATCATTCTCTTGATCGATGTTTTAATATGCCCAGTTCTCCCACTCCAATACATTGTACAGGAAACAACGTATTCAATCGATATCAACCTGTCAAATTTTTCTTCCAATCATTCTAAGATATGTATCACAAATAATTTTTTTTACCTTTGTTTTGATACTTATAGGGAGTAAATAGCTATTATTTTTTTTTCTTTGGTATATACCAAAAATAATTTCTACAAAATCTCCATTTGTGTATATGATGAAGGAGATTGTTATTTGTATTTATCTGGTATATACCAAACATTAGTTTTAAAGAAAATGAATTTTTCAAAATTATGATTTTTATTTGGCTTATACCATGCAACATTTTTTTGATTTTGTTTTAGTTTCAACGAATCTTTAATTTCTGAATTTAACGGTTCAAATCATTTTCAAATGCATTTATTCAAGCAAAAAACTGTATTCTTCCATGTGTTCAGCCAATATTAATGGTTCTACATTTTAAGTTGTTTGAAAAAGCCGTGAAAATTAAAACAGATAGCCGTCTGCAATGTCCATGTTTCAAGAGCTGATGTGAAAATTAAAGTTTAAATAAAAATTTTAAAATTTTAACAAAAAATCATTTATAGTAATATTACAGCTTAATTTTTAATCAATGTATGAATTCCTCAAATTGATGCTCCGCAGATTCCACTTATAGTAATAATAATTTCAATCAATTAGCAAAACTTCAAAATTTCAAAAAACCATTATACAAATGCAACAGAGAGCGATATGTTTGATAACAAGGTATATATATAATTAAATATACTTTTTCGACAAGATCAAATTAAAAACCTTCTTTTTGTTGAAAAATAAAAAATATTCTTAAAAAATTATTCTAAAACTTAAGAATTACCTACCAAAATGTGGACGAGTCCAAAAGTGAATAATCTTCAGTTGATAATAATCGCATTCAAATGCTGCAGCTTACCTTGATGAACGATGTGCGTGTTTTAAAGCTCTTATTGGGGTTCGTTCGCATCCCTTCTAGAAATTTCATAAAAATTAAACTGGTTTGATTTTTATTACTAATACCTCTAATTTTTACACTTTCTCACACAGTCATTATATGAAGGTAAACTTGTTATAGTAACAATACCTCCAACCAGTCAACATCACAACGTGTCATAAGCTTAACTTGTTATAAACTTGAGCTTAGATCTTGACTGGTTGGAGGTATTGTTAATATAACAAGTTTACCTTCATATAATGAGCTTGTTATAAACTTATGCTTAGACCACGTCTTATGTCTTTAACCAGTTGATGGCTATGCTTCAGTAAGGTGTAAACTCTTGAAAACAGTCTGTTTGAAAACCCTTGGAAAAAATTTTTGATAAAAAAATTATTTTTTGAAATGTTTTTTCCAATAATGTAAATTGTTTTGCTACCTGCACAGACTGAAATGAGGAAAAGATAAAGTGGGGATAGAATTATTATTGAAGTAAGAACAGTAGAAATAATTACATATAATCATGATTATGAAAATGTTTGATAAATATAATTAAAGAAAAAAAAATTCTAAATTAAAAACTATTGATTATTTTTTATATCAAAGAATTCGTTTCAATGGTGAACTCTGATTGTTTTAAAGCAGAAATATCACGTACGATTCGTTTTAATTTTTTGCAAAAATTTTTTTTATTTCCAATATACCTTTATCAATTAGAAATAGGATTTTTTTTCAGTTATTTCAACTTTCTTACCTAAAAAATCTATCTAAATGTTATTTAACTATTATCATCAAATAAAACTAACACAGTTAAATACTTAACCTATGATAAAACTTTAAAAAAACACCAACCTAATTAGTTTTTTTAAGGAATAAAAACCTATCAACTACACAAAATCACACCACTCAAATGTTGTTTCACGTCGGAAAACCCGCACTAATTAAAGCATAAAAAAGCAGGAGTTAAACGTAAAATAAACGAAATTTAACACGCGCTCTTTGATTCCGTTTTTTTTATTGATTTAGTAGTTTAATTTTTAAATGTTTGATTCAAAAATAAGACTTGAAAATGGAAAGCTGTTTCACCGTTTTAAAGGTTGGTTCATTGTTTTGTATTATCTTAACCTCAAGACTTCACAACTCTATCTAAATAACAAAGCAACCAACCAAATCAATTGCCTAATCCGCAAAAACTTCCATAAAGCTTACATTTTAAATGATTAATCAACTCAATAATAAACACGAATAACAGACATCTTTGGGTGTTGGTTTTGCGTTTGAAAGAACACTTCAGAAGTTTTTTATTAGATTTTAAAAGCAAAATTATGTTCAAAATGTAAATGAATTAATCAAACAAAAACTAAATCGGAAATTCAAAATACAAACTAAATTTAAAATGTAGAAAAATTAAAAAGACTTTAATCAAATTCGATATAACTAATATTACTTTAAATCAATTTATTTTAGTTTCAAAACACATTTAATTTCAATTGAATTTAATACAACTAATCAATTTAATCAAGATTGAAAAAAAGACTTAATTTAAATTAAATTCACTACAATTAATATTACTTAAATTAATTGATTCAAAATTTTTAAATATCACATGAAGTCGTCAGAATCGTTGCCGTCATCCTGTGTTTGAGATTAAAATTTATTCATGATATTATTTAGGCTATGTATTATACATGGATTGTGTTTTTGATTCATTTTATTATCTGTCTATCTAATTTTTCCTTTATTCACATATTTATGGATTTATTTTTGAACTAATCGTCGGCCCGTATAGCTCAGAGTAAACTGGGTTAGATTCCGCGTAGGCCGACAATTAGTATCTGTTCCACAGTGTGTTTTTCGCTACTTTAAATTTTTAGCAGACTATAAAGAAAAGCGCTTTATAAATACCTCATTACATTACATCAATCATAACTTCAAACCTGATTGGATCGCATATTTTCGGCTTTCATTAACGTGTCATAACTCCTGAAAAATTAATTCGTAATTTTACTTTTAAATTACACAGATTTTTGAAAACAAATGTGATATATACAAAAAATATAACCTGGAGAAGAACATGAAAACGGATAATTTGATTAAAATTTTATAGCTATCATTCTTTTATTTACCTTAATTTTGCTTGTCTTTCTTTTTCTTCATCAGCCTCTTTTTTCTTTTTTTCCTCTTCTTTTAACTTAGCTTTTTTTGCAGCTCTTTCAAGCTTATCTCGGCTTTCTCTTTCTTTCTGTTTCCATTATAAAGGTAATTCTATTATTGGTAGCTTTTTTAATCTTAATTATAATATTATTATCATCATGACAATGAAAACAGTAAATATTGCTGTTAATATTCTTAGTATTAGTAGTAGTATAGCAGTAATAGTAGTAACGGTAGTAGTGGTAGCAGAAGTAGTAGTAGTAGAATTAGTAGCATTATATTATTTGTAGCAAAATATTCAATAGACTCAAAAGAGGAATCGCTTTATATTAATACTTAAATAAAATATAAATTTGTAGATACATAACCAGATGGCCATACGAACAATGACAAACTAACTTGTAAGTCAGGCTTGGCTTCCTTCATGGTTTTGTTGAGTCTGTTGACTATTTCATTTATTTTCTTTTCTACCTTGATCTTTCTCACCTTTCAAAACGCATAGCTTTCATTTAACACATGGGTTTATGTGAGATTATTTAAGCAAAAGCTATATTGAAAATTATCAAAATCGTGATTTATATCAAATAATGATAAAATAATGATCTAATAATTGATTAAAATGTACATTACTAGCTTATGCGGGTTTTTATGGGCTATGATAAATTCTACGTTATAACACTATTCGTTTTGCAATATCATTATAGTAGATATTCTTTAACAATGAGAATTACTATTATGATTTCAATTATTAATAAATAAAACAAAATTTTAAAAAATAAAATAATTAATAGTATTCCTATCCCTATATTTATTATCATTATCATCATTACATCTTTATTTTTGTGAAAACCGATTTGCCCGATCTCCATATTGTTGGTTTTCTTGAGGTTTGACCACATGGTGTACACGACCTCTAGATTATTCTCTTTGCAGCCTTGGAGAAGAGAGAAATTAGATTGGGAAGATGATGGTGGATGAGTGGATGGATGTGGCAATGTTTAGTTATATAAAAATAATAGTAATAAAAGAAAATATAAAATAGAAAACAATTATAATAAAAATAGAATTAAAATATTATAATGTAAAAAAAATATTAAAACTGAAATAATAATGATAATCCAATTTACATAGCAAAAAAAGAAACATTGAGCTAAAAAAAAGTGAAGAGCTTAATTGTATTTGAATAGATAAATTATCGAAGGTGCTTCAAAATTTAATTGTGCATAAAGCAAATAATAGGTACAACTTCATATATTTAACCAATGAATATTGAATATTGAATGAACAAAACAGCTGGATAAATGGATAGATCTAAGATGAATTACATTGGCAGGTGGATGATTTGTTAGCTAAATGAATAAACTTTGAATATATGTAATTTTTTAAAGAAATTTCATTTTTCAATTTTAATATTTTTTGATTTTTATAAAGAAAAATACTCAGATAGAAAACTTGAAATAGATGATAATTAAGGACAAAAGATACTAAAGAAAAATGATACTTAACAAAAAGACTTTAAATAGATAAGTGTATACGAATAGATTGAAGAAAAATGATAATTACTGATGGGTACCTTGAATACTATTAGCTTTGACGAGCTGAGCACAATCCCTTAAAACATCCTCAGGAATGCTATCTATGGTGTCATGCTGAAAAGTTGTGTGAGTTGTTAGAAAAAAATCATTAAAATTGCTAAGCTGTATAATATTTGGTAGATCATTATGACTTTTTGTGTCATTATTGTTGATGCAAGAATTAATGATAGGTAAATAAATGACCAAATTTTTATCCATGTTTTATTATTAGTATGATGAAAGTAGTGAGACTTTTTAATGAAATTAATAGTTAATATAACTAATTTTTTATAATATATAGCTTAGCATTGATAAGCTCAAACTATCGAGATAATTTAAAAAATATTATCAGAATTACAACTGTGATTCATAGCCTACCCTCTGCTGAGAGGATAGTTTCTAAACAGAATGATGTTAAAAATAATTTTTGAAATGATTGAAATGAATACCTCTTTAAGCCTGAGGTAAACATGAGCAGATGAGAGTTTATCCACATGAAACCACACATCCTCAGGCCAGCCATACTTTATCAAATCCTCATCTGTTTTTAAAAATTTATAAATTTCAAAAATATTAATATTTCAATACATTTTAGTTTGGTTGAAAGAAAAAGATGTCTAGCAACTTTCATATTTGTCTTCTCCCATATAAATGCAATAGGATGGTGATACAACTGAAATAAAAAATTTAAAAATTAAAAAATTTGATATTCATAAAATTAAAAATCTGTTTTTACTGATCTTTGCGTTATGTCAAATCTGAATTTGTTCACTAAATTTCTATTTTGAATTTGAAATATTTCTTAACTAACCTTCCGATGTAAAATAATGTACCATTTTTAGCTAAAAATGTGAATTGCTGAATTAGAAGCTACTTTTAAAATGTTTAACGAAAAGTTAATGGTTCATAAATAAATTTATAGTTTGTATCAAAATAATCTTTCGTGAATAAAAATATCATTGATAATTTATTTAAAATTTTTTTTAACAATATTGCATTAAAGTTAAGTTCGAGTATTTTGATTTAATTTTGTTTACCCCCGTGTCTCTTCCTTGTAAGTAAATCATCATAAAGCTGTTTTGGTTATGGTTTTAGAATGCTTTCTTCACTAAAAAAACTAGTCCAAAAAACTTAGTCTAATGAAAGCACTGATAAAACAGCCAGTGTGGCTTCTCCGAAAATAACTATTTTGACCTGATAATGATTCCAAAGAATAACTAAAAGAAAGACCGGTGTGTTTAGATTTTCACCCTAAAAGAGTAGCAGTTTTAACAACTAGCAGACCTAAACGATAGAGCACTGACTTGGTTCTTTCTAGCAACATGTTCAGTCAACATTCTGTTTTCATACAGGGTTCTTGTGGCGATTTCTTCGAGGTCTTCTGAAAGGAAGTTTATGAAAAATCGAAAAATTCTAATAAATTTTCAAAATAGGATAAATAAGTGAGTAAAATAAGAAAAAATAAATTGTTGCGCTATATTTTTGAGTTGGCAGATGTAGCAAAAACAGACTGTAGATTTGGTGCCAATTGTCCCACACGAGATTGAACCCGGTAACTAAATAATTAGTCTAATGCTCTTCCATCTGAGCTATAAAACACCATAACGACTTTTGACAAATTTGAACAATAAAATATCTAGAAAAATTTTTGAAATATCTTATACTAAAACTTTGAACATAAAATTAAGTAAATATTTTTCATTTTGAACCGAGCAATATTATTAGAAGATTGGGTTATTAGAAGACCACATCAGTTTTAAACACAATGAGTTAAAAGTCTCGTGCGCATTGGGTTTAAGAATTTCGATTTTATTATTAAATATGTAATATCAAATGCATTTGAAAGTAAATGGAAAAGCTTTTTTATGTTTTCAAGCAAACGGTGAAGTTTTTCAGGGTGTCATAAAAGATACAGTCAGCAATGATAGTTATTGTATGATCGGCAAAAAAAGCGATCTACCAGATAAAAAGTTTAACGAATGTTGCTTTGAGCATGAACCAGTTTTTTATAAAGTGGAAATTGCCAAAAGCGGAGAAACAGAAAGTGTTTTGGAATCAACCACCATAGAAAATGTAATGAGACTGGAAGGTGATAATTGTAGATTAGTTTTAGATGGTCAACTGGACTTCCTCACTGAAAAACTATTAGTTGATCAGTTTGCTGAAAAGTTCATTGAGAAATATTTCCCTTCTCGTTTCCTCAATAAAGGCTGCTACATTTGCGTTGGTGATGTTGACATCGATTATTTTATTGATAAATTTTAGGTCTTTTCTGTAAATTTTAGAAACAATATTTTCAAATTTTTTCATTTATATTTAAATATGAATTTTTTAAACCTTCTTTATTGAAAGAAATAAAATGCTTTTGTGTTTATAAATCTATCTCACACAATGCTTTTGAGGCTTGTGTCAACAAATTTTATTTACTTTCTACTTTTTCATTGGTTTTGTACAAAAGGAGTTTCAAGGCTCTTTTCGCCATCACAATTATAAAGACCGGCCAGTCTCAATCTGAGTTCTTTGGTTTTGCAAGTCACGATGAAGTTACTCATTTTATGTGTTTAGAAAAATTTATTCATTCTAAGAATTCAGGAAAAAATCATACCTTATGGTTTTTTCAAAGCGAAAAAGACTAGGTTTAAGACTTAAAGACACAAAACTCAACTATCACCAAAAAGTAGTCTACTCATTGAAGAATCGCAGATTTGCTGAGTTTGTGGCGTGTATCAAAGCATTGATGAATAGAAATCGGACTATTAAAAACTACATTTGATGCAGACAAATGGATATTTTAGTTGAAATCAAACTTTTTTATCATTTCTAGTTAAATTTTTTAGTCTTTTCAAAAAAACCTCGAACAATTTAAAAAGCCATAAATACATGCATTGAATTTTCTTTTAAGCCACTAAATTTCATTCAACTCAACTGCAGCCCATAAACCCGTGTTGAAATTACACTTGTGACACTACCATATCAACTGTTTTTTTAAATTTGATGTTTTAACCTTCAAAAATTTTTATATTTGCACCAAAAACTCAATAAATTTATTAAACGAAAACCAATCTGCAACCACCAAAACATTATATACACGCTGCTTGAAAGTAAGACTTAACAAGATCAATAAGCAATTTATAAACTTGAGATATTAATTATAGTTGAGAAAAATGAAAATTTCAAAGGTAATCAATCAATGTGTATGAGATAGTGATTATCATTTTTTTAAAATGAAAATAAATAAATCTGTTAATATTAAACATTAATTGAATTTAAGAAAACTAAAATTAGTATTAGAATATAAAAATAATCAAAGAAATTTATTGAAATATCATAACTACTACCTCTACATAATAATAATAGTAATAATATCAGTAGTGATTCAATAGTCTATTGACATGATTGGTTTATGGCTGATGACGTCAATGCCTGGAAGTTTAATGGATTTAAATTAATGAAATAGGTTCTTAGCCATTTCTTATAATTAATATTATCATTGTTGTTTGTTATGAACAGCGGTTTTTTGCCCAAAGGGATAAAATTTTAGCACAGTTTTTTCTTATATATATTAGTCTTTATTAGTAAAAAAAGATTATTTTGTCACTGATATTAAGTTATCAATAATATTACCGTTTTTACTCAATTAATAGTTGAAAAACAAATATAAATATAGATATATGAAAAGTTTAAATAATGATTACACAAATAGTAAATAAAGATAATAAACAAGAAAAATGGAAAATTTAGACAAGAACAACATAAATAATAAATTGAAATCATAAAATAATAATAATCAAACCTGGGAGGAGGACTTGTTTGAGCTGAAACAAAGGGATTCATTAAAAAGTGTTTTAATCAATAAATGGTAAATAACAGTTTTTTGAAAAGTTTTAGATTATTTCTCAAAAATTGAAACAAAATAAAATATCATTAAAAAGCATTAAACGAGTAATAACAGTAATAATTAACGTTAGTTATTAATAATAGTATTATCACACTTTGTGTTGTTAACGTTACCTATTATTTATCAATTTTGTTATCGATGTGAGATACTAAAAGGGATACTTACAATTAGCTAATGCAAAAGATTCTTGACTGGACCTATCAGACCTGGTAAACAACATTATCAATGTTAATAATAAAATTAACAATACTATTAATACCGGAAGTAGTTTCAAAAAAACTATCATTAAAAATTTGATACTTAAGTATCATTTAAATTATCTTAAAATTATTACCATCGTTAAATATTTTATGATTCTTATTATTATTATTGAATTTATTTTATCATTGCTATTATTTGAACCTGAAAGTAGGAGGGGAGTAGATTTGGTGAGAGGGAGGTGGAGGAAAGCCGGGGATTGGAGGAGGCAGTCTATAATAAATATACCAATGTAATTATACCAAAGTATCTAGACATATAGAGAAATGGGTAGATAAAGATGAAGAAAAATGTATAAAAAAATAGATGAAGATAGATAGATGAGAAGGAAGATAGATAAACAGATAAATAGTTACCTTTGGAAAGGAGGTGGAAAAGGAAAATTGGGTTTTATTCGGGGTTCTGAAATAAACGACCATTTTTCCTTTTCTATAGTTTTAAAACTATTTTCAAAAATATTATTTTTTAAACATCAGTATTATTATTTATATTATCATTATTATTTTTGTTATTATTTTTACCAGGAAGAAACCTTTGGTTGTTCTCATACCACTCATCCAACTTTTGTTGTGCTTCAGCAATCCTTTGGAACAATAATAATAAAAATAATAATGATTAATAATATTAAAAATAAATAATAATACATACTTATTTTGTCTAAAAAGTGCGCTATATAAATGTAAATAAATAAATAAAGAATAGATAATGATACTAACTTGGCTTGTAGACTGGCTAGTTCAGTAGTGGACTCCTTACATTCCCTTTCTGATTGCCGATATGATAACTGGTAAGATGGTAAGATTAATATTTCTGTTATCTCATTTTTACGGACATATATCTATCTATTGTTTTAATCAAACTAATTATCATTCAATCAATCTTTTCTATCTCTCTCTCTTTCAATCTATCTATCTATTTATCTATTTATCTATCTATCTATCTATCTATCTATCTATCTATCTATCTATCTATCTATCTATCTATCTATCTATCTATCTATCTATCTAGCTAGCTATCTATTTATCTATTCATCCATACATCTATCTACCCAGTTATCATGGGCTTTCTTCTCAAGAATGGATACCTCTTTCCTGAAACTACTTTCCACATCTTGTATCTCTTTTTGTAGACTTTCCACCTGTTGTCTGTTTATTGAAAAAAGTAGATTATCGGGTGTTTGATTAATTGGAAGGTTGAGAATAGGAATATATGTGGTTGCTACTCGGTAGTGATGTGCAATATAGTGAATTTATCAGTATTATTATTATATTATTATCATTGGTTCTAGACATGACGTTAAACTGCACCAGATAGCGTCTTCAAATTGAGACTGGTTTTTCTAAAATTCATCATCATCATCCTCATCGTTTTGCGTCCATTTCCATGCTAGCATGGGTTGGACAATTAAATTACTCTTATAATGTCAATAATCTGGGCCTTATGCTGTCAACCCTAGTTACTGGAGGACGTACAGCAGTATAACTTAATTGAATATATATGTATTGGTGATAGGAAGAGTTTTCTGTAGTGTGGAAACAACATAGCAACATGAATATAATTGAAATCTGCACTTGTAATCATTAGCCATCTTCTCAATCTTGTATAGTTTTTCTTCGTTGTTTTCTGCCCCTCCCACAAGCTCCCTTTCCCTTTGGTCTAATCCTTTTAGCATTCTGTGAGAATAACATCGTTATAAAAAATAACAGAATTAATAAAAGGGTTAATTGAAAAAGGAGAAATATTTAATAATAATGATAAACAAAATTGATGAATGCAAAAAACAATAGCTATAAAAAACAAATTGACAAAATAATAACACTAACAGAAGGATAAAAATATGCATAAATAATGGACACTAAAAATACAAAGGATATGTTGAATAACTAATAATAAGCTTTGTATTTTCAACTTGTTAGCCCGTGTAACTCAGAGGAAGAGCATTAGACTAGTTAGCTGAAGTTACTGGGTTCGATCCAGCGTGGGCTAACAATTAGCACCTGCTTCTCAATGTGTTTTCGCTACATCAAACTTTTAGCAGGCGCTTTATAAATACTCCTTTCCCCCCTTCCCTCCCCAACTGATGAAGCTTAATGAATTCATTGCAAAATAAACTGATATCACTCACGAGTTGAGGTCATTTTCTTTCTGTTTGAAATACTCAGATAGGGTTTTCATCTTGACATTTGCAGCAACTGTAAAATTATAAACATTCATATATGATGGAAAACTGTCAAACAAAAAGTTATAATACAATAAAAAAACAACAACGTTATTATTATTATTAGATTATACTGCTGTAGGTATCCCAGTAGCTAGGTTATACAGCAGTCGGCTAATACACACCCTCAACTTAACTTTATATTTAAACGCAAAAAAAATTCAAAAGTTTTATCTCAAACGGCATGACTATGAGGCTAAACTGCCGATGAAACTGATGAAGATTGTTATAAGATAAGCATCAAATATATGATGTAATGCTCATTTATGGAAAATTTGTAACTGTATAACCTCATGTAAATGAGAAACGAAGACTGAGTGAAAAATTAAATAAAAAAATAATAACTAGCCTAAAGCTTCTTTAGCTTTTGTTTCTTCCTCTTTTTCCTTTGCTAAATTCTTTTCAGTCTTCGATAGAACTTCTGTAAAATGTTCCTATTATACAAAAATCTTTTAATCCTTCAACAAAATGTTCTCTTAACCAATGACTAAATAAAACCGTTCATAAAGCCATTTATCTTATAGCGAGGTGGTTAGGTTGTTTAAAGCAAAGTGAACTGTATTAGAATAACTAACATCTAGAGAAATTGTTATCTACCTATCTAAAAGCCAAACCTTGCACATCTCGGGCAGTTTTAGTCTCATGTTTGAGAGTCTTCTTGAGTTCATTCACCTCTTTGTCTGCATCATTCAGTTTCATCTGCACCTGGTGTATA